>OZ005662.1:146009888-146478888 GCA_963930645.1 Salticus scenicus
TAAATAAAGTAATAAAGTAAATAAAGTAAAGTAACAAGTAAATAAAGAATGCTTTCAAGGTTTTAAAAAATTGTACATCAAAGTCATAGTCTTGGTCAAAAGGTTACACATTAATAGATCCCAAACATCTTACCTACAAAAAAAAATAAAGAAAATTTTAGAAAAAGTCACGAACTTTCAGGGTAAGTTCAAAGTGAAGGTTTTTTTTCGTTGTATAAAAAGAATTCAAAATGTGTTATAAACTTCTCGATAAGTGTATCGTAGTAAAGAATACACATGATACTTAATATTACATATTTTTAAAGTTGTCTAAGTATATTTTTTGGTGGGTTTTTTGACTGCGTCTCTTATAACCCCTGTCTCTTATTACCCCGGCTTCCCCTACTTAAATATATAAATATTTTTTTAATCAAAATATTTTTCTAAAATATTTAACATACTTCATAATTTTAAATTTCAGTGCAAGTATGTATATATATTTTCAGTTTACAGCAGCAGTTTACAAAAATGATGTTTGCAGGTATTTAAATTTATTCCACATGGCAATGTAATTGGTATTCTTTAAATGTTTAAATTTCTTTAAATTGAGTCAACGCAATTTTTCCTCATTTGATGTAATTATGCTATCATGGCATATTAAATAATTAATAAATGTAAATATTATTATTATTAATAAATAATATAGTAAGTATATTATTTATAATTAATATATTATTTCTTAGTATATCATTTATTTACTTATTAATATCGTCTTTTTTTTTTTTTAAGCAGAATATGTTTTTTTATAAAGATGTGGAATAAAATTGAATTGAATCTTTGTTTTATTATGCAGTTAAACAAGTTGATATATTTTATTTAATAAATTACAGTAAAGAGATATTTAAAATTATCGGTGAAACTTAGGATATTATTTTAAAAATATGCAATTTGCATAACCTAGATTATATATATGATCATATAAACATTAAATAAATACTTCAGAATTTAAAAAGAAAAAAAAAGAATTACAAACCTTCTTAATTTTCTTCATAAACCTTACAAACCTTTCTTCAAACTTTCTTAATTTTCTTTCAAGAAAACACCCTTGCAACTAGCATTTTAAAATACACAATGACCAGTCTGCAAGGGCATTCACTTAAAATTTACTCTCATCTTTTAAACTCTTTATGTTACTTCATTCAGAAACATAATAACCAAAAATAGTCATTTTAACAATTTCCATCTCAGAAGACCAAATTAATAAAATGAATCCATAATTTCTAAGCGGTTTTCTGTAACTGGAGCAGTTTTTTCTGCGATAAAACGCTGCTTACAAGTATCAAAAGTTAGTCTTAAGAACTTACGCAGATATGAAAATGATTGATTATTGATATTAAAATAAGACTTTAATAAATAGAACATAGAGAGTATTACAGGTTAAACATATTACATTTTTACCTTTTCTAAAGCTTATCCAAGTCATTATAACGCGAAAACTGAACAAAACAGATTACATGTTTTAAAATTACCGCTTCACATAACGACACGACATTCCCAAGACGAAGACCTGGCGCTGGCGTTTGTTTGACTTTGCACGGTCAGCGAGAATTAAATAAATGCAATCCACAGATGTCAATTTCATCTGCTCTTCCCTTCTTACATCCGGAATAATCATGTTTCGAAGTTCAACATTTGAAACAGAAATTTATTAAACATTTATAGCTGTAGAAAACATATAGTTTTTTTTTTTAGGAAAAATGGAGCTGAGTTAAACAATTATTTAAATTTTTATAATGTATTTGAAAAACTTATGAGATCACTTTATTTTTCCATTTTAAAATCTCGAATTAAACGGAAAAGCATATATATATATATATTTTTTTTTTAGTGTATATTTCAGTATTGAACAAAATATTCAGTGAAAGGATCAGAAATGGCATACACTTTATTTTTTCTGTATACATAAAAAGAACGCAATGGATGCATGGAAATTTTTGGGGTTTTAACACTCCTTGAGACGTCCTCGATAAGATTCGACAGTTTTTAGAACTTGTTTGCGCATCTTAATAAAATTTTGTGGAAATTGCATCTGAAGAATCAGTGGACAGGATTTAACCTAACTTGATATTTAGTCGAACTTTTATTTAAACTAGCACTGATTAATTTTTGGAATATATGACCTAATAGGTGCTCAGCTATTATGTAATGCCCCCCCCCCCCTCCATGTAACGGAGGGCAGTATCTCAGTTTCTATTGAATAAAACTGCACCAAACTTGATATGTGAGATAGATATTATGTTAAACTATGGTGATCTAATTTGAGCATATATTGATTGAGAGGTGGCACTAATGTGCTGTAACTCAATCCCGTTTAAAGGAAAGCAATATCTCAGATTATTATTATTATTATTATTATTATTATTAAAAATTCACTAACATGAGTATGTGAAATATATATTATGAAAAACGATGATAATTCAGTTTGGGTATATATCGGCCGATATAGTACTCTTTATTATGCAATTTTTCCAGATAGCTATACCTCAGCATGTGTTAGTGAAATCTGCAACAAATTTAATATGTAAAATTTTAATTTTGAGATACAGTGTTTATTAAATTTTTGTTCATGTTAACTGGTTAAGTGGCGCTGTTATATAGAATGTTACAGAATAAAGTAGTGCGATGGGTAGAAGATTTCTTTTAAACAGTTTAATTAAAAGAGAATGGCTACGTAAAATGTTCATCTATTAAGAAAATAATTTTTGAAATATATATTAAATAATTTTCTTTTATTAAAATTTATTAAATAAAATTTGGATTTAAAAAAATAAATAAATTAATAAAATAAGAATAATCAAAGAGAGTAATGATTTAAAAACATTATCAATATTGATAATTTACCAGTAACATTCAAACTTAAATAGAATCATAAATAAAATATAATAAAATTATGCTTAAAGAAAGAAAAAAAACTCATTTCTGTAACTTCCCGTTGAGTATTAGTGACCGCGAGGTTCTACTCTCGAACCTTACAGACGGGAAGTGTTGGTTTCGATTCCTGGTCGCGCTCGTCGACTTAGGTTTTCGGAGTTTTCCGTGATTTTCTTTGAAACTCGCATAAATAAGGGTTAGGCTTTCTTAGAATGATTTCCACGGAGGACACACCATCCAGACCTAGGACCCTCGTGTAGTTAGTTTGTTTTAATCCTAACACCAACATTCAATAAATATTACGAAATCAAAACTGAATCTGGGCATTTTGTCCTATTCGTAATAATCTCACTGAGACAGAACGTTTTATGACGGTGTTACATTTAAACGTTTTGTATAGAACTGAAATTGTACGTTTTATGGAAGGTACAATGCACACTTTTTTTGAACGTTCTAAATAATATAATTTTTGAACGTCTAATGGAACGTTCTTTTGACACGAAACACGGTGTTTGAACTATTGTAACCGTTATTAGACGTACAAAGAACGTTCCGTTGCTACTTGGGAATAATGTACACATGTGTCAGTAACTACGCATGCACGTTTTAATGACATTTCATTTGGATAATATAGAATAGAATAGAATCGAGCTACGTGTATGAAAATCCCAAATAAATATCGTGTAAATTCATAACGTTCTACGAAACAGAGCGAGCTGAATTTCAATTCTTC
Source organism: Salticus scenicus (assembly GCA_963930645.1). Classification (NCBI taxonomy): domain Eukaryota; kingdom Metazoa; phylum Arthropoda; class Arachnida; order Araneae; family Salticidae; genus Salticus; species Salticus scenicus. Next base: position 146,013,532 of record OZ005662.1, read on the forward strand.
TCAAAAATATGGAAAGGGATAAGGTGTTTTATCAAAATTTATGCACAATCAACGAGCATTAAGTTGCCATTCTATGAATCAAAATAAAAATGTAAGTAAAACGCCTTACAGATTAGCCTTTTTTTTTTTTTTTTGATAGAAGCGAAATAGTAGTTTAATCTGTCAAGTGCAGCTTTTTGAATTTATACGATTCTTGTTTGGTGTTTTCGTTCTTGTTTGGAGCAGCTCAATAATTTTGGTTATTAAATTATGGCCAACGAGATATATAAAGTAGAGTGATAAATGGTAACCCTTGAGAAGGTCCAAGATGATCATGTGACATGCTCTCCTTGCACCTGCGTATTCGGTGGTTCCCTTGGTAACAGCTTATTTTCATTAAATTTCTATGGCAACGGTTTGGAGATTGTTCTTCGCAGCCAATGTTTTTGTTTACTTACGCAGTTTAATATTCTTTTGTTCTAAATCATTTTGATTTTGATTTTACTTCTTTTTTATTTCGTGTAGTTGAACTTCAACCGATAAAATGCTTAAAAATAGTTGAAAAATTATTATTTGTTGTTAAATTTAGCTCTTTAAACGTTTAAATTTTCTTTCATAAACACATTTAAACTTTGTTGGGAAACGATGAAAAAAAGGTATTTTATTATTTATTAAAATGTGAAATGTGTGTAAAATTATTTTAAAAACAATTTATTTCAGTCATAGGACTGTCATGTTACCTAATAATACTGATAATTTGTCGAACTGATATTTTTAATGCCAAAATAGCTATAAAGGGCGAAGCACAGTAACCTATTGGAGCATGTCACGTGATTCATCTTGAACCACGGAAAGCTAAACCTTCATCCATTGAATCAGCACTCTAATTTATATATCTCGTTGATTATGGCAAAGGAAATTTTGATAAAGCTTGCGCACGTGAAGTTAAAAATTATTTAGTAAAAAAGTTCGTATTTCATTACAAATTTAATATTTTTCCTTTCTGATTGCAGTAAACTGTGAAGCGTTAAGCCAGTCTTTTTCTGTCATGTATAGTCGAATAAAAAGACTGGTATGGCTAAATTTTGAAAGACATGCTGTTTTTTTTTTTTTTTTTTTAGATAAAATAAGATTAATAGATATGTGTAGCATATAATTTTTAATTCTCATACGTGTACTGTGCATAGTATTAATTTTATGAACTATTAAACAGACATTCTGATAAACAGCTAACGCTGAAAGGATAACAGAGTATATCGCTTCTTTAAAATGGTTTTGCACTGGAGTTAGTACCCTGTGTGATATAATTTAAAAAGTGGTCTTTTTTTTTTTTTTTTTAAGAATTTTTTATATATCTAGAAATATAGGTGCTAGCCCCATAAATAATTATAGAAATAATAATAAGAAAACTCTCACGCTTCAGCCAGAAGATATTCGAAGCATTACTTTTTACTAAGGGACCCGAAATATTTATATATTTCTTTTACTTTTACTGGTCCTCTTTTTGCTTTAGGGGCGAAACGTCCACTGAAATATATTTTATACTACTAAGTGAGCAATATTTGTATATTTCACTGATCTCGAAAACGGTAGCTCGGACAGTCACGAGATTTAACACAAAGGTGCCCCCCGAAGGGTCATTGTGCACATCGAAGTCAGATTTTCGAATTTTTGATTAGTTTTTTCTTAATTAATTAAAATGTAAAAATAATAACCTTCTAATTTCTGATAAAAAAGCCATTTAAATTTTAACATTTTATCCATAATTTAATTGTTGCCAATTTTTTTTCTACAAAATAATAATAATAATAATAAAAAGTACATTTATTTAAAATGAGGAAAATAAATCAGAAAGATTAGAGAATAAATTAGAAATATCAGTCGCATCGTTACAAATAAAATACCAAATGAAAGGGAGAATTTTTGTAAATCCGATGCATTAAACAGCTTATCAATCGGATGATTAGTTTTTTCTTAATTAATTAAAATGTGAAAATAATAATCTTCTAATTTCTGATAAATAAGTCATTAAAATTTTAAAATTTTATCCATAATTTAATTGTTGCCAATTTTTTTTTTCGACAAAATAATAACAATTAAAAAAAAATAAATAAAAAAAAAAAGTACATTTATTTAAAATGAGGAAAATAAATCAGAAAGATAAGAAAATAAATTAGAAATATCAGTCGCATCGTTACAAATAAGATAGCAAATGAAAGGGAATATTTTTGTAAATCCAATGCATTAAACAGCTTATCAATCGGACAATTAGATTTTTTAAAATTAACTAAAGTATGAATTTTAGCTGGCAACAGCATAAGATTGTATGGAAACCGTTAGAAAAAAAAAAAATGAAAAATCTCCTTCACATTAAGTCATATGATTTTTAAGTGGGATTAAAAATTGCAGTCTTCAAATTCTTTTAAATTTTCTCTCACGAACACAAAAATATAATATACAGCCTGTACCCCACAAGACCAACTTGCATTTCAAATTTCATCAATTATTTTGGTTAATAAACAAAAGTTATTATTCTTTTTTTTTCAAATTAAGTTTTATTCTATCTTCGAAAAGAATTATGTGATCATAGATATAATAATATATATATAGATCTATCATCCCCATATTATCGTGCAAAGATTTTTGATACCGAAAAAAAAAGCTTTGGAATCAGCCATTAAGTGGTATTGAAGGAAAAAAGGAAAAAAAGAAGAATGAATTTGAAACTATATCTGGAGCTTTTCATTCACCTTTAGTAAATAAATTATTCGTGAATTTTATTTGCCTAAACATTCGTGTGTATTCCCGTGTGTATTCACTCGGGGAAAGACTGCCATATTTTGGTAGAATCGCCGTCTTTTCCCGAGTGAAAAGGAATCACTTTTTTCTCCCCAATGATCAATCTATACATTATTACTATATCTATGTATGTGATACGATACATTAATAATTTGGGTTTTAAAAGTTTTTTTAAATAGATTATTTAAACTCTATGAACCATATTTTTATTTTATCAGTTTCATTAACAGATCCTGCTGGGCGATTTTTTAAATTTTGGTGTTGAAGTACACCGAACGTTTTTCGACAAGAAATTTAATATAGCAACAGCCATTTTAATCTAAGTAGCGCATCAAATATATAAAAACATAAATGATTTATTTTTACACAAAACTTACAGAACAAATGCAGTTTTAAAGATGGGAAATTTATTTCAACAAGCACTATTTTAAACCTAAAAACCATTAAAAATATAAGCAGAATATAAAGGATTCTTATGTATAAACAAAAAAGAGTCTGGTAAAATTATTAGCAAAATAGTCTTCCCCTTTTCATACAAAAAAAAAAAAAAAAAAAAAAAAAAAATCCATCGCTAATATGGCGACAAAAATTCAAAAGCCGCCAGTGGAGCAACATAATAAAGTTGTGCAACACGATAATGTTTACCTATTTAATTATTTTTTTATATAATAATCACTATGCTAATTTATCATACAAACAAATGAGCCTCTGTGTGTTACTGCACTTGCACGCTGTCTAACAGAAATATTTGAAAATTTCAAATTAATATTTAAATAAATAAATAAAAATATGTTTAATGGGAAATATATATAACCATAAAAAGATTAGTTGTCTAAAATATGGCAGAAATAGCGCTCATAGCATATTGTTACAAGGTATTAAGTCTTATTGTTACAATGGATTAAGTCTAAAATGGTGACAAAAATTCAAAAGCCGCCAAAGAGAACTATATTAAGGCTGTACTATCAGGTTTACAACCCATGAATTATATATAAACACAAAAATTAATTGTCTCATGCGACAGACGTAGCCGGTCACAGCATATTGTAATATTTGGCGTGAAATTGCTGTCATTTAATGGTTGATTGGATAAACAAAAAAAAAAAAAAAAAAAACATATGAAATAACGTAAAAGCATATATTATGTTGTCTAAACCCAGTTACATTTGAGTCCAGTCCGAGTTACATGTGAACAACACGTATAGTGTTGTTCACATGTAACTGGGATTCAAATATAAAAGGGAAACTCCAATTTTTTCGATACTATCTATTTCGAAACTGTTATATAATAAGCACCTAAATGGAAGCTCATTGGTAAACTATTGTCGCAGGTAATAGGGACAAGCGCCCGAGTTGCAGTGGATGACCAAATCGCTGCCGAATGCAGCAGGGACCTGGAACGAACTTTTGAACAATTTCAGTAATTTATTTTATTTTATTTTTATAAAGCTATATAGAAAAGAGTTTACTTTAAATTTAGTGGCCAGCGAAGTGGGCAAAGCCTGCTAGTAAGGTATAAAACGTTCTTTATACTCCAGAAGTTCCAATATGTTTCATGAAGCACTCTCTTATATATTTGAAAAAACGTCTGAAATCAAATGTGTTCGGTCATTTACTTAAAAGTACTGTACTTTAACATATACATAAATGTAAATATATTTAGTATATATCCAGCAACAGAAATTTGCAATATACATCTTGTCCTTTTTTTTTTTTTTTTTTTTTTTTTTTTGTATGTTGTCTGTTCTTTAGGTTCAAAAGCTTTTTTCTAATTCGAAAATTCGAAAATCAGGGTTGTAATAACTAAAATTCCACCATAAAAAAACAATGTACAACTAAAATGAAGCCATTAAATTTGGTGTGTAAAGATCAGTTTTCCTAACTTGCAGGGTTATTTTTATTTAATAGTTACCACTAATTTTGATGAATTTTGTTTTATACACAGGCTACTCCGAAATTCGTCAGAGGATGGGAGGCATCAAGAAAACGAAAACTTAGCATAGAACAAGGGTTCGCAAACCACGTGTTGAGTAATTGAAATCAATCAAAAATCAAGAAGATAGATTAGACGTATTAGATCCATTTCATGGCCTCCGCGTTCGCCAGAAATCCATACATGGGACTTCTTCCCATGTGTTCAACCTATTTTTTTTTTATTTTATCTAATTACATTATTTTAAAGTGTCATTAATTTAAATAGTGTATTAAAAAATTATGGGAGAAATATCAAATATTTATAAGAATAGATAGTATATGCATCACTTTAATCTCACTATAAGGCACTAGACGCTACATGTAAAGGTTTTTGTTCCTGAAGCTATTTAACAGTGTGCTCTCACTGTTTCTGCAAGGTATTTTCCAAGATATTTACGTGCGTTATTATTAAATCTAATATTATTTCAAGAATCGTCAGTCAATCTTAAAAAAAATATATAAGGAACATCTTAGATAAAGACCTTTTTACACTTTTTTAAGATTCATTCACTACACTTTTTTAAGATTTCATTTTTGACCTCAGTGTACCACTAGTACACTACATTTCCACCTCCATCCTCATTAATAACTAACAAAGTTCACATTAATTACTATAATAATTACTACAAAGTCCTCATTGACTACAATGATGAGGTAATATTAATATTTTTATTCTATATAACTTTAAAGAATAACCTTAAATAATTAAAATAATCTGGTGTGTTACTCACATAACATTCACTTTCTCTTACCCTGAAATTTAATACTATAAATACAGGTTGGTGATTAAGAGGTAAGATAGTGAGTACTGTCATGTAAACCTATGTTACACAAATCAGATTTGGCTTCGGAAGTGTTTTATATGATTATATTAGTTCTGTGTGAGTGGGGGCTGCCGCCCTCCTCAACCCCTCGTTTCAGTAATGCACCTTCATTTATATAGAATTTAATTCCGTTATTAAAATTAAAAGTTTACTTAAAATTATACCGACAATTTTCACACACAACATTACCTGAAACTTATCAAACTTCATCAAATTTTCCAGCAACAAACTTACGTTACATTCAAGACACAACATTTGGATCTCCTAAAATTATTCGTTTTTAAATCATTTTAAGAGACACAGACAAAGAACAAACGTTAAAAAACTTGACTACGGTAATCAGGAAGTCTCAAAACGTGTAAATATAAAAACAAGCGATAAATATTTAGCCTAAAACATACATTATTTACCGTTTCTCTATGAGGAATTCATTTCAATTCCCAAACAGCTTCCCTGGAAATGGTAAATTATTATTAGTAAAGCATATCCACTAACAACAAATAACTAGTGTGTTGTGGCCACCACATGACTTTCTCCTATATTTTCCTATAAAAATTCACGCAGTAAAAATAAATTATTAAATTTCTTATTTTAAAAAATTATCTTCTATGATAATGCAGACAATTTTCATATTAGGGAAGCAGTATAACACTAAATATATATATATATATAAAAAGTTGAATTAATTTTCAATATTACATTAAAAAAAAAAAAAAATTGTTAAAAATGAAAAAAATATCGATAACTTTATTTTAAATTATCGCAGATCGATGGTTTAACCATTCGTTTTAAATGTATAAGCGAGCTGTTTTGAAAGATACCGATCATGAAAATTTACTCCCCTCGAGGGGAGGCGAGGCTCCTACATACACAATTTTTTTCCCAGTTGACTATATTACAAAAAATATATATTCGTTTCATTAAGTTTAGTGCAGTTTATAGATGTTAAACTCTACTTACCTGCAATTTCCCCAATATACGTAATGTATTTGAATAATTTTGAGTGTCCCTGTACACGAACCATTTGCTTGATCTCAACGAAAAGCTTTGTGTAGCATCCCTATATGATACACATTTGGAATAAAGAGTTTGCAATTTCTGCTACTATTTGTTCTTGAAATATGCTGATAACAGACACACAGACCATTCGCTAAAAACATGATTTTTGTATTCAGTGGACGTCAGAACATGCAAATATAACAAAAACTCGCTTTCGAAAATTTGATCCTAAAACAGTATTTTATCTACCTTATGGGTAAGAGAAACTAAAAGTATGTTTCAAATATTTTTTTTTCATTGTTTCATAATGCGGTCGATAAAATGTTAAATCGCTAGTTTATGCGACGCCTGTGACACATCGGATGATTTCATAGCGGGGATTGGTCACAACGGCAGGCATGAAAAGCATACCTGGCATCAACGAGAGCTTCTAGGAATAGTTTTTAAGGCTGACTGTGCAATTACGTCCGCGGACATCCCTTCCAATAACTCTTATAATAATAATCAACTAAATATTTTTATAACTAGTATTATACTTTTGTCGTGTCAGAGTGAAGTTGAAACCTACATGCGTTTTTCGCAATTTTCATCCTCTTATCATGGTTTGCGATTCCATGTTCTATGGAAAGTTTTCATCCTTTAATCACCCCTCTCAGTTTATCATTCAAATTTTTGAACACCCTGTATATATGATAGTTGATTAAAAATATATTATAATTTTATTTCAGTGATGGCTAATGAATATAAATTTAACTGCAACTTTATGGCAAGCTTCCATTTTCATGATAAGGAATTTGAGAAAAAAGTTCTCAAAAGTCAACTAGTTGGCAATGTTCACAGTAAACCGTAATCTGTAATAAAATAATCTCTAACCTTACTCATACGGAATGCATAAACAATTTAGACACTTATAAGTGAAATCTTTAAATAAACAACATAAAATGCAAGAACTCGCAACAGTTGTTTCGGTTCGAAAGAAGACACGATCCTTCCCTATGCGAGCAAAGTAAGCAAGAGTGCTGCAAACAAAGCGGCAAAACACGGCAACGGCTTTTAAACGCCAGTTCCATAGTGTTTTTTTTTTTTTTTTTTTTTTTTTTTTTTTAATTTGGGCAGTAATTTAATTCACTTTTATCTTACGTGGGTTATTGAAAATCTTAAATATATTTTTTTTAATTATTATTATGCTACAGTCGGTAACAAAAGTGTCCGAACACTAGCGAAAATTCCTATGTAAAAAAAGTACACTTCATGCGGTTTTGTTAAATAAATCCTTATCGAATCATGTTCTTACACTGACTAAGAACAGGATTCGACAAGGATTTATTTAAAAAAAACGTATGAAGTTTACCTTTTTTACATAAGAATTTTTGCTAGTGTTCGGACACTTTTGTTACCGACTGTACCTAAATGGGCATTATTTTGACTATATATATTTATGGGGGCAAGTGGAGTACTACTGACAGAAAAATTTACATAGCTACCAATTTGTACTTTTTTTTTCCTTCTACCGGAAAATTTAATATATTTTATAGCAGTTTTCTGCGATGTACTAGTTGGCACCTATGAGATTAAATTCCCACTTTAACTTGGTATAAAGAGGCTAATTGATATTTTTCAGTGTCAGTTTTTCTAATGAACATTGCTGTTGTTGCTGCCACTCTACAGACAGTAAAGCTCTGTACTGAATTCCTTATTCATTATTCCATCTGAATGTATCCATTCAGATGGAACAAGGGGTAAATCAAATCTTCTTCAGCTGTCATTAATCCCCCTTAGATCAGGATTATTATGGTTTGGAAAGGTGCAGCATTGACAGCAGCTGAATTTCTATATTAGTCCCTCATATACAGACTTAGTGACTTTTATGATAAAATTACAGATCTTTGAAATTTAATTTGTTTTTATTTTATCTGTGTACGTAAAAATATAGGAGATAGAAATCCAATTCCTTCGGATCGCATAAAAGTGTGTTTCTTTAAAGAAAAAAAATGAGTTCCGCTTTAGTTGTTCCTTTAAAATAATACTAATTAAAAAAAGATTTTGTGTATTCATGTGAAACGGTCTATCTGCCGCTGGTGTATATATACGTCAATGGCATCTACTGTATCCATTTTTTAGGATAAAATATTTTTTGGTTTAATTACAAATTCATAACATCATGTTGAAAACACATCATTTTAGAGCAATGCCAAAATGCAGTTTTAATTCTAAAAATAAGCAAAAACCTTGATAACAATGTGTTAAGTTAGTATAAAATTATTTGCAACAGGTATTAGGTTTCATATCCTGTTCAACTTAAAAAATATTTAAATAATTTATATTTTACGCATTTTATTTATTTATTTATTTTTTAAATAATTATTTTAGTACAGTCGGTAACAAATGTGTCCGAACACCAGCAAAAATCCCTATGTAAGAAAAGAACACTTCATATGGTTTTGTTAAATAAATCTTTGTCTAAGAACACGGTTCGATAATGATTTATTTAACAAAACCGTATGAAGTGTACTTTTTTAACACAGGAATTTTTGCTAGTTTTCGGACACTTTTGTTACCGACTGTATATAAGTAACTTCAATATGAATAATGAAAAATAACAAACGCATATTTAAACAGTAATGGGCATCTTTCTTAAAATTACTCATGCAATTCCCCAGTAATATATAAGTGCTATTGTAACTGAAATGTATGAAATTTCTAATAAGTAAAATATTTTATCTATAATAGACTATATTATTCCGCTCTCATTTTTCATATTGTTGGCATTCATTATTATACATAAATGCGTATTTTATGAATCGCTTTAAACAAAGCATATTTCAGCTCTCTGACTTCAGTAATTCAACATATTTCAGAACATGAATAATATTAACATTTGTTTAAAAGGGAATATGAAAGCATAAACATGTAGCATAATAAATTTGCTGTTAAAGGATTAGGAATGCTTTGTTAAAGGATTAAATGAAGTAGGTAACTAATGCACATATAAATATATAAATGAATAAACCAAAACACATCAAAGTCAAAAAAAAAAAAAAAAAAAAAAAAAAAAGTTTACAATTAATCGAAAAAATTTGCGTTAGTTTATAGAAACATTTTTTATGCGGGAAATATAAAACAGTAACACATTTAAAAGTATTACATCAAACTATGTAGATATATATATATAGATATTCAAAAAATTGAGGATAACGTATGTTTTTAAATCTTTGATTTAGCGAAAAATATTGAAAATCGGTCATTTTGAAATTTTTCGAATTTATTAAAAAATTCAAAATCAAAGGCAAATATTATGAATCTGAAAAATTAATTTTTCATATTCCCATTTATATATCACTAGTCAGTCTTCGCACGTCGGTCTTTGCATGTTTTTAAATGAATCTATTTTCAAATTCGCCATAGTCGCCAAACCAAAACAGCGGCCAAATAGTGTGATATACAGCCAATAATGAAAGAACGATTATCAAAAATGTGACTATGTCTTTATCAAAATAATTGAATTCAAATAATGAAATATAATTTAATAATTTATAAAAATTAACGTCAGCGCATATTCATTAAAATCGTCGATAGTTTATTTATTGATGAGGTTACCCCAGATTTATTACTTTTTTACTCTACCCGAATTACGACAATAGGGATTTATTATTCTTACTATTATTTCCGGTTACGATTTTCAATATCTTTAGTAGTATTAATATTGCTATGAATTTTATTATTTACTAGCAGGCTTCGCCCGCTTACCTGGACCCTATTTTTAAATGAATCACTATAATTACTGAATTCTCAAAATTGCATTAATTTTTATCACGTGAAAAAAAAAAAAAAAAAAAAGGGCGAAACAAAATCTGATTAGGAAAAATGTCGCACTGGGTTCTCACTGCCTTCGGAAAAAAATCCCAAAATGCTCTAACTCTTATTTCTGTTATTTTCCCCATTCCCCCTCCCCATCCCGTCTATTCTAATAATTTTAAAAATTTGAAAATATCCGCAATCGATTTGTAAATATCAAAAACCTCTATGCACCAGTTTTGAACGATCTATCTCTATTTTTAGTTTTTTGCTCCACCACTCTCCCCTCCCCCTTCCCAATAATTTTAAAAATTCGAAAATATCCGCAATCTATTTGTAAGTATCGAAAACCTCTATGTACCAATTTTGAATGATCTAGCACTATTTTTTTTTTGCCCCTCCGCCCCCTCTCCCGTCCCTCCTAATAACGTTACACTTTCGAAAATATCCCCATTCGACTTGCAGGCCTCTAAAACCAATCTGTACCAATTTTGAACGGCCTAACTGCATTTCTATTTCTTTTTGCCCATAGCCCCCCCTTACTGCCCCTCCTAATAATTTTACAAATTCAAAAATATCTGCATTCGATTTTAAGTATCGAAAACCATTTGTGTACCAATTTTGAACGATCTAACTCTATTTTTATTTTTTTGCCCCCCCCCCCCATCCCCTCCCCCTTCTCGCCTCTCCTAATAACTTTACACTTTCGAAAATATCCCCATTCGACTTGCAGGCCTTTAAAACCTATCTGTACCAATTTTGAATGCCATAACTGTATTTCTATTTGTTTTTGCCCATACCCCCCCCCCTTACCGCACCTCCTAATAATTTTATAAATTCGAAAATATCCGCAATCGATTTGTAAGTATCGAAAAACCTCTATATACCAAATTTGAACGATCTAACTCTATATTTTTTTTGCCCTCCCTCTCCTCTCCCCCTTTCTCTCCCCTCCTAATAACTTTACACTTTCGAAAATATCCCCATTCGACTTGCAGGCTATTGAAACCTATCTGTATCAATTTTGAAAGGCCTAACTGTATTTCTAATTGTTTTTGCCCCTGCTGCCCCACCTGGGGGCGGAATTTTTAAAATTCCAGGAATTGTTTTTTAGATATTTGTATTAGCTATATTTTATCGTAGAAATTTCACGTATATCTGTTTTTTGTGTTTGATATATATATTTTAGACATTTATATTAGCTATATTTTAAAGCAAAAATTTTACGGATATCTGTTTTTTTGTTTGAGATATGGAGGATTTTTTGAATTCACGTTTGAATTCACTCCCCCCCCCTTGGGGGGCGAAATTTTTCAATTGTTTTTTTTCCTAAACCATCCCTGATCTATAAGGAAAAAAACAAAAAAAGAATGATCGAAATCGGTCAAGACCTATATGATTTTATAAAGGACAAAAATATTTATACAAACATTCATTTATTTATATATATAGATTATAATCATTCAATTTCTTCCCCTTACGCTTTATTCTAATTTAAATAAATATTTTCACCATAATTTGACAGCTTATAGCGTGGATGAGACAGAAAACCGCCAATTTATCAATTGACAGTCCTTACATAGGACTGTAACATATAATTTTTTTTTTTAAATTATCTTATATATATATATATATTTTTTTTAATCACGGATAATTTTTTTTTCTTTCTTAAATGCACAATCATGACGCTATTTTTTCCGGCTAAATCCTCTTTCATCTATTATTTTATTTATTTCTCCGAACGATGGATAACAGTTTAATTTCTTTATTTCAATAAATTGTTTTAGCAATATTATTAGTTTCCAGCATTAGTTTTGTGAAAATTGGCATTAGATTATTATGAAGATGCATAGGAATGTAAAATTTGAATGTATGTTTAATAGACAATATCAGGGATGGAACACGGGCGCAGAATTCATACCACTATGAATGTAAGAAAAATTTCTACCTCTTAAATCAACGATATTATAGGTATAGAAATTTCTTAAACAGATTCCGGTATGAATTCTGCGCCCGTGTTCCATCCCTGCAATATTGTCCACTAAACGGGCAAATGTCTACTAGTTCATAAATAATGAAGTAAAAGGGATTTTACTGCATAAATAATAACTAACAAAACAGGAATGAAAAAAGATTTTACATCCTAGTATTTGACATATAAAATTGATAAACGCTGAATTCCAGCCTTTTTTTTTTAAGGATTACATTTATTGTTTCGTTTTCCTTATATTTTTAAAATACATATTGTTTGCAGTTTAAAAAATTGTTTTTATCTCTCTATCTCTCTCTCTATATATATATATATTTTTATTTTTTTTTTTTTGTCAATGTGCTTTTGTAAAAAGACTTTTAGTAATATTATATTGACATTATGTCTGAATTTTGTTTAACAGATCGATGGTTTTCAGGAGAATAAATTTAGTTACGAAAGCATGAAAAGAAAAGAAAAATGGTAAAATTGGTAAAATTGTGTAGATAAAATCACACAACGCTTCTATATAATAATTAAACTAGTTTTACGAAAGAATTCTTTTGTTAGATATCCTTTTACATATTACATTTCTAAATGATTGATGATGTTTAGTTTATAAATTTTCTACAACCCATTAATCATTTACGAAATTTAAATCTACGCATTACAATAGTATTTTGATTTTAATGTTAATCTAAACTAGCTGTATTATTTAAATGAATTTTTCATGAATACAGTTAATCAAAGTGAAAATCAATCAGATGATAATCTTAACCCATTAACGTCTGACGTCTCTTTCTAGGAACGGTTCGAAAAATGCGCCTCAACTTTACATAAATAAACATTTCAGCTTTAAAAATGTGTATTAGGTATAGTGACAATCGAAGCGGGGCAAAACCAGCTAGTACATTATAATTTGGACAACATCCCTATTTCTCACTATTTATTTAGGCCGCGGCAGCCTAGTCTATAGAGCGCTAGCCTCGTAATTGGAAGATTGCGGATTCGGTACTCGAGCCGGTCAAATCCGCCATGTACAATAATGAAGGCTGGTGCACGTAAAATCTGTCGTGGCCGCAATGTCCTCCATGTTCCCATCAAAATTATACCTCTGGGGGTCACTGAAGCGGAGAGCCATCCCTTCCATGGAGGATTAAAATTGTGATGGCATGTTCTATAGACCTGTCAACAAGTTTTAAGAACCTCCTGGGTTGGGTTTAGAATCCCTTAATACAAAACGTTTAATCGCAATATCATAAAAATGTGAAGATTTTTACTTTTATTTAATTTAATTCTATCTCACTTTATATCCCTTTTTTTAATTTAAACTTTTATAAGCATTCTTTCAACCGGGGCAGCACAAAGTGAAACTACTAGTTTATATATATATATATATATATATATATATATAATTTGGATAATTTAATACCTTTGTAACATTCAGCAAACAAAAGATAGATGAAAATACTAACGTATAATAAATTTTAAATGAGATTTATTTCGAATAAAATTATTGTCACGGTGATAATCTAATTTGAGTACCATATATACATGTGTGTGTGTGTGTGTGTGTGTGAGAGAGAGAGAGAGAGAGAGAGAGAGAGAGAGTTGTTTTATAATACCAGCATTATATGAAGACTTTATGATCTTGTAAGAGAGTTTTTCTTTAATTACAAAAGAGAAACGAATATTTTACCAAAACACAAGTTTATTTTACTGTTATTCAATGTTGACTCAGAAACAGAAGTTCCTAAATATCCATCATCTAAAATAAAAATAATGAATGCAAAACTCTATCAATTGAGTTTGTGTTGAATAAATATGAAAACTAGGAGGCTTTCAAAATGAAGTGAAACATAAATTATATATGCATAGCTTTGCGAATTTATTTATGGATTCGTGATTACGAATGCAGGATAAATTGCAGTTAAGAGAACAGTTTGACAGACAACTGCGTATTCAAAAAATAAGTTTTCAAACTATTTTGGATAAAATTGGAATATTAAGCGATATCCAAATTTATTCAGGTGTTATAACTTAATTGGAGAGTACACATTTTCGCAACCATTTGCGAGAGAAACTTTTGTATTTTGTGAGTGAATAATAATTTAATGATTCACATAAAATAACATGCATAGGATTATCATCCTTATTAAAATTCAGCAATAAAAAGTATCTTACAGTGCTAAAAAAGCTGAGTGAGTTGTTTTAAAAATACTAACTGGCATCGACCGCTTCACTGGTTACTTTATTTAAATGATTTATATTTTTAATAATTAGTCTTATTATTTTTTTTTTCAATTCCTACATGTATTAATAAGCCTAAAAAAATATTAACCTTTACCATTTATTACAAATTAGTAATTTTTTAAATAATTCATTTAAAAACAAAACCCTGTAATGGCAACCTTTTAAAAAAAGAAAAATTGCTGTTCTAAGAAAAGAGCTTGTTTTACTTTAACAGAGGAATAAATTTTTCATATACAACATATACAATCTGTCTGTTATTAGATTATAAATTTGTGTTAAGTATGCTATTTTACTATTTATTCGATCGCTAGTTAACCCTGCCGCAATCATAGTATAGCTTAGCGGCTTTATATGTAAATGCACCTTTTCCATAGAATGGATTATACAACATTACGTAATTTTCGAAGACAATTGTACTTCTCTTCTGAGATTTCTGAAAGTGGCATCATTCTGACATATTATAAAAATTATTTTGATTTTAGTTATATTAAGGCATACTTGCCAACATCCTAATTAATATTCCGTAGTATTGTTAGCCCCGCCCTTTTTCTCACACCAATAAATTTTTAGAGTAATATTCTCCAAATGCAATTGCGATTAAATAAGTAGAAAATTACTCTAAATAGATACTGGTGTGAGAAAGAAGGCGGGGCTAGCAGTACTACGGAATATTAATTAGTACGTTGGCAAGTATGTATTAAGGCAATACATCATTTTTACGTATTTACATCATTGTTTAACTTATTTATGTGAAATTTAAAGCGTAATTTTAGAACATTTTTATTTGTTTTTCTGCTTTTAAATTTCGAATTTTTAAAAATCTCTGCTTAGGGGGAATATATATATTAGAGGTAGCCCACATATGAAGTTTCAAGTTTCTAGCTGTGTTAATACTATAGAAATCATACAACAATATGATTTTAGAGAGGGTTTTTCCTCACCTCCATCATCCATTGCGCATGTCTTACAAATAACCACATGTCTTCAACCCTGGTCTTAAGCAGTAACTGTGTTAAGTATTTTTAAAATTGGTCCAATGGTTTGGGAGGAGATATAAGAGATGCCTACAAACACATCAATATAAAATGAGTAATTCATATTAAGATGGTATGTTGGTGATACAGGAGATGCAGCCAAGGAATTATAAAGAAAGTAAAAACGGTCAACTGAGCAATTTCTTTCTTTCTTTTTTTTTTTTTTTTTTTTTTTTTTTTTACGGAGAATATAATAAATGTTGCGACTTATTTGGAATGTTTTAAAAATATTTATTACATTTTTTTACACATTGTGGGCTTTTCTATTTGATTAACTCGTTAATAGGCTATGCTAATTGTTATCTGGTGGATATTTTCTGTTTTATTTTTACTTACAGATGGCTGACAAAATAATGTGAACACTTTCGCTTTCTTATGTTTTGTTAAATATCTTGAAAAGTTCTTTATGAATCAACTTGAAACTTTGATAGTGTGAAGAACATGTTACTTCTCATATTTTTCAGTAAAAGTAGTGTCATGAAAAAGAAACGTAGAAAGGCCAGTAAAAAATTAAACAAAATTCAAAATGTTTTGTATCACCCTGTAAAAGGCAATGCTTTAAATGCGTTTTGGTTGTAGCGTGTGATTATGAGAACATTTCTCATTGTCTGAATGAAATTTTATGAGGCTACCATACATATTCATGGAGATATAACGGTTTCTTAAAAAAAAAAAAAAAATCCACTTTCTTAATTACAACACGTAGGGTATTACACACTGGGTACACCCCAGTGCAAAGCCATTTTCAGGAAATATTGCATACTACATTAGACACAGTATACAACAATCATAATGAAAAAATGTTAAATATCTTACGAAATACGAGCATTTTTACTAAATAATTTTTTAACTACGCATGCACAAGCTTTATAAATATTTCATTTACATTATTTAATAGCCAAAGGTATTGAGCAACTTATAAGATGAAAATCCCAAACAAATACTATGTAAATTCAAAACGTTACGAGAGATAGAATAAACAGAATTTAAGTTCTTCTAAAAAAAAAAAATAATAATAAACGAAAGATGTTAGGGGGTTTTATCAATATTTATTTACAATCAACGAAAACACTGTAATATAACTAGGCATTGATTGAATCAAAATAGAAATGTCCCAAGTTCTCCGGCAAGACCAATCTCCTATAGGGTCACTTAACCCTTTGGGTACATTTGACGAGTGAGACTCGTCATCTGCTTACTTGGGCAAAGTTACGGTGGACGAGTCTGACTCGTCATCTGAATTTAAGAAGTAGGCGTTGATGTTTGCGGCACCCCTGCCAGTGCCATTGATCGCAAACACTTTCCTGTCGTTTTTTATGATATCTTACAACCATACTTATATCATCAATATAAGTATATTTCAAATAAAACGAATTACTTTTACATATTAACACTTTCGCGACCGCTGACGTAGATTCACACTATTTGAAAATCTGTAACTCCACTAGTGGGTGTTTCTTTTGCATTTTGTATGCTATTTTTTTCTTAAATATGTAATCAATATTTACAATTTTACAATGAAGTATAGTATGGATACAAATACTTTGATTAGAACGAATAAAATTAAAATGTATATCTATTTGTAATATAAATGTGAATACAGAAAATTTTGTTCTGAAATATTGTAACATGGGAGAATAACGCCCACAGGCGGACCTTACTGTCAAAAATTCAAAATCATGCGGTCGCGAAAGTGTTAAATCCGTCGACAAATTAAATCCGTCCCATGGGCATAAAAATCTTCAAATAATTCAGTACTCAAAGGGTTAAGCGCTGTCATTTTTCTTTTTCCTTTAAAACTATCTTCTCAACATCAATTTTATCACAAAAGAGGGGTTTTAATTTTTTTCAACAATGCAGTATCTGTTTCTTATATTTTGGTAGTAAATGTAAAGATTGTTAACCGTAATTAAAAAATAGAAGTTAATTTGAAATACTAAGTATTAATTTTCAATTACACCAAATTTAAATTTTCTAAAGAAATTAAAAAAGAAAGAGAGAGAGAGAGAGAGAGAGATTTATAGGAAGTTTTTGTATTTAAAGTATCGTAAATATTTCCCTCTCCCAGGTTTTTTTTAAACAGAAACACTAAGCATGAACCTTTTTCTAAAACGATAATTTTAGTAAAAATCTTTATTTTTTATCTATAGTTAATTATATATATATATATATATATATATATATATATATATATATACATATATATATATAATTTTTGTTTGTTTTGTTACTTAATTTTTTAATGTGTTGTAAATAAATTCTCATTACAGAAAAATAGTCTAGCGGATTGTCATTAAAACTTATATAGAGATAATTCATAAAAAAAGCTCTGGGTAATAAAAAAAAATCTTTAGTTAAAAATTATCCATCGAAATTAGCTGAAGTTTAATTAAATCAGTCAGTAGTTCACTTTAGTATTTTTAAACAAATTCATTTATGTTAAAGAATATTTAAATAATTAGCATATACCATCTATCCTATGTGTTCGTCTCAATTTTTCCAGTTCTGAATCTTTTATTACCATATTATTGAAACCTTTGAATACGCATATTCATTCTACAAAACTTCATCTATTCTCAATGATAGGGGAGAGTGGGGATGAATGAAACGTTTTTCATGTTTTTATTAATAACGTTCACCATATGTAATTCAGAATTTTGTAACATTGCTGATAAGTACACTTTAGTAATCAGTTACATATAAACATACTACCTTTAATAAAAAGTTATCATTTTTAATTAATAATATTTTTCTTTCATGCATGTGCATTGTCCCATTCATCCCCACCTATGTGGATGAATGGGACAGGACTGGAGTTAACAAAGAAAAGAAAACAAAATGGAAAGTAGATTAATTTTTAAGTTAATTGGTTTATGTGATTTTATTACACACTATGAATTTACTGAAAATAACATAAACTGATGTATTGGCTCAAATTAACATCAAAAGGCAAAAGTCCTTTGGTTCGTACAGTTGCTAGTGCTCTAGGCTTTGGTAATTTAAACTAATAAAATCTAATCTAAAAATAAATAAATACATAAAACGCTAGGAAGATATAAATCATTATAATAGAATACAAATTATCCAGATAAATATTTGTTTCCGACTGATCAGGAAAAATCAGCATTCTATTCTGTATTACATTTATAATCACCAGGATTTATTTAATTAGCTTGATTGAAATTGTGATTTTAATCAAATTATTATTAGTTTATTTATTTATATATATATATATATATATATATATATATTATATTATTGATTTAAGTTGCATTGAATATTCTAACTTATAATTTTTTTTTTATCATAATTATTATAAACAGAAATCAGAACAATTAATTTCAATCTATATTTCTCTAAATCCATCCTACTTTTATAATTCCATGTTATAACTACTGAACTACAGGTTATAAAAATATTGAAAATCTATTTACGATTTATTTTAATATAATTCTTGTGTACAAATTTAAATTAGCACATAATGGGGAATGTTCCATTCATCCTCATTCAAACTGTACCATTTATCCACACCACCACATGATCATATAAAACAGGAAATAGGCTTAAAGAACAATTGTCCATATTCTTCTTGAATATCATAAACACAAGAAAAGATTATGGCATTCCACCATATAAGAGTTCTATTAACTTTAAGCAAATAGTTAATTTCTTAACTACTACCTAATTGAATCAGTAAAAACTTACTTTGTCAGCAGAAAAATACATTTTAATTTTTTCTGCCCTTCTATAGATAGCACAATCCTGAAACTACACTTGATGAATGACCTCAGCACTGACATATGTCAGAAAAATTGTCAAGTTTATGGTGCTTGCAAAACATAAAAATTTTGCTATTGTCCCATTCATCCTGCGCCCCATTCAACCCCATTCTCCCCTACTATTTAAGGGAAATTAGAGATAAATTTGTGTCATTAATTTACATATTTTCATCTACTCAGTGTAAAGAGAATATTAATAAATTGTTGTAGCAAATTAAATAGTCTTGTAAGTTCAAATTTCTCGGGTTCAATAGTCTTGTAAATTCAATTCCCTTTGGTGGTACTTTCTAGAGAATAATTATCTGTTTTCATTTAAACACTGATTGAAAGATTGAAACTGTAATTTTTATATCTTGCTACATCAAGGGATTATTTCACGTTTTAATTTCGCTTTTTACATACATTTAAATTTATAAAGAAATATTGGCGTAGATAATTTAATTTTTTTTTTTTTTTACTATAAACAACGCATGTGCAATAAACTACTTAAATAAGTACAATACATTTGAATAATATATTTAATTCAGAGGTTCATAAGGAAAAACATTGAAAGAGATGAATTCAATAGGTATGCGACGTTTATAAAGCATCAAATCTGAAATTAATTGAAAACGCTTTTAATATGCTCTAAAAATCTTTATAAACAGTAAAATTTGCTGAATTAAGCTTATATTCTAATTTTTAAATTTTATTTGCATGCAATAATTGGTTAAGTCTATAATTTAAATTTATTTTTTTGTACATATCTATGCCTTATGTAGTCTGCAATGTAGTTATAAACTAAGCAATGATAGATTTTCACATATTCTTAATTGGTCAATTTGTTGAGACCATGTTTGTAATCTCGATGATTGTCACAGAACATTATTCGTGTCTGCATTAAAATATTTTTATGTTATAAAATTTGATTTACAGATATTCGTGGCAAATTTATGTAATTTATTGTTTTGGGAATAAGCGGATATTTTTTCAAAACTTATTACTACAGTTATTTCAAATAGCAATAGTGTAATATTTTATTGTATGTGCTGTAGTAAAATGAATTTCTATCCTGAAGGTTCTCAGCAATTATTATTATTATTATATATATATATATATATATATATATATATATATAAATTTAAATTCTTATTAATCTTTTATAGTACATATCTTCGAAAGAATATCACAAAGACTGCTTTATATACGAAGTGTTATTCAAAACATTGATTGCTCGGAAGTCTGCTAACCATAAATCTTGTTGACATCAAATTTTTTTTCATATATTTTAATGTTTTATGTCTGGAAATAGGACGGTGCTAAATTTTAATTAACCATGATTGAAAATTTACGTTTTAGAACAATATCACTTAGATTTGAAAAGTGTTTATAACCTTCATGTAAGCGTATCATTAATTGCAATATTGATGTCTCTTTTTTCGAATAAATGTCGCTTTAATATAAAGAAATTATCATATAAATATTTCAATCTGTCTACAAAGGAAATTTAAAATCGTAGACATCCCTAAATATTCTTTTGTGGGTGCTAGTATGTAATTAAAAAAATATTATGTTCACTGAACATTTAACAATATTCTAGGTCATGTTGCGTCTATAATATTAATATTGCAAATTTGCAGAGTGAATTCTCTTGAGAGAATATAGCTTTTGAAAATCGTTTGCATAATTTATTTCTTCCACTGAATTTTACATTCAGGTAAGGAGCACACTACTTTATTCAATTTGCTATTCTTCAGAAACATTTTAAAGTTTATTAAAATATAAAGAATATAAACAAAATAAATCCTACATGTCAATTACATAAATAATTTAATAATATTTCACGTATTTCTTTATCGCTGAAATCATTTTACTAATATGCATGAATGATTTTCCTCTATAATTTATCTTTCTAGTTATATTTGATATCAAATACAAGAAAAAAAATATATCTATACCAGTTTTTCCTTTCTTTTATATGTAATATAGAGAAAGTATTGGATTCGTGAAAATTTTCGAACTCCGATTTTAGATGAATTTACCCGTTTTGGGATGACCTGAACACGATTTGATAGTTTTTAGAAAATGTCTGTCTGTGTGTGTGTGTGTGTATCACGAATTTTGGGGACGCTGTATCTCCCGAACCAATGAACGAAATTTAACCAAACTCGGCATTTAGTTGAACCCTGACATAAAATGGAGCTGATTAGAATTGGGGATTATTCGCTCAGCAGGTGGCGCTGTAATCGCATATGTTCTAAATTTTTAACATGGCAGTATAGGACAGAATTTCGTATAAATGTACATAATGAGAGTTATTTTTAACTTGTGATTGTAAAATTAATATGAATTATTTATAATGGTAGTAGTTAACTAGGAAAAAAATTCTGTGCATGTGGCGGCATCTTGCGAGTCAAATACAGTATGAAAGGCATTTTATTGAATTACAGATAGGAAGCAAAGAAATTTTTGTTAAATTCTTCTCTTACAGCAAAATATTTTTTTTAAATAATCCACCGAATATACAAGAGTCACAATACCAAAATTTTATCTTTGATGAGGATTGATGGTCTTAATACATGAAGCTCATTGTTTTTATTGGTGGTACAAAGATATATCTATTATTATCGTAAAGGTGATAAATACATTTGAAAATATTTTATAATTCTCGCCAACCATATCATTTTTCCTTCTTTTATTTTCTTACTTTGAAAATGAAAGCTCTTAAAACAGAGAGTGGGGAATAGTTTAGAAAGTTTTCAATCTTCTACTTTCTTTTAAAAGCGAACGTTGATTTGATTTATGGATAAAGACGAGCAAAAGAGTTGTTTGGCATGTAACAGTTTATCTTCAGTGTAAAGTATAATGTTTAAATTCACTTTCGACTGTAATTGTTTTGTTTTCAGTTTTAAAGTCAAAAGTATTTTAAACTACGGAGTAATTAGTCATTATAAATGAAGTTAAATTTTCAATTTTTCTGAAATAACTCGTTTATAATAATGTAGAGAACTGAATAGATATTCGTAAAAGAATTTTTAATATTTTAAAATTCGCTCATTACTTTTTCTAAACACCATATTTTTACACTTTCCGAAAGAGTGAAAAAGAAAATTTTAATAAAATTTTTCGTCGGTCTGTCTGTCCATCTTATAAGAATCTGATTTCTCCAAGAACTTTTAAAAACTCTGCAATTAATATATAATTTATTGAAGCTTACAATGTTTCTTATTGATGTTGGTTTAATTAGCACTTTTCGCTTGCAAGAAATGAAAAACCTTCCTAAGGAAATAACATTAATTTCAAAAACTAACTGCAATTGTTTTGAATATAAAGAATAGCATGACACTGTATCAGACGAAAAAAAAATTTATTTCGCCTGATAAGGATTTGCTCTGATATTTAGATAGGAAACAACTGTTGATTGTTTTTTAAATTTATGTTGTTATCTTTAAATTCTTTTTATTACCTTCCGACAACTATTTATTGGTCATTTTTCTTGAAGATCTAGATTAGTAGTGAACAGTCGCCAATTGCCGGCCATCACATTCAAAATGGCTACAAAAAATTCAAACACTAATCACCAAATGGGGCGTCCGTTTTATATTCTCTTTTTAAAAAATCAAAATTATGAAATAAAATTCCATATCTGCCAATAACTACGGAATCACCGTAGCTTCTACGGGAAGAGTAAGAAACTATCGTACTATTACCCCAAAAATGAAAAAAAAATGTAAAATCGGGATTCTCTCATAGTTAATTAATTATTATTATCTTTTTTATTTATGTTTTCAACTTTGAACATAATCACGAATACAAAAGTTTTCTATGCAGGAAAGTATTTGGCATCTACACTGTTAAGAATGAAGGTTTTAAAAATAAATAAATGAATCTATTCATTTCAAAGGCAGTAATTTTGTTTTAAAAGGAAAACATGCTTCTCTCATTTATGAAATATCGCTTGTTTTCAAATTAATATGCGTTCACTTCATTGTTTATTATAAATATGCTGAACTAAAAGAAGTTCTTCAACAGAATTTCTATACAGATTTAAACAAAAAGAGTTCAAACACAAAAGTATTTCCCCGAAGTTGCCAGAACCATACTCGTAGCGGTTTTATATTCATTTATGTAATAATCTGGTTTGTCACTCACACGACTTTCTCTTACCCAGAATTTTAATACTATAATTACAGATTGGATATTAAGAGGTTAGATAACGAGTACTGTTCTGTAAACCTATGTTAAACAATTCAAATTAGGCTTCCGAAGACCTTTATATGATAATTAGTTCTGTGTGAGGGTGGCTACTGCCCCCCTCAACCCGCCGTTTCATTACTGCACCTGCACTTAGTATATAGAATTTAATTATGTTATTAAAATTAAATGCTTACTTAAAATTATACAGACAGTTTTCACATGCAACATTCATTGAAACTTATCAATCTTGATCAAACTTTTCCAGCAACAAACTTATATTAACTTCAAAATACAACATTTCGATCTCCTAAAATTATTCGTTTTTGAGTTACTCTAAGAGACACAGACAAAGATCAAACGTTAAAAACTTGACTACGGTAATCCGGAAGCCGCAAAACGTATACATATACAAAAAAAAAAAAAAAAAAAAAAAAAAAAATCAAGTTATGAATATATTTAGCTTAAAACATACATTATTTATCATATCTCTATGGGGAATTTATTTTAATTCCCGAACCGCTTTCCTAGAAATGGTAAAATATTATTAGTAAAGCACATCCACTAGCAACAAATAACTAGTGTATTGTGGCCACCACACAACCTTCTTCTATATTTTCCTATACAAATTTACACAGTAAAAATATTTTTTTTTAATTATTATTAAAAAAAATTATCTTCCATGATAATGCAGACAATTTCCATATTAGAGAAGTAGAATAACACTAAATATCCAAAAAAAGTTGAAATTATTCTCAATGTTACATTTAAAAAAAGAATTTTTTTTTTTTTTTTTTGGTTAAAAATGAAAAAAATCAATAACTTTATTTTAAAATAATGCAGATCGATTATCCAACCATTCGTTTTAAAGATATTGACCAGCTCTTTTGAAGGATACCCATCATAAAAATTTACTCCCCTCGAGTGGGGACTTCCTCCCCAGGGGGAGAGGCGAGGCTGCTACAAACACAATTTTTTTACCCAGTTGACTATATTACAAAAAATATATATTCGTTTCATTTAGTTTAGTGCAGTCTATAGATGTTAAACTCTACTTTTACCCTCAATTTCTCCTATAGACTTAATGTATTTGAATACTTTTGGGTGTCCATGTACACGAACCATTTGCTTCATCTCAACGAAAAGCTTAGTGTAGCATCCCTATATGATACACATTTAGCATACCGAGTTTGGAATTTCTGCTTCTATTTGTTCTTGAGATATGCTGATAACACACGCAGACAGACACACAGACCATTCGCTAAAAATATGATTTTCGTATTCAGGGGACCTCAGAGCATGTAAATATCACAAAATTCACGTTCGGAAATTTGACCCTAAAACAATACTTTCTCGACCCTATGGGTAAGAGTAAGTAAAAATACATCAGGGAGAATCTATATCTGGGATACTGGTATTGAAAATTGTCGACGCCTGTTTTTTAGCATATTAATATACTTAATAATAGGCAATGGTAATTTGAAATTTGAGTATCTTTGTTTTGGATCTATTTTGAGTACGTGGCATACTCAAACTTGACACATTTTTAATCATTTCTGAGTATTTTTTCTCCTTTAATAATTTCTTCTGTATGCATATATAGAAAAAATATTGGATTTGTAAAAACTTTCGAACTCCAGTTTTCGAGGGTTTACACGTTTTGAGATGTCCGGAGCAAGATTTACCTTTTTTTAGAAAATGCCTGTCTGTGCGTGTGTGTATCAAAATTTTGTAGACGCTGTATCTCACGAATCAATGAAATAAATTTAACAAACTTTGTATTTAGTTGGACCTTGATATAAACTGGTGTTGATTAGATCTGGGATAAATCGCTCAACAGGTGGAGCTGTAATCCCATTTTTTCTAAATTTTTAACATGGCAGTATGGACGAAATTTCGTATAAATGTCATTTTTAACGTGTGATTGTAAACTTAATATGAATTATTGATAATAGTAGTAGTAAACTAGTAAAAAAAGTTTGTGCATGTGAAGCATCGATTCCCCCCCTGGGAGAAAGTTCCCATCCTGAGGGAAGTAATTTTCAATATGGGAATCCTTCGAAAGATCTCGTCAATAACTTTAAAACGAATGGTAGAACTATAGATCTGTAATGATTTAAATCATAGATTTTTTTTTTTTTTTTTTTTTTTTTTTGAGAATAAAATGGACATTTTTTGGATATTTAGTGTTATACTACTTCTCTAATATGTAATTTGTCTGCATTATCATGGAAGATATATATATTTTTTAATAATAATTTTAATAAATTATTTTTACTGAGTGAATTTGTATAGGAAAATATAGAAGAAAGTCATGCGGTGACCACAACATACTGGTTTATTTTAGTATTGTCTTGATTAAGTCCATCCCCTCCCCCCCCCCTCACCCGAAAAAAAATTGTATGTAAGAGTTACACATCTTCCATTATCTACTAATAGAAGTGTTATATATACTTTTCGAGATAATGTTGTCAGACGTCATAAAACTGACCAAACAAACCAAAGGACTAACATTTTTCTTTAAGAAAAAAGTGATACAAGTGTAAAGATATATAAGCCAGAGTTTACATAACGCGTTAAAAAAAACATAATAAAAATAAATAAAAATAAAAAATATGTAGGACTGTTTTTTGAAACACCAGTTTCAGAGACCTATATCTGACCCACCTAATCAAGATTACTGCCGATTTTCCTGTAATAACCAAGTAATATATGTGAAGGAATATCTAAAATACGGTTTACGTAGTAATTTTCAAGAAAATCGTTACAGCTATAACCGAGAAAATGACTTTCGTTAGCTTCCAACCTAATACGGAAAACTGTCAGTAAGTTGCCCCTTTGTTCACACCACTTAATATTTGTAGTAATTCTTTTACGATGAAATAAGGAGAAATGTACTCTAAAAAAATCTGGTGTGAAACAACCGCACGACTTTCATTACCCAATATTACACGTACTACATGCATTATTTGGAGATATTACATATTTTTTTTTTGGAATTTTTCAGTAAGAGAAACTTGACACACGTGTAAAGACATATAAAACAGAGTTTACACATAGAATAAAAAAATAAGGATATATACATATATATGTATAAATGATAGAGTTATTTTTTTAAACACCAGTTTCCGAGATCTAAAGCTTGAACTATCTAATCTGAATGACCGTTAATTTTTCTGTAATAACCACATAATACATCTGAAAGGGTATCTAAAATGGATTTGTAAAACAATTTTCAAGAAAATCGTTAGAGCAGTTTTTGAGATACCGACTTTTACCGAAACTTGTCAGACTCACTTATTGACAGCAAGACAATAATTGCATACAAAAGAATATTTAAAAGGGTGTTAATAACTAGCGAGACCTGAAATGGAGCTATTTATACAAGACAGCTATCATTTTTTCTGAACTGACCAACTATATCATTCGAAAGGACATCTAATAGAGTGTTTATACAGCAACTTTGAAGAAAATCGATAAAGCCATTTTTGAGATTCGGACTTACGGTTTCACTTCCAATTTTCCAATTTTCCCAAAAATTTGGAGAACTCATTTGTACACCAGACCTGTATTAATTCTGAAGTTTCGTAGTTCTGGAGATATGGTAGCCAGAAGATTCCACACATACATACACACACACACATACATACATACATACATACACACACATACATACACACATACTTTCTAATTGCCAAAAACTACTTTTTTGAACTCAGGGTGCCTTAAAACGTGTAAACCGGGTGAAAACTCGATATCGAATTTTTGGACCAAATGCAATACTTACCCTACGGTAGTAGGGTAATGGAAGTCAAAAGACAGTTATGAAAAAAGTACGGGTACTAACAATCGCCCAGATTATTAATTAGGATGTTGGCAGCTCTGTGTTAAAGTTATTATAGTAAAAAGTATTGCTCCTTAGTTGAGCGAGGGGAACGTGCGTTTTGGAAGTTAACTACAGGGTGTCTCACAGGTCTGTAGACATTTTAAAAATTCATAAATTTTGAATGAGTTGATAGAGTTGAACTCGTTTTGCGAAAAAAATCATTCTAGTGAAAGGAGATTCTTTTTTTTTTTTTTTTTTTTTTTTTCGGAAAAGAAAAAATAATAATTAAGCTATTTGTGGATAGAGGGCACCGTACTTTGGCAGATCACATATATTCATGAAAAACTGTACTTATTCGTGTGCAAATGTTTACAGGTATATAAATCCTATTGTATGTACCCATCGTCACCACAAATTACAATTTGCAAACGAGTTATAGCACTGGTAATTGCTGCTTCAGTCGGTGGTTCTTATCAGGGGGAAAATATCTTCACCAAAAACGCTTTGTCCACCAAATAAGCATCGCAATTAAACTTGTCAGTTCAGCTTTAACTTCTCAATTTAGAATTCAATTATTTATTTAATGATTCTGTATTATTATTTGCAAGATTCATATTAGGTTTTAAAAATATATTAAAAATACTTATATTAAAAGTAATATAATACCAATTTTAAACTTTGTTTGAACCTCAATGAAAAATGTGTAAATATATTACAAAATTACTTTTAAATCTAAATAGTATGTAGAATTGTCAACTTTTTAATTTATTCCTTAGCACCCACCCTTTTTTATACCACTATTTTATAATTTTATTTTTATTTAACCGCAATTACAGGGTTTCCACAGGCGACTTTTTTACTTTCACTTACCCATAAGGTAGAAAAAGTATTGTTTTGGGGTCAAATTTTCGAAAGTGAGATTTTGTTATATTTACACGTTTTGAGGGTTTGTGAATACAAAAATCATGTTTTTAGCGGTTGGTCTGTGTGTATGTGTGTATGTCTGTGTGTCTGTCTGTTATCAGCATATCTCAAAAACAAATTACGGCAGAAAGTTCAAACTTGGTATTCTAAATGTGTATCATATAAGAATTCTACGCTAAACTTTTCGTTAAGATCAAGCAAATGGCTCGTGTACAGGGACAATCTAGAGAATTCTAATACATTATGTCTATGGGGGAAACTGCAGGTAAGTAGAGGTTAACTTCTATAGACTGCACTAAACCAAATGAAACGAATATATATATTGTGTAATAGAGATAGTCAACTGGGAAAAAATTGTATATGCAGGAGCCTCGACTCCCCCCTGGGGGGGGGGGAAGTCCCCTCTTGAAGGGAGTAAATTTTTATGATGGGTATCTTTCAAAAGAGCTCGCCAATACCTTTAAAACGAATGGTTGAACCTTCAATCTACTATAATTTAAAATAAAGTTATCGATATTTTTCATTTTTAACAAAAAAAAAAAAAAAAAAAAAACCTTTTATTTATTTTTTTTTTTTTTATGTAATATTGAGAATAAATTCAGCTTTTTTTTGGATAATTAGTGTTATTACAACTTCTCTAATATGGAAACCGTGTGCAATCTCGTAGAAGATGATTTTTTTAAATAATAATTTTTATAAATTGTTTTTACTGAGTGACTTTGTATAGGAAAATATAGAAGAAAGTCGTGTGATGGCCACAACACATTAGTTATTTTTTGTAGGTTGATGTGCTTTACTAATAATATTTTACCATTTCAAGGAAAGCTTTTAGGGAATTGAAATAAATTCCTCATACAGATATGGTAAATAATGTATGTTTTAATCTAAATATTCATCGTTTTTTTTTTTTTTTTTTTTTTTTTTTTTTTTGTACATTAATAAAACGGGGAGTTGAGGGGGGCGGAAGCCCCTCTCACACAGAACTAATTATCATATAAAACTCTTCCGAAGCCTAATTTAAATTGTTTAACATAGGTTTACATAACAGTACTCGTTATCTTACCTCTTAATCTCCAACCTGTATTTATAGTATTAAATTTCAGGATAAGAGAAAGTAGTGTAAGTGACACAAAAGATTATTATATTCTTTTTGTACCATTAATTGTAAAAAATAAAATTTACAATATATTTTCGCAGGTAAATCTGATCTTTGCTTGCATAAATGTATTATAAATTTTATTTTAGGAAAGTAATGGTAAGAAAACAATAATATTATTAATAAAAAGCATTAAAACTTCTGTCAAGGACAGAATTAAGTTTAGTACGGATGACTATTAAATTCAATCTGTAAAATTTTTATTTGTTTTTTATCTCATTTTTTGACTGTAAAACTGGGTCATGTACTTTTTAGAATGATTGAAATGAGCTAAAGTGAAGTGTTGTCACCTAAATTTCACACTTTAGTTAATTTTTAAAAATCTAATTCTCGTGCCAAAAACTGTTTGCTCCTCTGGATTCAGAAAAATCTCCCCTTTCATTTGGTACCGGAGTTGTAACGAGCAACGTACTATTAAAAATGACTAAGATGATTTAAATCGAAGTGTTGCCACTTAAATTCCCCACTTTAGTTAATTTTAAGAAATCTAATTGTCTTGTAGAAAAACTCTTTGCAACTCTGGAATTAGAAAAGTCGCCAATTTCATTTAGTTCCAAATTTGTAACGGTATGACTTACATTTCTAATTTATTTTTGGTGTTACACAAAACTGGTGTAGAAAAAATCCAGATTGAAACTAATAGTCCTCCGTCCTAGAAATGTCGCCTGTGGCCTATAAATGTCGCCTGTGGCCTATATTGCCTAAAATGGATCTATAAAAAAAGTGGCAATAAGTTAACCCGTTAGTAGTCGCTACAGACAGCGCCACCTATTACAGATTGCGCACTTTTTATTTAACTCACACCAATAATTTTAAGAATTGATGTGATCGACGTTCCTTCGACTTTATTCGCGCTTTATGTATATCAAATGCTACTTCTAAAAATTTTTGGTGGCTATCGAATAAAAAAATCTGGCAAAATTTAAGGATGGGCTTCAAATCGACCAACTAGCGACTACTAACGGGTTAAAAGTAACAAAACCTTAAAAGTTTGCAGTTCTGAGTACTATTATGTATATATTTCCTAACGTGATTTATTTCAATATATATATATATATATATATATATATATATATATATATATATATACATTAATTAATTAAAGTTCTCAACATTAACTAAAATATTTAATCTAACCTTTCCGCAAAAAGAAACCCTTTGAAAGTTTTTTCCCTGTTGGTTTCATTAATAACTATGTTTAAGCTCAAAATTTTGAGTGACATACGTTAACGAATTAAGACTTATTTCATATATTATAAGCTAATTTATGTCAAAACATTTCAAATTGAAATATTTTTACATTTTATAAAGAGTACTTCTTGAATAACACTTCAAAGAAAAATCTTACGAAGTTCTTTGAAATTATTTCTTAAAAACAGAAAGATTTGATATATAAATGCGTTATGTCGAAATATTACAAATGTTGCATGGAGTTTTGAGTAGCTTTTCATACGAGTTTGAAAAAATTTACAGATAGTTTTAATTATGCATAAAAGAAAAAAAAACTACAAAGTCATTAAATGTTGCATTTTTAAATGAATGAATTTTTGAAACTCTTTAACGATATAAGAATTTCCATTAAGTGTATAACGCCAGTTAATTGATGTTTTTTTTTTTTTTTTTTTTTTTTTTTTTTTATGTTATGTATTGATCAACTTTGTAATGTTAAACTGTTAATTGAATGTATTTTTGTTTTAAATAAAAATATTTTAGATTAAAAGTGTCTTAAGGAAAGAGCAGATATGAATTAGAATGTGAAAAACAGAAGAAATATCATCTGTTGCACAATAAGTTAAATTAATTTTGATTTATTGGATGAATTCAGAAATGCGCACGACAGAGATAAAAGAATATTGTCTAAGATTTCATTTGATTTTCATTTTTAACAGAATTTTCATAAGAAAATGAATACAAACGAAATGGATGAATATAATGGGGAGAAAATCTAAAAATTAAAGTGTGAAGTATGTGCAAAAGATTCTGATGAGTAAGAAATTTATGTTTAGTAGGAAGGCTTTCATATATTAAGAAAATTATATATATATATATATATATATATATATCAATTACCCGTTTCTTTATTAAAGAAGAATTATACGAAATTTTTTACACTAAATAGATTCTTCTCCATTCATAAGGAAGAGAAATGTTTATCAATATTGGAATTAAGTCTAATGTGTTTTTAAAATATTTTGAAAAAGCAATCTTTATATATTAAAAAAAAAAAAAAAATTACTTCTGCTGCTGTTCGATATTTTTGCCTGCGACCACATTTACGTCCGCGAATGACGAGGTTTCTCAGCATCACAAAATGTACGATGTTTGTCGAATAATCCAAGGAACACGTTTACTTTGGTTAGAAATTTCTATCACATTGTTTAACGAAGTTATTAATTAAACACATCGTGTTAATAAATATATTCTATTTGCCAACATGCAAATAGTTTCTCCAAAAATAATTGTTCCTTCGTGAAAATGCGTTCTAACGAAAGAAGAAAGTAAGAAAATGTTATGCGGTTTTAAAAGATATCCTTACGTAACGAATCAAGATATGCAGAAAACGCCATTACCATTAGAAAGAGGGTTTATTCCTAATTCTGACGGTGCAACTGGTTTTAAAAAACACGAAGATTTATTATTATTATTATTCTAAGATTTCCAGAATTTTTATTTCTTTCGATCATTTATTTTTTAATCGCGCTGTAAGAAAAACTATTCTGGATAAAATTCTTTCATAGTGAAGATAAAATTCTTACTTCTTAGTGATTCATACTTTTAAATCTTACAAAACTTCGAATTTTCCACTTAACATTTTATAACTCAAAAAGTTTTCAAGATAAATCAATTATTTTTTAAATGCAGATCTCGTTGAGAGGAACAAATAATAAAAAGATTGAAATACGTTTGCCAAAATTTCGCTACAAGTTATGAATTTTCTTATGAAACGCACGCATAGATTTTTCGAAACTCTGATTTTGAGCTTTTTCTTTAAAAGCTTTGTTTTTAAATTCAAATTATGCCTAAATAAATAAAAATACAGACAATACATCACACCACATTTTTTGAAAATACCGATATTTAATAATTTTTTAACATTAAAAAAAGTACCTCCAAAATTTCTTATTTTCTTGGTACACACTCGCTCATTACATTTTTGAATTATTCTATACCGAAAATGAATGGCTCATCAGAACTACAGGTGTCATCTGAAAAGCCATTTAATTTTCTTTCGAACCGTATAAAATTTCTAACAAAATACGGATTAGCGTATTGTATTTTTTTTTTTTTTTAATTTACGAAACATCGAATTTTTCTCTAAACATTCTACAACTCGAAAAGCTTTTGAGGTAAATTTATTTTTCTATATATATATTTTTTTTAAAGTTACTGTCGCTTCGGCTCGTTTAATTATTTTATATATTTATTTATTGTGTCGAGTTGCGAATAGACGGGTTGAGCGTTGCAGTGTTAATGATGAAAGCAAGTAGGAAGGGGTTGCCAATCCTCCGTGGGGGCGGGTGAGCGAGCCAACAGGGGTAGAGCCCTCGAGTGTTTAATAATAATAAAAACATAAAAAAGGGAAAATTAGTAGTTAAAATACATATATATATATATTATATGTATGTGCGCTACCTTTAAAATACATGTATAATCATATGCATGATAGGAATTGCAGTATTCAAAAAATAATTATAAATTTAATATATAAAGTTTCTGTTATATAAAACATATATATTTCAATAATAAGCATTTTTCGATATTTAAATTTTAAATGGAAATCTTATCAAAAAAAAAAAGACATAGTTGAAAGATATTTTTTATGACTTCAAGCTTAAAAATTTCGTATTTACTAGACATTTAAATTATTGCATAGACATTATTTCTAAAGAAATAGTGAAGAAATTCAAAAAACATGTTATGTTTGTACTTCTAATAGATTAAAAACTGTCTATTGAGTCATTTAAAATTATCTATTTTTTTTTTTCTAAAAGAATGAACTCATAACTACGTCCAATATTAAAATTTACTTTTGAATCTTTTTTTTTTTTTTTTCAAGGAATTTCTTAGAAAAATTAACTAAATTTATAATACATTTCAGAACAATACTTCAAGGGAGTACTCCGGGATAATTACTTTAGATCTTTAATTAAAAGTCTGGCGTGAAACAACCACACACTTTCCATTACCCACTATTACACGTATAATATGCATTTTTGAGAGATAATGTGATCAGAAAACATAAAGGTGACCTAAAGAGAAAATCGTTATAGCTGTTTTTAAAATACCAACTTTTACAAAAAATCAAGTATTGACCAGAAAACAATAATTACATGCAAAAGGATATTTGAAAGTGAGTTAAAGTGGCGAGTTAAAAAAAAAAAAAATAAAAAAAAAAAAAAAAAAAAATCCGTACTCCGGTTTTTAAAGGAACGCGCTTGCAAGACCTGAAATTGAGCTGTTAATACAGGACGCCTATCAATTTTCCTGAACTATCCAACTATATCATTCGAAAAGACATCTAACAGAGTGTTTATATAGCAAATTTGAGGAAAATCGTTAGAGCCTTTTTA
Organism: Salticus scenicus; assembly: GCA_963930645.1. Taxonomy (NCBI): domain Eukaryota; kingdom Metazoa; phylum Arthropoda; class Arachnida; order Araneae; family Salticidae; genus Salticus; species Salticus scenicus. The sequence goes on from OZ005662.1 coordinate 146,047,587, forward strand.
CACGTTAATCGCGACGATAATATCAGAAAAATTTTCACATGGGCCATGATAACTTTATTAGACAATTTAGTTAAAAATGCGTGTTAAAAATGCGTCAGGCACATATGACTGACATGGCGATTACCGTGTTAATAATTACTCGGCGTATATCATATTCCTTTTAGGGTTATTTCCTAGTTAAAAATGCGTGTTAAAAATGCGTCAGGCACATATGACTGACATGGCGATTAACGTGTTAAGATACAGATTTATGGTCCCACTTCCGGTCTCCGATGTCCTACTTCCGGTTTTTCAATTCTTACCAAAATTTGGAAAATTCATCTGTACACCAGACCTGTCTTAATTCTGAAGATTTTTAGTTCTATATTTATTAGTTTCGGAGATATGATAGCCAGAAGATTCCAAGCATACATATACACATACACACACACTGACCAATTGCCAAAAACCACTTTTTTGGACTCAGGGGCCTTAAAACGTGAAAATCAGGGGAAATCTCGATATCGAATTTGTAGACCAAATATAATATACTTCCATTGCCTACGGTAGTAGGGTAATGGAAGTAAAAAAAAAAGAAAAGTACCATACGAATTTATATGTAAAGAATATATATATATTTTACAAATCCCTTTTGGGTTTTCTTCTGCGTAGTAAATATATATATATATATATATGTGTGTGTACTAATCTTTAACCACATTTCTTGCGAACATGAAAGCCTCTGCGCAAGCGCAGACTAAACGAGTCCTTTGTTAAAATACTGGAGAACCTTCTTTTTTGAGAGAAAATAAACGATAAGGAAACACCAAATGACTGAATGTTTACTAAATCCCAATCTGTCGGTTCACTTGGCACCCCTCCAAGACATTGGACTCGACCTCACTGCTACGCATATTTCACTTTATGAATGGCAAAATGATTTATCAAGAATGACGATAGCACACTGTATTTCATTTTAAGTAATTAGGGAAGATGGGTCAATGCGTTAAGCTTTTTGACATACGCGTATGTGTTTGAATTTAGCGTGTTAAAAAATGAATTCTTCATTAAATGTAAATTTGTTGCACAACAGAACTGTAAAAAAATAAATAAATATATAGATAAAAATTAAAAAGTTTAATAACAATTAACATTTTAAAATTCCTTGTTACGAAGGTTTTATATTATATAAAAATATTATATAATATGTTAACACTTTTTATTTTAAATTCAATAAGTGTAAAAATACTGAAATTACTATGCATTCTAAACAGAGTCAAAATAATTTAATATTCTAAAAACATTAAAACTATAAGCATTCAGGTTTACTCATAGTTCTGATTATAAATTAATAATTAATAGGAATGTATATAAACTTCCTGTGACAAGCATGTCGTTTATTAAAATTGTCGACAGAGTTGAAAATTAAATGAATATTACATGCTTAAGATGACATTACAAATGTGAAAACATGTAAATTTATAATAATCTACCTGAAAATAGCTTTTTAGTAAATAATCCTGAAATATTTGTAAACTATGACAGTTTTGAAATATGCATTTTCTGAATAATTTTAGAAGAATAATTTTCTGAATAATCCTGATATTTTGTAGTTATGAACACAGAAGGTCTTTTTTTCCCACATGCCAGGTATTTATTTAAGAGATCGATTTTTTTAGCCACATTAAGAAAAATTAATTTTATGAAATACCACAAACCAGTTCACAAGTTTTACTAAATAAATAAAATTATATTAGAGTTATGAGCCCTCACTCTCAGAAATGGATACTCAGATTTAACGAAATTTTCTTCGATTTCGACGAAACCGTTTCCAGGGAAATACTGCGAGCGAATATTTCGTCAGATTGAGAAAATTACTTTCGCCACTTGTTTGAACAAACGAATTTCGTCAAAAGTAAAGAAACATTTTTTTCCATTCTAGTTTTCGTGATACAGAATAAAATACAAGTTATAGATTTGATGAAAATATAAATAATCTGGTGTGTCACTTACACGACTTTCTCTTACCCTGAAATTTATTACTATAAATACAGGTTGCAGATTAAAAGGTAAGATAACGAGTACTGTTATGTAAACCTCTGTTAAACAATTCATATTAGGCTTCTGAAGAGTTTTATATGATAATTAGTTCTGTGTGAGGGGGGCTACCACCCCCTCAACCCCCCGTTTCACTAATGCACCTACATTTATATAGAATTTAATTCGGTTATTAAAAAATAATTCTGTTTTTAAAAAATAATTTATTAAAAATATTATTAAAAAAAATTATCTTTTGTGATAATGCAGACGATTTCAATATTAGAGAAGTAGTATAACACCAAATATCCAAAAAAAGTCCATTGTATTCTCAATATTTAAAAAAAAAAAAAAAAAAAAAAAAAAAAAAAACGATTATTTTTCGTTAGTTTTTAAGGTTTTTTTTTCGTTAAAAGTAAAAAAAACCGATAACTTTGTTTTAAATTATCGCAGATCGATGGTTTAATCATTCGTTTTAAAGGTATTAGCGAGCTCTTTTGAAAGATACCCATCATGAAAATTTACTCCCATCGAGGGGGGACTTCCCCCCCCCACAGGGGGGGGGGGGGGACGCGAGGCTCCTATATACACAATTTTTTTCCCAGTTAACTATCTCTATTACAAAAAAATATATATTCGTTTCATTTGGTTTAGTGCAATCTATAGACGTTAAACTCTACTTACCTGCAATTTACCCCATAGACGTAATGTATTAAAATTCTCTTGATTGTCCCTGTACACGAACCATTTGCTTGATCTTAACGAAAAGCTTACTGTAGCATCCCTATATGATACACATTGAGAATACCAAGTTTGAACTTTCTGCCATAATTTGTTTTTGAGATATGCTGATAACAGACAGACACACACACAGACACACACACACACACACACACACACACACACACACACAGACATACACACAGACCATTTGCTAAAAACATGATTTTCGTATTCAGGGCACCTCAAAACGTGCAAATATAACAAAATCTCGCGTTCGAAAATTTGACCCAAAAACAATACTTTCTCTACCTTATGGGTAAGAGAAAGTAATAAAACATAGCAAACAAATAGAAGTCATTGTAATATAACGTCGAAACAACGCAGAAAAAAAAATATGGCGGTATGAAAAGCTAGCAATAGCTATCGTGAGTAAACAGTTTCGTCAAATACTTGAGAGTTCACGTTTCGTCAAAAATCACGTGATCACTTGAGGAAATGGCTGTGGAAAACAACGAAATTAGGCCCGAGGATGCCTGAATCGTCAAAATCGAGTATACTATTTCTAGGAGTGCATAAATTATTTTTCCACATATTACGCATGTAATTTAAATGTTAAATTATTTCACCCACACTTCAAAAAATCAATTTTGTGTAAAAGGTGAGCGAGCATAAAAATCGATAAAGAATTTGTAAATAATATGAGATTTAAAGATGACATTCTATTGCTTGTTTCTTCATTTTAGTATTTGCAAGAAATGCTTCAATAATTAAATAAAGAAAAGAAGCTCGTTGGATTGAAATAGAGCCGCACTAAGACAAAATTTATGTCAAATTCCTTAGTGTCTCCACTGAAGGTCGCTGTTGATATGGATGAATAAGAAACGGTTTGCAGTTATACTTATTTGAAATAAGGTATTACAATGAACTGAAACATCATGAAAGAAATTAATAATAGAGTTAAACTTGCGTGGATTACTTTCGGAAGAAAGAGTACTATATTCAAAAGCACCTCCCAGAGTGTTTGAAAGGAAAAGTTCCTTGCCAGTATTAATTTATGCTTCAGAAGCTTGGACATTAACATGTAAAACCATACAAAACCTTCAAACAGTCCAGAGAAACATGCAACAATGCATATTAGGATTCACCCAAAGAGACAGAAAGTGAAAAATATAGATTAGGAAGAAATCAAAATCAGTTATGTTATTTGTAGAGTAAAAAAGTTAGAATGGAAATGAGCTGGGCACTTTGCAGAAAGAAACGATCATAAATTTACCAATAAAGTCCTATTTCAAGTATGAGCTGGGAACTTTGCAAAAAGAAACGATCATAGATTTACCAATAAAGTCCTATTTTAAGTATGAGCTGGGCACTTTGCAAAAAGAAACGATCATAGATTTACCAATAAAGTCCTATTTTAAGTATGAGCTTGGAACTTTGCAAAAAGAAACGATCATATATTTACCAATAAAGTCCTATTTTAAGAAATGACTAAGGAGGAGACCGCAGTGTCGTAGAAGAGATGAGATTGTTCAGTTTGGAGGAGCAGAATGAAGAAGAGATGCAGAAAACGCTGAAGACTGGAATCACCCAGAAGAGGCTTTTATCCTGCAGTGGACTGATAAAGACTGAGGTTGATGATAATGATGATAATATATATATACATATATATATACATGATTGTACACTGTATTTTATCACATGAAAGGAAAATGACTTGAAATTAGTATATATATATATATACATATATATATATATATATATATATATATATACTAGAAAAGCCCCGGTTCGGGAACGAACCGAATTCTGAATGCGGAAAAAATTTTAAAATCAAACTCGAAATGTGCAAATCTCGGTCAGATGCTGCTTGCGTGCCAATAGATCAAATGAAATCATTTTTAAATTTATGAAATCAATGAAGGTAGTGAATCAACTACGTATAGCTAAATCAGTTAGTGTAACAGTTACACTACAATATAAAAAAATTCTTACTTGTGAAAATAAATAAACATATAAGGTATTCTTAAAAATTATTAAACTCACAAATACAATTATTCTACTGTTTACAAATGCACAATATTACTTTTATTTTATTTTATATTGAATTATTAAACTCACAAATACAATTATTCTACTGTTTACAAATGCGCACTATTACTTTTATTTTATTTTATATGGAATATTAATATTTTGTTCTTAAGAACAATATTTACTGACTTCGATTCCTTATTACCATGTTTTTATTAACTTCGATTCTTGTTTGTATGTTTGTTTCTCAGGGACAAATCTTGCAATCGATTTTTATCTAACTTCCCGATTAGCTAGATATTTGAAATTTTCACGACAGCTCACAACACGGTGACAATACATTTTTCTAATAATTTTAGTCAACTATTTCAGGTCCCGGTGCCTTCGGCAGCGCTTATATGATTCGACAGAAAATTTATTTAACTAACTTCCCGACTAGCTAGACATTTAAAACTTTCAGAATAGTTCAGAACACGGTGAAAATACATTTTTTTAATACCTTTAGCCAACTGTTTTGGCTTCCTGCTGACTTCGGCAGCGTTATCAGTACAAAGCTTGCAATCGATTTTTCACTAACTTTCCGACTAGCTAGACATTTGAAACATTCAGGCTAGCTCATAACACGGTGACAATACATTTTTTTAAATACTTTTAGTCAACTATTTCAGGTCCCTACTGCCTTCGACAGCGTTTATATGATTCAACAGAAAATTTATTTAACTAAATTCCCGACTAGCTAGACATTTGAAACTTTCAGAATAGTTTAGAACACGTTGAAAATTCGATTTTTAAATATTTTTAACCACATGCTTCGGGTTCCTGCTGCCTTCGACATCGTTATCAGTACAAAGCTTGCAATCGATTTTTCACTAACGTCACGACTAGCTAGACATTTGAAACTTTCAGGATAGCTCAGAACACGGTGAAAATACTTTTTTTAATACTTTTAGTCAACTGCTTCAGGTCCCTACTGCTTTCGGCAGCGTTTATATGGTACGACAGAAAATTTATTTAACTAACTTCCCGACTAGCTAGACATTTGAAACTTTCAGAATAGTTCAGAACACTGCGAAAATGCATTTTTAAAATATTTTTAACCAACTGTTTCGGGTTCCTGCTGCCTTCGGCAGCGTTACCAGTAGTAATCTTGCAATCGATTTTTCACGAAATTCCCGACTAGCTAGATATTTGAAACTTTCAGGATAGCTCAGAACACGGTGACAATACATTTTTTTTTAATACTTTTAGTCAACTGTTTCAGGTCTCTATTGTATTCGGAAGCGTTTATATGATTCAACAGAAAATTTATTTAACTAACTTCCCGAGTAGCTAGACATTTGAAACTTTCAGAATAGTTCAGAATATGGTGACAATGCATTTAAAAAATATTTTTAACCAATTGCTTCGGGACCCTGCTGCCTTCGGCAGCGTTACCAGTACAAAGCTTGCAATCAACTTTTAACTAACTTCCCGGCTAGATAGCCATTTGAAACTTTTATAATAGCTTAAAACACGATAGCAAGGAAATTTTTTGATACTTTTATCCAATTTCTCCGGGTTCTCGCTGCCTTCAGTAGCGTTTATATGATTCAACAGAAAATTAAAAAACATGGTGTATAAAAGTTCTTTTTATCCTGTAATTATTTTTTAATATCACATGATTGAGCAGACGACTATTTTATTTATTTAACGATCATTTATATTTCCATTAATTTTTGGAGCTCTAAATTGTTTTTTTACTCCATTTTTATATTTTCCTTTTTTCATGTGCATGAAGAAATTTAATATTTTACACACATATATATATATATATTTTTTTTTTTTCGCGTGAAAGCATATTTCATTTTATGTTGAAAAAAAGAAAAAAAGTTTTTTATTTTTATTTTGGGCAACGATTAAAAACTTAAATGTTCATTTTTAAAGCTTTTAACAGGTTATTGTTTCAGACTTTAATTAATTTTTAAAAATCTAATCACAATTTCGTTGCAAATAAGGTACCAAATGGAAGGGAGTTTCTGAATCCGTCGGGTCGGATTAATTAACTTTTCGATTGGACAATTAGATTTTTTAAAAATTAACTAAAGTATGAAAATTTGGTGGCAACTTGCGTCAACAGACAAACAGAGTCCAAGCAAGTTTGTCCTTGCAGACAAACAGAGTCCAAGAAAATCTCTTAGCCATTTAAACATACTGATATATATATATATATATATATATATATATAGGTAAAAAAACAAGCAAAAATTATTTTATTATTCAAAACTACAAGAAAAAAGGGTAGTATAACAGAAACTACCATTTTGTAATCAAAGAAATTTTTTTTTCAAAACTGTTCGCTAGAGGTACATAAGTCTCCACTACTAATGCAGTTGAGCTATTTTGCTATTATTTTGTTAATACATTAAAATAAGAGCATTATCCAATTTTTTAATTAAAGATGTCTGCAACGTATCTTTTTTTTTTCTTTTCTCACAGAGGAACACTGTCGCAGAATTTATATCGGTATTTGTTTAAGAAATTTCTTTACCTATAATATCGTTATTTAAGATGTGGAACATTTTGTTTTATTCATAGTAGTATAAGTTCTGTGCCAAACTGTTAAATCTGAAGATCACAGATTGCTGCCATTTTGCAACCCGGGATGAAAAGACAGTACCAATAAGAACCTTAGGGCTTGGAAATGTGATTGGGACACCAACTGACCTCTCACTGGATGATTATAGCTAATTAAGGTGTCATGCACTAGGTATAGGTTGAAATGAGGCACCCTGCAGAGTGAGCAGCCGGATCACCAAAGTTTAACCCTTTCAGGGGCGGTGGCTAGAGGGTCTATCCACCTACTTTAGAAATTTTTCTCTAAGTGTGCAGTGGCTACTTTTTTTATCCACTTTTATGAAAAGTTAATGTATACTTCTAAAATTGAAATAGAAATGGCAGAACTACAGTAACTTTAAGCAGGATGTGCCTGTGACTTTTTTAAATGGACAAATTGCGGGAAATTTTTTTGAAGTTTCTTTTATATATTTTTATGAAAAATAATTTTTTATTCAAAAGTATTTGGCAGTGTAAATATACTGTAATGCACCTTTTAAATACAACAGATTTACATATTATCTTAGATCATTAATTTTAGTTTGATTTTTAGGAGCATCTTTTAGGTGGATAGACACAGTGGCTAGAACGCCTAGTCACCACCCACAAAAAAATCCCCACATGCTGAATTTTTTTCTTCATCAAATATGACTTGTAGGGGATGTTTACTTTATGATATATATATATTTAAAAGTAAATTCAATCATTTTTACTTAGTGCCCCTGAAAGGGTTAAGAGCGGACAATACCTAATCTCGCCGGCAGCCTTGGCCCATGATAATCTATGGGAAAATTTGTTTACATAATTACTCATTACCTAATGAATATTTTTCAATTCTGTTTTCACTTTTAGAAAATTCATAAGCGTTAAGTTAGTACTTGTTTTCCAAAAATTGGTTTTTTTAAATTTAAGTATTTCATTTTGCGACTAGAAAATGAGAAAAATGCATTTTGTGAAAAATCGCATTTTTGAACTCAAAATTAAAATATAAAAATTATAAAAAAAAATGAATTTTTCAAAACTGAGTACTCATTTAACGGTTATGAATTTTCTGACTGCGAAAACAGAATTAAAAAATATACATTAGGTAATGAATCACTGTGTAAACAAATTTTCCCATAGAATAACATTGGACACGGCTGCCCGCGGGATTAGGTATTGTCCCCTCTTAATAGCGGCGTATATGAAAATACAAGCTTAGAAGTTCACATCAAGAGTTTCCTTCCTGCAATCGATGGTAAGTTCAGTAATGATTATCCAAGGCAAGTTCACTAATTATTATTTATTTTACTGTTATTCTCATTGTAATGTATTTCTTTCGAACAAAAATTTACCCAGAAATACATATAAACATTTTCCCCAAGCCTAAAACTTTTACGTCCGATACAAAAATTAAGCAATGTGTTTGAAATAAATGACTAGTGTATAAAGTTATTAATTTTAATAAGATATTTAGGAATAAAGTAATTAAGTTATTTCATGTATTATACGAACGAAATTAGATTTTAATTTTATTTATTTATTTATGTATTGATAAGAACATTATGCATAAAACTAATACCTTAACTTTAGTTTTATACATACAAATTCTTTTACTACCTCAAAATCATGATATATTTTTACATAACGGTATTCTTTTTACGCTACTTAAGCATGTTTAAGGGGTTTTATAAATTAAATGAGTTTTATGTGGTTTTTAAACCGTTCAGATTTACAAATTATGGCTACTGGAACAGCCTCCCCTCCCCCTTTTTTTCCCTATAGTAATAATTTTACATTCATTTACACTTTTATTTTCTAAGTTTGTAAGTATATTAATTCATGCATGCAGGGGACGTGAAGAGTAAAATACTCGAAGTAAGTTTGTTTGTTTGTGGGAGTTAAAGAAAACTGACTACGTTAAAATCTTACACCTATGGATGGAATGCCCACCGTGGGAGAACAGTTGCCCTAGACCGTATTTACGCGAATTTACGAAAAAGCAAGGAAAACCCTCGACGGCTAGGTCGACGAACGTAACCTAGCAGCGAACCCGGCACTTTCCGTCTACAAGCTTCGAGTGCAGAACAATTTAGCCACTGGTGGGGCATACCCAAATTAAGTAAGCTCATGTTTACTTAAGTGTATGTTTAAAGTTTTTAGTCACTAACTTCAGAAAGTGACGGGGTTGAAAAGTGGTTCACTCAATGTAAGTTCAAAGTAAGAAATTCAAGGTAAATAAAGAGTGTTTATAGTTTTTATCCATTACCTCAGCAAGTGAGGGGATGAAGAATACTTCATTCAAGGTAAGTTAAAGGTAAGCAAGTTCAATATAAGTTCACGAATGAGAAAGTAATTTAAATTATTTTAAATATTATGCAAACGAAATTTGATTCTAGTTTTAATTCTCTGTTTTCCTTTATTTTTATTTTTATTTTATTTTTGTTTATTGTTTTTGTTAATAAGATGCCTTAGCATTAGTTTAAGCATAAATATTCTTCTTTTCACTAACACAAAACGATGATCTATTTTAACATAACTGTCTTTTTTATTTTACTAAAGCATGTTTAAGGGACTTTATGCAGCTTAATTAAATTAAATGAGTTTTATGTAGTTTTTAAACAGTTCCATTAAAAAAAAAGAAATAGATTTTATAAAACAGTCAGTTCCCTACCTTTTCTTTCTTCTAATAATAATTTTACATTCATTTACATTCTTATTTCTTAAGATTGTAAGTAAATTAATTCATCTATCCATCAACAGAAACCTCTTAAGAAAACTGTAAAGACCCTTTTAATGTTTTTAAAGCTATGTGTAAAACTCACTTTCAGAAATTGTCACTCAGAGAACATTTATAAATTTATATGGTTTCATGTTCTATAAACATCTTAGTGCATTAAATACAGTTCAGTTTGAAAATTCATAATTCTATAAAAAAAACTACCTTTTAAACAATTCACATTTATATTCAGTAATGTTTACGAATTTATTTGTGTAGCCCTGTACATAAGATATAGCACTTATACAAAACCTATAATATCCAAAATTAGTTAAACATAAAACGCATATCATAACTTAAAACGCACTTCAACAGTTATCGCTAAGAGACATTACTTCGGATACAGCACTGTATCCGAAATCTTTTCTATGTCACAATCTTAAAAAAAAAAAAAAATCTGGAGTGACTCCACTCGACTTTCCGAACATTGAGTAATTAACGGTTTTGTAGATAAAGTAAAGAAAGAGGAGTTGTTAAACAAACAAAAGGGAAAAAACCATAATAGAGTGTTTGAGTATTTTTCTCCATCTATTACACGATGTTTTATTTAACGCTGCTGAACTTTGAGCCCATAGATCATAATGATAAAGAAATTTTCGTTGTGTCCCTGTAAAAACCTATAAATGCTAGATTCACCAAAATGCTTATAGTTAGTGCAACAGTGATTTATAATACTCATATAAATTTTCAGTTCAATTCAATAAGGCGTTTAGATGCTATCGTCCTTTTAAAATTTAGTCCCATAGGCCATAATGATAAAGAATTTTTCTTTGTGTCCCTGTAAAAAAACTGTAAGTGATAGATTCACCAAAGTCTATACAGTTAGTTCAACTGTGATCTATAACATGTGTACAAATTTTTTCTCGGATTAATAAGGCGTTTAGGCGCTATCACACTTTTAAAAATTTGGCCCCATAGGCATAATGATAAAGAATTTTTCTTTGTGTCCCTGTAAAAAAACTATAAGTGCTAGATTCTCCAAAATCTATACAAATTGAGTATTTGTAACCTATAATATGTGTATAAATTTTTTGCTCAATTGAATAAGGCGTTTAGATGCTATCGCACTTTTAAGATTTTGCTCCCATAGGCCATAATGATAAAGAATTTTTCTTTGTGTCCCTGTAAAAAAACTATAAGTGCTAGATTCACCAAAATCTATAGGGTTCGTACTATGGTGACTTACAATATGCGTACCAACTTTCAGGTTAATTGAACAAAGCGTTTAGACGCTAGCGTTTTCACTCACAGACATACACACATACACACATACACACATACATCATCATAAAAATAGTGAAAACGGACTCAGGGGACCTTAAAACGTATAGAAACATCAAAATCTCGAATTCGGATTTTTGACATGATTACAATACTTTCCTCACTATAGTGTTCGGAAAGTAAAAAAGTTATAAGGATAATCATTATATATTATATAGTGTAACACATTTCAAATACTATGCAAACAGTTTTCCATAGAGAATTATGTATTGAAACTCTTGTAAGGCTCTGTAAATGAATATTAAATTATTTTCACCCCCATATTCCACAGAATTAAGGTATTAGTACACTTCATTAATGTATAGAAGTTTTATGCCTGAAATGGTAGAACACCATTAAAATGCACCTGACAAAGTTTTTTTTATTATTATTATTTATCGTAATGTAACAATACATTTCACTGTCTCTGTTAATAAACTGTGAATACTACATGTTACAATTTAGATAGGGATCCCTCTGTAGTAAATATCAATGACATAACAAAAATAGAGCAATCCGAATGTATTTATGACCGTTAGAGCACGGCCAGATGGCTAAATAAGCCGTAGTCCTAAACACTTATCTTTTATTTGATTAGAAAAGTTCACATGTAGTTAAATGCCATTGCAAAATTACTGATATACCGTAAAGTTTTGACTAATTACCCTAGGACCCAATGTGAAAATGCATAAATACCTTTATTTCACGATTCAAACCAATAAATAAAATTTCAACAGAATCGGAAGAGGGGGGGGGAGAGAGAAAACCCTCTGTACATCATAAAATAAGGATGTTTTCCTATGTTGGGTGACTTCATTCTGTTTTTAGGGTGCCATCCTTTCAATCCTGAAGCACCTTGCTTTAGGGGTGCAATTATTCCAATTTGTGGTGTCATATTTTACCTTTTAAGGAACCCTGAATTAGGGTGCCTTTTTCTCACCCTTTCTAATGCTGCCATTTGGCACCCCTAGGGGTGTCACCAATGAGACAAGCTTTTTACCCCCAGAAAGTGCCATGTGTCACCTGTAGTTTTAACAGTGCAGTGTTCATCGCTGTTTTCCATAAACTTTTTTCTTTTTTTACCCATGTTAAACGTAGCTCGTATTTAACGTCATTAAAAATTTTCTAAATATATATATGTATATACCTTTTAATTCAAAGAAATTAACTAATTAGATATTTTACGTAATATAATAAAAAATAAATATTAAAAACTTGTTGTAAAAAGTTTCTTTGTTTGAGTAAAAATCTTTATGTGTTATATATTATCTGTAATTTGCTGCTAAAGTGAAAATTTTTCCTGAATTATTTCTAAAATAAAGACCTTAATATCTAAAAAGATACAATTAATAAAATTTTAAGGTCGTGAAACTAATTAACACATTAATTAGGTACTCGACGTCAAAGATCGTTATTTACAGGGGAAAACTTTAATTAACTTGATGACATAATATAAAGTATTGATGCAAGTATTTTTATGTAGTTATTTTAATGCTTCTGATGATTTGGTATGATTAAATCAGTTTAAAATTTTATTTAGGATACGTTAAGGGATATTTAGAACAGGAAGTATTAAATTTATAGGCAACGATATAAACTTTTAACCTTTAAGATATCAGGTTCTCTTAAATAGTGATATTTAATGGTATTTAAGGTTAACAAGTTCATGATAGACATTAATAAGAGTGATCTTTTGGGCCAGGTGGAAATATTTTTATTTTATTTTTCTGTACTTTTTATCTTTCAAGTTAGCATCACTTAATATGTTTTAAATTAAATTAAAAATGTGGCCATATAACGTGAATATAAGCTATTTAATCACTAAATATAACAATTAAAACAAATTCTTGCTTGAAAATTAGCAAGTTCACAATACCTACGCAGTTCGTCCAAAGGGATGGAATTCGTCCCGCTGATTGGACGAGAGGATATAGCACAACAGCAAATCAATGATTAGGCTTCGGGATAATACTTTTCTATTTTCTTTCGATAGATGTTTTGTATTTTTATGGTAAATTTTATTATTGAAAGCATTTACAAATCGATGATATACTATACATTTTTAATATTATAGACCATTTTCATAAAGAGATTAAAATATTTTACTGCCTATTTGTTTGTATTTTTAAAGTGACATTATTCGTTTTTTTTTTTTTTTTTTTTTACCCCACTTTAAAAAGTAGGGACTTTTTAAAAACCGAATTTGTATGAATAAATAATAAGATTAAAATATGTAAAAATGTATTATTATTTATTTAATTTACTATTTGTTTTTTCATCTGTAAAACTCACGATTTATACTATTTTTTAAATGAAATCATATTTAATAATCAAAAATTTCAGATCACTAGGTTCATGTTTGTTTCCATCTACTTGACGCTTGTTAATGATAAATCTAAAAGAGTATTTTTTGAATTAGAAGTAGCGATATTTTTTTAATTAAGTAAAGGACAAGCTATGAGAAAACGATGAAAGGGGGGAAAAATTAAAGAATCGTACAATAAAACCTCATCGTTTTTAAACCGATCTGAAAGTCATAAGAAAATAGACTGCTAGAATTTAATTATTGCAAATTGTAGATATTACAGTCATAAGAAAGGGGTTCAAAATTTGAGGATAAGTTGAAATTGCCAATTCTTCAAGTATTGAAGTATATTCATTTACACAGCATTAGATGCTCTTCTTTCTTTTTTTCTCATTTCAATTTCTACTAAAATGCAGATATATTATATCATCGTAAAACATATGTAAATACTTTCATTTATAAAATTTACCATAAAAATACAAAACATCGATCGAAAGAAAACAGAACAGTATTATGCCGAAGCCTAATCGTTGATTTGCTGTTGTGCTATATCCTCTCGTCCAATCAGCGGGACGAATTCCATCCCTTTGGACGAACTGCGTAGGTATTGTGAACTTGCTGAAAATTAGGGAACTCTCTTAAAGCAGTTTAGTTGGAAGAGTTTAGTTGGCCTGATTTCTTGATTATGAAATTCCTTTGATTGAAGAACTTTTTCATTATTGTATTAATTTGAAGAAAACGATATAAGATATTTTTTGTCATAAAATATTCTACAAATATGAACATGTGCCCTACGCAATTCTAAAAAAAACTTGTGTTTAAGTGAACCAGTCTTCAAAAACAAAAAGTAAGTTTCACTATTTTCCCTACAAATGGTAAAATTGAGAAACAATAGCGAAGATTTAGTAGATGATAATTGAGATTCACGGCTTCCAAATGCTGGCAAATTCATTCAAATAGTTGCAATCGTAGATAGGTAGTACGGAAGAAATAATAGCGATCCAATCTAAAACTTATTCCAACATAAATACACACAACGTTATGATTTTTGCGGGCAAAACGATGAACGAGTACGGAAAATCATCGTGAAATATCGGAAGCGCGTGGACCACATAAAATTTCACGTCCAGCCATAGTGAAATATCTATTGATAGAGCTCATTTCATTGTTCATCTCCAGCCCAGTTCAAAACTGGCTTTAAGATCAAGGAGCGAATTTTTCTCCACGTGCATCTAGAGATTAGTGCAACATGAAGCGTCTTGCATATTGTGTTGTAGGGAAGTAATGTGCTGAGTGTCCGTCATATTGTGTTGCAGCGCAGTTCTAAATAAAGTGTTTGTTGACCTACATTGTTCGCGTAAACTTATTTTTTTAACGTCCGTAGCCTAATTAAATAAAATTATATATATTTGTATTTTTCAAAAATCATTTCATAAATGTTGATAGAAATTAATATCACTGAATTCTCATAAAGATTACTTATAAACCCAAAGATACGTACCTTCCTCTATCTTGCTGTTTGTTTATAACTAATATAGAACAGCACAAACAATTTTCGTTACTTTGCAACTGATCATAGAATTTTTAGTTCTTAATAAAATTGTATAAAAAGGCTTTGCAACCCTGGTAGCGTGGTTGGTAGAACGCCGCGCTCATAGTTCGAAACTTACGGTTCGATATTAGAACTGACCAAAGACCTTCGTATACATTAATAGTAGGTGGTGCAGGAAAAACCGTCGTATCTGCAATGTTTTCAATGTTCCGAATTTAGTATCGCTGGGAGTTCCCGAAGTGATGAAGCCGTCACCTCCAGCGAGGACCGAAATTGTGAGTGTACGTCATCAAGCCACTCCAGACCCGCTGCACACTGCCTAACTATGTTATGTGTTAAACACATTTAACTCAATTCAAAAAGTTTTATGACGTTTAAGATTTGTAATGTTTTATGTTTAGGCTGCATAGCTATTGTACGCTGCAAACCCTCTCAAATCAACTCGAATAAATTGTTTATGATTTTTAAGACTTCTAGCGTATAATGCTTAGGCTGCGTAGCTATATTGCATGCTAAACACACATTAATTAATCAACTAAAAAAATTATTATATTTAGCGTTTGTTTCAGCCTTTGGAAAATCATAAATAAATGTTTTAAACGCATTATAAAAATAAACAAATTAATTAATTAATAATTAAAAATAAAATGAAAATGAAAATGAAAATAAAATAAATCTATATAAATAAAGAGAAGTGTTTTTCTGTGTATCTGTCTGTCTGCGTTCTGGAACTCACACTACTAACTGCAGAGCTACAAAACTTGGCAGATGGATGCCTGGGACCATATACATGTGCACCTCATCGATATTCCTTTGAATTTCGAATTTGATTTTTTTTTTTTTTTTTTTTTTTTCAATTTCAAATATTGGCTTTTATGTTTCATTTTTCTAAATTTTATTTTTACTTTTTAAACGTCTGCGTAACTCAGCAACAACTATTACTCTATTTATCTTTTATTTATTTAATCCATTCATTTGAAGACGAAATTCTTTTTTTCCTTTGATAAGTCATATTTATTGAAATTCAGTGGTAATGCAATAGAAAAATTAAGTATATTAAATTTTAAATTTAAAAACGTATTTATATCAGTTATGTTTATACATAAATTTTACAGTATAACAACTTTTTATTTTTCCTTTTTTAAATTAATTCCTTTACGAAAAAAATCCTTTCTTATTATTATTATTATTATTTATAATATTTATCGGAGAAAAATGGTAGTATATAGAAGAAAATATTGAACTGATTAAAATTAAATTAAAATTTATTTATTTTTTATTTATTTAAATCCTTTTAAAAGAAAATATACTTCTTATTTTATATATTATATTGGTCGGAATCAAATCGTAATATAGTGTGAAAAGTGGGGGATATAAAATACATGGTTCAAAAACTAAAATATTTAATAGATGTTGAGACACATTCATATTTAAAATCGTAGTTCTTAAAGAATAGCAGATCCACCTGTCGTCGATAAATATTCAGATCGAAGTGTCCGGAAAAGCCTTTTCTGCAGGCAGTGGGAACCTGGACCTGATGCAGTGCAGACGAGGATACTAGAAGCGAGGCTTAGGAGTACATACAAATGAAACACTTCCAGTTGCAAAGCCGTTTGCAGGCGTTCCAAATGTATGACTGCAGTCGGCAGCAAAAGTATCCGAGCATTAGCAAAAATTCCTATATGAAAAAAGCACACTTAACACTGTTTTGTTTAATAAATCCTTGTCGAATCGTGTTCTTAGACTGACTAAGAACAGGATTCGACAATGATTTATTTAACAAATCTGCATTAAATGTACTTTTTTTACATAGGAATTCTCGCTAGTGCTCTGTTACTTTTGCTGCCGACTGTATTTGCAAAAAAACTTGCAAAATTTACGTCATCGAAATTGCAAGCGTTCCGTTTGTATGTAACTCTATGAGTAAATTCAATGTAAGTTTTTTTTTTTTTTTTTTTTTTTTTTTTTTATAATGTAAAATAAAGAATAAATAGTGATTCAGTTATTTTGAAAATTCATTTAAATATAATGACCAGTGAAGCGGGCGTAGCCTACTAGTCATAAATAAATCTATAATAATAAAGGAAGATGTCTGTCTGTCTCTCTGTCTGCCTGTCTGTCTGTCTGTCTGTCTGTCTGTCTGAGCATCTATACGTTCAGCCCCTATTGAACGCAGAAGTACAAAATTTGACATACGGGTGCTCCGAAGCCTGCCCGAATACATAGTGAAAACATAATTAAAAAATTTTAATTAGTTGCGGAGATATTAATTAAAATGTAGACCCATGTCTAATAAAAAAGCGATCTCAATTACTCAGAATTCACCGCGATTGCATAAAAATAGATATCTTAACGGAGTTAAAAGCAGAAAAAATTGAAAATAAATTAGAAATATTAGTCCGATCGTTACGAATTTGGTACCAAATGAAAGGGGATTTTTTTCCGAATCTAAGAGTGCAAGTGGCTTATCTCTACAGCAATTAGATTTTTTAAAATTAACTAAAGTATGAAATTTAGTTGGCAACAGACAGTTATTTCATTTATGAAAGATTCTTCAGTGCCATGCCAGGTGCTAGACATGCTGGCTCACTATTCTTCTGGTCGGGAAAAACTGCTTTTCGTTTTTTAACCACGGGACAAAGTATTGGAAATAAAAAAAGCAGTTTTTGAATTTTTTCAATTTAAAATCGATCAAAAGCAGAACTTCGAAATTGTCCGTCAATATGGCTCACCTGTATGCAGTTAAAAAATCTAAAGTATAGCTTTAAAAATAAAATAAATAGACTTATTATATTTAAATTCATTTTTATTTCATCTGTTAATGACACCAAAAGTTACTTTTAACAGAAAAATACTGATTCTTTTTTTTTTTTTTTTTTTTTTTTTAAGAATTCGGTTGTAAAAAAGCAGTTTTGGAATTCTTAAAATTTAGACGGATTTCAATAGAAATCGTTAATCGCCCTTGATAGATTAGGAATTTTGAGTCTAAAATATATCAAAGATAATCATTATTGTAATACATAATACATCATTCAAAAGATATTTTAAAGTATTTTTATTGCAGGCTATTAAAATGACATAAGCCGTTCAAATTCTGTACGAAACTTTCGTAGAAAACTACGGAAAAACCAGAAAATTTTTATTCTTTTATATTTTACAGAGTTTCAATTTCAGATTTTCGCTCACATTTCATACTAATAATTTTTAACGGTATATAGCCCGGAATTAAGCAAGTTTTGGAGAAAACCACAGATAAGTCAGACACAAATCTTTTTTAAAAATGTTTGTATTATCTTTGTATTTCAGCTTCTAATTAGTATAATTTCATTTTTATATTATCGAAAGTGGAATTCGAGATTTCACCCGATTTACACGTTTTAAGGTGTCCTGATTAGGTTTTCTTTTGTATCTCAGCTACTAATTAATATAATTTCATAAGTAACACATCATTTGAAAGCTTTGTTGATTTGGAATTGAACAATATATTACAAAAATTTCTACCGCCAGATGGCGCTGCCATATTTAAAAATTTCAATATTTCAAATTATAATGAGCGAGGAAGGTGTTGTAAGTTCTAAAACGAGAATAAAGCGCCGCAGCCGCCACCGAGCGGGACTTAGCTAAAATCAGAAATTTGAAAGATCATAACATATGGAGCGAACAGGCAGTTTCAGATATTGAAAAGGGAAGAGGGCGCCGAAGGCGCTATCGCACGGGAATTTACTGCGATTTCAATAAGCTATTTTCACGATATATCAATAAGCTGTTATTAGACCTGAAACGGGAAAAAGGCGCCGCAGGCGCCACTGAGCGGGAGTTACCTAAAGTCGGATTTTTCAGGGATTGCGAACCAGCTGGTCGCCGAAGGCGGCTAGTATAAAATAAATCATAAATTTTTCACATTTCTCTTTCACAATCCGTAATAAATTTAATTTAAAATTTAGATAATTACAAAATACTTGCAATAATATTTTTCCAAAACAGATTTCTATAAAATGATTTATTATCTTTAAGATATTTAAAAGTTTTCATTATTTTTAATGAATATTTAATTAAAACGTATATATATATTTAATTAAAACATACGTAATTAAAACAATTAAATAAAATTAAAACAATTAAAACAAACTAAAGTTAATTAAAACAAACGTATATATATATATATATATTTAATTAAAACATATATATATATATATATATATATATATTATTTGCATGCTATCTTTAAATACTTTAAGCTAAAGAATTTCAATATAATTAAGTTGTTGTATAAAATACCATTTTGGAATATTTTAATAAAAGTTATTTGTGAATATATTAATTCTATGGTATGTTATTATACGGGTCACGACATTCAAACGAAAAATTTACATCATTAATAATTTGGTGCAATTTTTATTTAAATAAATAAGAATATTAATTCTATATACTTTATTAGAAGTGCAAAAATTCTTTCATATCTTAAACATTTTCTGTAACAGGAATAAGAATTCAAAAACTTGTGATAATTTCAGACTTGTATTTCACCAAAATATTTTTGAAATTGTAAAAACTCTTAAATATATATATTAAAATATTTCTTTCTTTCTTTTTTATTTCTTATATATATATATATATATATATATATATATATATATATATATATATATATATATATATATATATATATTATGTCTGTGGTACAAGAAACAAACGATAGATAAATATTTTATCATTTAACATTCTCATTCACATAAAAAATTGTTTATATTATTTCATATATCATTCATCTTTCTGTTCGAACGAAATATCAAAATATTTCTTGAAAGTATTCTATTCAATTCATTTCTAAAAATACAAATCAATATATATATTTAAAAAAAAACTTACGAATTAAACAAATAATATTTTAATAATAAAAATATATATTATATTTTTGTTCCTAAAATCAAAATATTATTTTTTTTCATTTTATCTTCCAGTTTTGCAAATGTTCGAATAAGTTAATAAAACGTCTTACGCTCGATATTTACAAAACTCTTGTGTCGCAGAAAGAAATCTTCTCAATTGTCCTTCAACAATAGTTCCATTATTTGCTGATCCGTAATGTGCTTATTTGCATTGCTGTTACATGTAGTAATTGCATGTATTAAACGAAAAGAAATGTTGATTTTAATACATGAATTAAACGATAAAAACTGGAAAAAATTGAAAAAGTATGTGCATCATTTTTTAAATTTTACGTGTAATAAAATATTCTGAAAATATTAAACAATATTTTATTTATTTATTTATTTGTTTTTTAATGCAAATTTCTTTTTTTTTTTTTTTTTTTTTTTGTTAAATACATTTTTATATATAACTTAAATTTGAGAAAATGTTCCAGATTTAATTTTGAAATTAAGACGTTCTTAATTACTAACATTTAACGTAATGCTACACTAAATTTAATTTACAAAAAAAAAAAAAAAAATGATATATTTTTTTTTACTTTCTCTTTCCCATAATGTAGAGAAAGTATTGTTTTTGGGTTTTGGGTGAGATTTTGTTATATTTACACGTTTTGAGGTCCCCTGAATACGAAAATCATGTTTTTAGCAAATGGTCTCTGTGTATGTCTGTGTGTGTGTCTGTCTGTTATCAGCATATCTCAAGAACAAATAGTAGCAGACATTCCAAACTTAGTATTCTAAATGTGTATCATATAGGGATGCTACAGTAAGCTTTTCGTTAAGATCAAGCAAATGGTTCGTGTACAGGGATAATCAAGAGAATTCTAATACATTACGTCTATGGGGGAAAATACAGGTAAGTAGACTTTAACGTCTATAGACTGCACTAAACCAAATGAAACGAATATATATTTTTTGTAATAGAGATAGTCAACTGGGAAAATTTTTTTGTGTATGTAGGAGCCTCGCCTCCCCCCTGGGGGGAAGTCCCCCCTCGAGGGGAGTAAATTTTCATGATGGGTATCTTTCAAAAGAGCTCGCCAATACCTTTAAAACGAATGGTTGAACCATCGATCTGCGATAATTTAAAACAAAGTTCTCGATTTTTTTTTTTTTTTTTTTTTTTACAAATTTTTTTTTTTTTTTTTTTTTTTTTAATTGAGAATAAAGTGGACTTTTTTGGATATTTAGTGTTATACTACTTCTCTAATATGGAAATCGTCTGCATTATCATAAAAGATAATTTTTTTTTAATAATAATTTTAATAAATTATTTTTTAAAAACGGAAATATTTTTTAATAACCAAATTAAATTTTATGTAAATCTAGGTGCATGAATGAAACGGGGGGTTGAGGGGGGGCGATACTCCCCCACACACACAGAATTAATTATCATATAAAACTCTTCCGAAGCCTAATTTGAATTGTTTAACATAGGTTTACATAACATCGTAATGTTACCTCTTAATCTCCAACCTGTATTTATAGTGTTAAATTTCAGGGTAAAAGAAAGTCGTTTGAGTGACACACCAGATTATTTTTTGTTCTTTTAGTTTTCATCTACTTCCAACATATAATATTGTAAGACTGAGATACGAAATTATTTTTCTAATGCAGAAGGAAAATATTTTCAAGAGATATTGACATATAACGCAAAAATTTTTTTATATTATATTCAGTTTTATTAACTTTTAGCAATTAATATTCCAAGATATGGAAATTTTTTTCTAACATAGAAAAAATAATAATAAAATAAATAAAAATAAAAAAAAAATACTTTCAAAAGATACTGACTTATAATTAAAGAAAAATGTATCCTTTTCAATTTCTATTAATGTTTAACAATTAATATTTTAAGATTTAAATACGGAAATATTTTTCTGATGCACAATGAAAATATTTCCAAGAAATACTGACTGATTTTCATTTTTCTTTAACCTTCAGCTATTAGCATTCCAAGATATGGAAATATATTTCTAATACAGAAAGAAAATATTTCCCAGACATACTGACTTTTAACAAAAAAGAAAATTGTATTTTTTTTTTTTTTTTTTTTTTTTTTCAGTTTTCATTAACTTTTAACAATTAATATTCTAAAATTGAAATGCTGAAATATTTTCCCAATACAGAATGAAAATATTTAAATAGATATTGATTTATATCGTAATTCAGATGTGGAAATGTTTTTCTAACACACAAAAAATAAAATAAAATAAATAAAAATAAAAATAAAAAAATACTTCCACAAGATATTGACTTATAATGAAAGAAAATTGTATCCTTTTCAATTTCTATTAATTTTCAACAATTAATATTCTAAGATTTAAATACGGGAATATTTTTCAAATGCACAATGAAAATATTTCCAAGAAATACTGACTGATTTTCAGTTTTCTTTAACTTTCAACTATTAGTATTCCAAGATATGAAAATATATTTCTAATACAGAAAGAAAATATTTCCCAGAGATATTAACTTTTAACATAAAAGGAAATTGTATTTTTTTTTTTCCTTTTTTCAGTTTTCATTAATTTTCAACAACTAATATTCTAAAATTGAAAAGCTGAAATATATTCCTAATACAGAAGGAAAATATTTGAAAGAGATATTTTTTTATAATATTGATTTATATCGTAATATATATATCGATATACCGTAATATATATATATATATATATATATATATATATATATATATATATATATATATTAAAACTCGAATAAACTACTATGTCAGAAACGCCAAAGAAAATATTGGAAATGCATACAGCTGTTTCGGCAGCCTTAAGCGTGCCGTCTTCAGTTCAAAAAGGAATATATATATATACCTTATAACTCGCAAGTCACATAAATGAATTACACACCAAAAAATTTAATTTACAAAAAAAAGCTATACTTGTCGGAAACACTTGTTAAAAAATAGCTTTTTCTGTAAATTTAAATTTCCGGTGTATAATTGATTTAACAAACCTGTGAATCATACGTCGGAAAATACGGTACATACATGCCTACATCCTAACTAACAATTTCGCGAACGCTGCCGTAGATTCACGTCATTTGAAAATCTGTAACTCCGCCAATGGGCGTTCCTTTTTCAATTTGTGTGTCGTTTACTTCTTAAAAATATGCACAATATTCATATTTGTACAACCAATATACTATGGATGTAAATACTTTATTTACAAAGAGTATAATTATAATGTACATCCCTTTGTAATATGAATCTGAATATAAACAATTTAGTTCTAAAATATTATAACTTGATTGAATAACGCCCAAAGGCGGATTTTACTGTCAAAAAGAAAAAAACATGCTGTTGCGAAAGTGCTAATATTCCATAGCATTGTTAGTCCCGCCCTTTTTTACACACCAGTAAATTTTAATATATTATTCTCTAAGTGTAATTGGGATTAAATAAGAAGAAAGATACTCTAAAAAATACGGGTGTAAAAAAAGGCGGGGCTAACAATCCTACGGAATATTAATTAGGATGGTGGCAAGTATGTATATGTGTTTGTTTTCAATTCTACAAAAATATACAAAACCTGTTACTAAATTAAAATTCCAAGCACACATAGAACATATTTATAAACGTGTGGTCTGCATTGACTTTTAAAATTTATTCAAATCATATCAAATCCTTTTCAAATCCATCCCTTTGTAATATGAATCTGAATATAGACAATTTTGTTCTAAAACATTATAACGTGATTAATTAACGCCCAAAGGCGGATTTTACTGTCAAAAAGAAAAAAAAACATGCTATTGCGAAAGTGCTAATATTCCATAGTCCCACCCTTTTTTACACACCAGTAAATTTTTAGAATAATATTCTCTAAGTGTAATTGTGATGAAATAAGAAGAAAAATACTCTAAAAAATACTGATTAAAAAAAAAAAAAAAAAAAAAAAAAAAAGACGGGGCTAACAATACTACGGAATGTTAATTAGGATGGTGGCAAATATGTATATGTATTTGTTTCAATTCTACAAAAAATATTCAAAACCTGCTTCTAAGTTAAAATTCCAAGCACACATAGAACATATTTATAAACGTGTGGTCTGCATTGACTTTTAAAATTTATTCAAATTATATCAAATCCTTTTCAAAAATATTGTAATTCCTACAATGGGAATCAAATTCCAAATGCCGTAACGGGAGTTCTTTTGTTCCACAGCTTCATAGATTACAGCTTCTGATTTTGTATTTTAATATCAACAAACTATATAAAAGTGTCGAATGTTTGAAATTGAATATTTCATTATTTTATGAGATTAGACATACCTACGAAATCATTAATCTCATAAACTTTTATGTGAATAAATATCCAAAATAGAATGAACGTACTAGTAATTTGCTAAGTCTGAAAGCCTTCATTGTAATATTATGTTTAACATAAAATTAGAACTACCATAATATTGTTTATTTTTTAATAAAATTGAATAATAATTTATATGTTAAAATAGATCTTAGTTTCAATTTAACATCAAACAAATAGTTCACTTAAAACAATATATAGAATACTTATTTATACATACACTGTTAGTAGTTTTTAATAACAATCTTCCTCTCGCAATATACGAGGGTAAGTCAAAAATTATACACAATGTCGCTAATAATTTTTCTTACAGTGTTCATATGGAAGTCTGTCCTAGTTTATATTATTGTTATAATGTTGTTGTCCTGCAATGAAAGTTTGATCCTAATTCCTCCATTCGTCTTTCTTTTGTTGGAGATAGATCATGGCCGCTCCATTAGAGGTTTGCACCAGAGGAACAACGAGTCAACCTCCGTATAGTCCTGATCTTGCCCCTTCTGACTACCACTTGTTTGATGCACTCAAAGCAGCATTAAGGGGCCGTCGATTCACCTCAGACTAAGATGTGAAGGACGCGGTGCATGCGTGCCTCGCTGCTCAGCCGAAAACCTTCTTTTCTGAGGGTACGAAGGGTGCTTGTGCAACGATGGACTAAGTGCGTTGAAAAGCAAGGGGACTATATTGAAAAATGATGTTAACGTACGGTTTCTATTTGTAGTGTAATAAATGTTATAGCTTACATTGCGGATAATTTTTAACTTACCTCGTATATATTCAGGAGCTTATAATTTATTTAACGTTCGCTGTTGGCTAATAATTAGGTTCAACGTTTCGCCAATAGAATTGTGTGAATTTAGGCCAATTTATCTACAATATTGCGATAATTGTTTTCTATATACTTTTTAATTTTTACACAATTCATTAATTTTTACAATTCTTTAAATCTTACTAAAATTTCTTGAGAGATCAATTATATAAACTACAACTTAGGATCGTATAGCGGTTCATTTCTTTTTTTTTTTTACGAGTACAAAACGTCCATACAGTACTCATCAGATAGCCCGAAATAATTAACTTAGCATTAAACCCAATTACATTTAAATCCCAGAAATAATTACAACACACCTTAAAGTCCCTAAAAAGAAAAAAAATAAATAAAACAGTTGGTGAATATACAAAAACAACGAAAGCCCCAATCCTGACCAAAGGAATTTAAATAAAGATTTAAATTGTTTACATTAAAAAAGGAATTACTACAAAAATCATTACTTCTAAGATTTAATAGCTAATTACTCAAAAATTGTATAATCTGGAATTAATTCACAGGACAAACAATCCATTTTCTTGCTTTAACCCTTTGCGGCGCAAGATAATTCGGACCATTTAAATTATACTGCCACCGGAATTCATGAACTAAATCAAACTAAAAGATATTTTAAATTTTAAGGTTAAAAAAAACCGGCCTTTTCTGATATGTTATAAACGTAAATTTTTGCTAAAAATTTTCCGGGATGAATTTTTGCAGCTGGATTATAAATTTTGCGTCCTCGCAGCGAGGACACCGCGCGTTAAGGGGTTAAAATTTAAATTTACCTTTTCTAATTCAATTCCAAAGAAATTCATTTGAGTAACAAAACAGACTTTTTAATTTTTTTCTCAAAACCAATGTATTCCAGATTATACTTTAAATATATTCACCACATTAACAAAAGGTAATAAATATGAAACATAAGGAAGAACATTCTACAGGTTAATTAACTCTAAAATTTTGATTCCCCCTTTTTTTTTTCTGAGCTCTAATGAGTACCATATTCAATAACCCATCTCGAAGTGAAACAACAGTTTCAAATAAAAGAATTTTATATTCATTTCTTTTAGTCCAAAAAAACTTTAAACAGCATTCTTGCATAACCTAATTAGCTCAGTATTTTAAGTAGTAAAGGGAGAAAAATCTAAATAAGCGCAAAACGCAAGCGAAAATTAACTTTAAATTGTGTAATTTATTTAAGACTATATTGGTTATTTAGTAAATTTTCTAAAACAACAACATTTCTTACAGACAGACTTTGACAGAAACTGAAACCTCATTTATATTAATACATAATTTCAGCAGACACTATTAAAATGATATGACCTAATTTTTTTAGCTCACATAAAACAGAAATGGGAAACAACAAAGTTCCTCCGTTATTCAATCTCCTGCATTGAAAAAACTTTACAGTAGTTTAGAGTAACAGAAAATAAAACAAAATAGTTACCTTATTTTTTGTAGTAGCATAATAATAACAAAATAAGAATTCACCATTAAACGTGAATATATCTATGGTAGGTATCGCCAGGAGTGGGTCACACAATTTTCCACATCAAGTCATAACGCTTAGCTTACGATGAGAAACAAAAGTCGTAGGTAGCACTCGGAGAATGGCTTGACTCCAACATCTACTGCTTCCATTTTTTCAATTTTTTTCCGCCTCTCACTATCGGAAGAAAACAAGTAGTACGACGCTCCAAATATTCTAAATGCACGCTCCGAATGAAACTTCTTTCTTAACAGCGGCAATATCTCAACATTGGAGATTCTGTCACGAAGTCTTCTTTTTCCATAGACCCGTTCGTCCCGGACTCAACTACGTCGGAGATAACAAAACAATCAGGCCGAGCAAGCGATGATGGGGATACGGAACATCAGTCAGTTCTCGAAACGTGATGGAGAGTCAGTGTGTGTCTGAGAGAGGGCCTCTCCCTAAAAATCCTCACAACAATACAATGTTCTGTCCACAAGAAAAAAATACAATTCTTTTTAAAAAACCAATCCTACCTCAGTACACCACTGCACGATCAAATACGCAATCACTTGAAAAACAACGCAACCCAATCCTGCATCGTTGCCAGAACCTAAGCACAGTAACGAGGTTCTCATTTGCCACCCGTAACTGACACTATCACCCTGGTCACTCCTACTTAAAAATTAATACGCCCCCATTTAAAAATTTCCCAAACCAAAACTCTCATTCCAACGGTCACTTAACCATGCAAGCCCCCCAAAAAAACAAGAGGTAAACACAAATATTTTAATCTCCAAGGCATTTCCCTGTTTCATTCTGCCACTGTACCCGTGAAAGCGCACAGCTGAGAAAAAAAAACACCTGACCTTCGGCTCGGTTCCTCCCTACTCGATGATTTGACACAAACCAGTCGTCGAACTGTCAGAAAGAGGAAAAAGTAACATTCTCTATATTTTCTCATGACTGTATGGGGGTGAGAGAGAAGAGAAAGCACTTTTCATGGAAGGGATGCACAGGACGGCGCTTTTTCTAATCCGCTTAAAATATCACAAAAGAATACACAAAGGGACACTCGACAAAAATACTTCCCAAGAAACGAGTATTTCTCTTTAACGTGCAATACACGAAATTACAAGTCGCCTTGAAACAAAAATGTAGCTAAGAAAATTTATCTTTTTTTTTATTTATTTATTATTATTTTACAGAATAGACATTTTAATTATGAAATATTAAAAATGAACAAGCAGTTATGAAGCGTCATAACAATATTTTTAAAAATTCAGAGCTAAATTTCACTATTTTCAAATTACTCACTGCTAAAATGTTGTAGTTTAGTAAAGAATTCAGGGTCGGGTAACCCGATTTTACCCGATCCCGACACAACCTGCTGTTTATGCTCAGGTAGGATGGACTAATTTTTTCATTTTACGGATCGTGTTCGGGTCTGGTTGAGTGATTCATTTTTCATGAAGGTCGGTTTTGAGCTGTTTTGACTGTATTTTGTTGCGGGTCGGGTTCAGTTTCGCGTGGGGTTTAGTCTCTAACGAGTCGGGTCGACTTGAGAACATCTTTCCAAAAAAAAAAAAAATTACTAAAACCAATCTAACATTTAAAATGAGATAAATACAAAAATAATTTAACTAGCGTAACCATTTAAATCTTTGTACAGTGTGTCCTGAAAGTTCCATTACTCCAACTTAAAGAAATCATTGTGTCCATGATTTTTTTTTAAATATTAAATTTTATAATCTGCTTACTACTGCATCAATTCTTTAATTTTTATCGTTTGTTTCTTTTCTCGCTCAAGTTGTGTGAGAATAAAGTTTTATGTTATTTTGTTCTTCATATTGAAATGCGTTTATCACGCATTCTGAGAATTACGCTGTTTGAAGCTTATTTTGATTGTAAATCGTATGAAAGATGCAAAGATGTTTGCCGATATAAATATTCAGATGATGCAATACCGAGTAAAAACATGCTATATCAGGTCGTTCGACAATTTCGTAATACAGTTTCTGTGCAGGTGTGCATAGGTTTCCCTACAAGTAGTCACTCCCAGCATGTTAAAACGCGTTTCTAAACACATGCGCAAACGAGTTCAGCTTTGCCTCCTAGAAAAGGGTGGACATTTTGGACATTTATTATAAATGTAAGTTCTGTATTTTTTCCTCCGTTATTTGAAATGTGCCTTTTATCATTAGCATAAAAATAATCGTTTTAAGGTTTGTTGTTTTGTAAATAAAAAATAAACCAGCGTCAGTACTGGAACTTTTAGGACACTCTGTATAATAAAGTGAGCATACAACTAATTAATAAGGTGCCTGCCTAACTTTAAAATGATATTTTCGGTCAAAACTCCAATTTTCTATTTTTGGGTTAGTATTAAAGTCTGGCATTTTAGCTTTCTAAATCAGTTTGAATTTTGTTTTTATCTTGCTTAAAACTTGAGTTAAAGGAATTTATAATATTAGTCACTCGCCAGTTTTTGTAACCGGAAGTGACCAGAAATGACCCGTAAAAGTTTGTTTACATAAATTTGTTACTCAATATAAGCATCGAAATTTTTTATTTAATGTAAAATGAATTTAAAAAGAAAATTAAAAGCTTTGAAATAAATCAGGAACTTATTAAAATTATTTTTTGCTTAATAGGTAAAATCTTGTTTTTAAATCTGTTTTCTGCTTTTTCTCAAAATGAGATTTTTAGCATTTTGCTTTATCCCAAAACAACAGAACTTCAAAAGTTATAATTGAAACGTTATGAAACCTTGACAAAATACTTTAGAGGAGTTGTTTAGGGATCGAACTACAATAATGAATCTAACTAAATTATTTTTTGTTTTTTGTCGATAGAAGTTATGAACTGTCATGTAAATTCATAATTTTTTTCAGCATGTAAAAATGTTATCGTCTTTAAAATATTAAATAACATGGTTATAGTTTTGAGAGTAGTTCACTCCCTTAAGGACCTTTCAAGAATCTAAATATAATTTACAGAAAAAATATCTTTATTTAAATTTGACTTATGATGTTTTGTAAAAGTGTTTTTTTTTTTTTTTTTCACGCAAATTTTATGCATATTTTGAGCCTAAATTTCAAAATATTTTAAAACTTGCATATTTTTTTCAGGTTATTCACTGTTTGTTACTATATTCAATCATATAATGCACATAAATTGGCAATTTTTCAATTATTAAAAACAAAAATCACCCCCGACGGTAGGCAGGCACCTTAAAATAATTTAGTGAAACAGTTTTAAATTGCTTGATTTTAAATACATGAAAAGAATCAAAATTTATTAATATTTTTTTTTTTTTCTTAAACAGTATTTACTCTTTTCAATTAGCTCATATAAAAATAATTTCCCAAACATTTAATCGATTATTAGAGGTGAGGCTCCCCGCACTTTTTTATACAAGAAATTTTAAGGGATGCGAAATTTTTTCCCACTATTTTTTATTTAGAAATATTGACTTTTATTTTCTTCTTTATATTTTTTTGTGATTAAACAGGTTAGACATAATTGTAAAAAAAAAAAAAAAAAAAAAAAAAAAGTAGTGATAGCAAAAATGACGTAATTTTTTTCCCCTCAAAATGTCCTGAAAAAAGGGACGTGGAGTACAAATGCTGCATTGCATATTTCAATGAGCCAACATTTCTACCCATACAGCCACCGATATCCAAAAAAATTTTTATTAAAATTCCTGTTCTTATTATAGTTCGGTACTAAATATCCTGTGCTAATTATAGATATCTATTACATGTTTAAATATCGACGAAATTTATACGTGCCTTTTTCGTTGTCTGATATATGTAAAATGTTAGATCAAAAGAAGATTTAAATATTTTCAATATCTATTATTGGGTTGTTCGGAAAATAATTTCGTTTTTTCTTTTGAAAATGAAAGACGATTTTCTTATATTATATAAATATTTTATTGAATTATATATTCTCCACTTTGATCGGTTTCTTAGCAATCTCACGAGTCGTTATGTGACAGTTTTCATAAATCAATACTTTATTTTGTCTTCATTAGCATAAACTGGTTTTCAAGAACGTAATGCACCTTCAACGTCAAAATTGCCGGAACAAAATTTCGTAAACCAGTTTACACACTGGCGTTTTTTCAATAAATATTCTGTATACACATCGTATACGTTTTTCCTTGTTTTAACAGTATTTTCGCCCTTTTAATAGCAAAAACAAAATATTCCGAAAATGTCACTTCCGATTTTGATAGGGTACCAATCAAAACCTATTGAGCAAAATAAAACGAACTTTTTCACAAGCAACCCTTGCTATATCAGCTGTCACAATATATAATGGAAATGAAGCTTAATTGGGAAGATGGTGTAAAAAAAAAAAAAAAAAAAAATACAATTAAGTCCTCTGCTGAGAAAAACGAAATGACTTTCCGAACAACCCAATAGATCTAACAAGTGCAATTGTTGGATATTTGGAGATGTATCCAATATGCAACAGACGTCTAATGGATGTAAAATAGACTGACATTTGTCGTGCTAATAGATATCTGCAGGATATTTATAGAAGTTTAATGGTTCATTTTTTTTTCTTTTTAACTTTTATGCGTATTTATATGTATATGTCTTATGGATGTAAGTGAATGTGTGGGTAATTTATTTTGGAGCATTCTTAGCAGCCATCTTTTATTTATTTATTTATTTATTTATTTTTTTTTTTACACTATTTTTCGTAAAATCTTCTGCATCATGTAATTACATTTAAATAATAATAATAATAATGATAATAAATTACTCTTTAAAAAATGTGGGGAAATTAAAAGAACATACATACAATGATGCTAAATAAAATTTAAATGTTTGAATATTTGAATATTAAGTAAATAAATCATTATTCCTTAGTTACCCTTTATGACAATTACTTTAACAATATATGACATAACCTATATACTTTCTTTGTATTCTTTATCTAATAAATTAAACTTAACACTTCTACACAAAGAGAATACATAAAATGAAGCATGTTACATAAAGAAAGTTACAAAAATATAGAAATAAGAAACGTAAAATAAAAAGATAAACAAGGAATCAAAATTCAGTGCACATAACCTCCTCTGAATATAATTATGAAAGAATTGCATAGAAAATAAGGAAAGGCTCTACATGCTTTGAATAATCTAAAACCCTAGGTAGTCTTTGTTTGTACAAATGAAATTTTAAACTTTCTCTATCGTGTTTTTATGTTCTTATATATATATGCCATACATCCTCTCTATCTTAAAAATTACATAAAGTTTTGCATTTTTATTCATAAGTATCATTTATTCACAGCTAACTTTTTCTTAAAGTTCTTGAAATTTAAAAAACAATTTTCAAAAATTTTAAATTTATAAATAAAAAAAAAGAAAAATCTGGAGTGACTCCACTCGACTTTCCGAACATTGAGTAATTAACAGCTTTATAGATAAAGTAAAGAAAGAGGAGTTGTTAAACAAATAAAAGAGAGAAAACGATAACAGTGTGTTTGAGTTGTTTTCTCCATATATTACACGATATTTTATTTAACGCTACTGAACTTTGAGCTCATAGATCCTAATGATAAAGAATATTTCGTTGTGTCCCTGTAAAAAATCTATAAATGCTAGATTCACCAAAATGCTTATAGTTAGTGCAACAGTGATTTATAATATTCATATAAATTTTCAGCTCAATTGAATAAGGCATTTAGATGCTATCGCACTTTTAAAAATTGGGTCCCATAGGCCATAATAATAAAGACTTTTCTTTGTGTCCCTGTAAAAAAAACTGTAAGTGCTAAATCCCCCAAAATCTATACAGTTCGTGCAACTGTGACCTATAACACGTGTACAAATTTTTTGTTCAGATTAAATAAGCGTTTAGACGCTATCGTACTTTCTTTGTGCCCCTGTAAAAAAACTGTAAGTGCCAGATCCTCAAAACTCTATACAGATTGAGTAACTGTGACCTATAATATGTGTATAAATTTTTTACTCAATTGAATAAGGCGTTTAGATGCTATTGCACTTTTAAGATTTTGGTCCCATAGGCCATAATGATAAAGAATTTTTCTTTGTGTCCCTGTAAAAAAACTATAAGTGCTAGATTCACCAAAATCTATAGGGTTCGTACTATGGTGACTTATAATATACGCACCAACTTTCAGCTTATTCGAACAAAGCGTTTAGACGCTAGCGTGTTCACTCACAGACATACACACACATACACACACATACACCATCGTAAAAATAGTGAAAACAGACTCAGGGGACCACGAAACGTATAGAAACATCAAAATCTCGAGTTCGGATTTTTGACATGATTACAATACTTTCCTCACTATAGTGTTCGGAAAGTAAAAAGAAAAACGGACTCATAAAAAACCGTCTTTATCTAATTATTCGAATTTATTAACCTATAGTTTTTAATTTTATTGTCATTTCATTGTAATTAATATTATTATTCAGGACTGTCGTGTAGCCGAATGGTTTGAGCTTTAATCTTCAGTTTTCTGATGTAGGGTTCAAATCTCGTTTCAAGCGTGGAATCGTAGCGGTTCGGAACCTATTAATTATACTTGGTGTAAAAAGAAATTTCTGTACAGCAGCAAACTAAACCAAACCAAACCAAACCAAAAGATTATCAATTAAAAAAAGTCTGAATGGTGGAATTTCGCTCTAATAATTCCTTTCAAATTTTCACAAGTTACAGTCTGAGGAAACAATCTTTGGTGTTAGTGTTAATTCATTACAAAGTTAATACTTATGAATAAATTTTATGAGTAAATCAAAATTTCCTTTCTTCTTCTGTCCAATTTTAATTTTATTGGACAGGTTAATTCTCCAGTCTCCGTGTTGTACAATTAATATATTTTTTTACTTTAATATTTGGAATAATTTGTTTAAAGGGTCTTTTTACTTCTCTATAAATATCAGTTATCTAGGCCTTTTTTATTCTGAAAGTTATT
This sequence comes from Salticus scenicus, assembly GCA_963930645.1. Classification (NCBI taxonomy): domain Eukaryota; kingdom Metazoa; phylum Arthropoda; class Arachnida; order Araneae; family Salticidae; genus Salticus; species Salticus scenicus. The sequence continues at coordinate 146,081,321 of OZ005662.1, forward strand.
CTATTTTTTTTCCTTTATTTTACATACATTACTTATTTTTAATTAAAGAATCATCTCTTGTTAGTGCTTTACAAGTCTTATTTTTATTAATATTTTCAAATTACAAAGTGCCACGTACATTCCACGTACTCCACATACATTCTCTTTACTGAAAAAGCTTTCATATAAGTAAAATTGTCATTTTTTTAGCATAATTAATTTTTTAGTAGGTTTTATGATGCAGAGATAAGTTTTCTGCATTTATTTCCCCACCGCTGTTTCATTACAGAAATTTCGCTCTTTTTCTTATGGCAATTTTTTTGTGGATAAATTGGTTTTTGGTTACTGCTTGAAAATAATGTTAGCAAACTAAAGCATAAATCTCATTCCTGATGACTTTATAAAGTGTAGGATTTATGATGCTATACATATGCAAAAAATGTTCAGTGCTTCATTTTTTACTAAGAAATAAACGTTTTTATTTTATCTATTTAGTTTATACGACGTACTATATTATAATTAAAGTAATTTTTTTTTTATGCGTCCTCAAATTATTTTTCTGAAAAGTAGTATCGAGCATACTCAGACATAGAAGTCTTCCCCTTTTTTCAGGCCATTTCCAAGGAAAAAAAGTTTTCGCCTTTTTTTTCTATAGCTATTTTCATACAGAAATCTTTACCGTATTTTTATAGAAATGTGTCATAATTAAATAGAATTGAGATTACTGTATAGAAAAAAGTGTTTGCAAGACAGGCAAAAATCCCTCATCCCTGAAAGTATCCTGAAACAAGTGTGAAGACTTCGAGGTTCTCTTATTAATCATTTAACCCTTTGCCGGCTCTAACGCTCTAAATAATGTTACCAAATTTAGAGACTCTTTTTTTTCGCCTCTCACTAATAATTTTGAGGAGTGATATAAGATATACATAATTGACGATTAACTTTCGAAATGAACAGGCAACCGTTACAGTTAAAGTTTAGTGGAGGATATTGAATAAAAAAAGTCTCTAAATTCAGCATCAGTGACCAGAGTAGCGAAATTAAATAGCACAGTCAAATTGTTAAATAATTTACCAATGATCTATCTTTTTATTAAAATTTGTTGTTTGCATGATTAAAAATCTAATTATGGATATCTATTTCGTACCGTTTTAATTTATGCAATGATATTTCTATATATATATATATATATATATTTTTTTTTTTTTTTTTTTTTTTTTTTTTTTTCTAAAATAATGATGGAAAAATATTTCGGTGTGAAAATTTAAAATGTTGAATTAAAAAAAAATGTAATTTATTTCGGTATTTTATGAATAAATATGTTTTATGTTACCATTTTTTACGATTTTTTTTTAAACTCTATTATTGGCGTAGAACTTTGTTATACTGAAACTGCTTTAGGCGATTATTTAAAAGTAACTGTTAATGTAAAACATTTACAAAGTGATAATTAATTTAATGTGATTTTAGACATCAATAAAATGAAAAGAAAAAATTAAAGTGCTGTAACTACACGCTTTGAACTTTTTATTTTATTTTATTTTGAAGACAAATTACATTATCTTAAATGTAAATCTTTCTAGGCTTTGTTCTCATCAAATTTATTGCAACATCATGATATATATCTTCTTTTAACTTTTAATGTTTTTGTCATTTGAAAGTTACTTTATTCAAAATAATACGCATCATAATAATGCAGAAAATTATTGTACTAATGAAAGGATCTCTTTGATATGTAAATTTATATTAACAATGTTAAACAAGTCATAAAATTTTTGACATCGGATAATAAAGAATTACGTGACATTTGTATTTGCAAGTGTCAGTTTAGACGATGTACTGGCTATTCGAAAATTTTATGTGACTTTAACTTTCCTATTTATGAGCATAAAGTAATATAAAAATTAGATTGTGTTTGATTTCATTGTAATGAGAAGTATTAGCTACTTCTAATGCTATATATATATATATATATGGAGGGGGGGGATTTTTTAACCACATATTCTGTGCATTCTTCTTTTTTTTTTTTTTTTTTTTTTTTTTGCTTCTGTTTTAGACATGCAAACATTTTAACAACTTCGCAGCCGCTGACGTAGATTCACGTCATTTGAAAGTCTGTAACTCCACCAGTGGGCATTTCTTTCGAAATTTGTATGTTACTTATTTCTTAAGTATGTACCCAATATGAAATAAAATATACTATGGGTACAACTATATTCATTAAAAAGAATATAATTATAATGTATATCCATTTGTAATATAAATGTGAATACATAAAGTTTTGTTCTGAAATATTTTATCTTGGGCGAATAACGCCCATAGGCGGACCTTACTGTAAAAAAAAAAAAAAAAAAATGCGGTCACGAAAGTGTTAATTTATTTCGAAGCATTGTTAATAGCCGCCCTTTTTTCACACAACCAGGCTTCGCAAGCACCTTCTTTTTTTCGGGGATGAGAATTTTTGTCTTTTTTCACTACCGCTATTTTAATAGAAAAATCTTTGATATGCTTAATCATAACATTTTATTATAAAAATACTTTACAAATTTCCGTATAAATTACTGGTAAAAAAATGTCGGAAATTCCTCATCCATAAAGGTGCCCTAAAAAGGGGGGAGTGACAATACGTCCTTAGTATTATTTATATTAAAGTTATTCTTATTCTTATTTCATCGTAAATACATATTGGAAGATGTTTCGCTATAAATAAAATTATGTGAAAAAATTGCGTGTACTACCAATACATATTGGAAGATGTTTCGCTATAAATAAAATTATGTGAAAAAATTGCGTGTACTACCATTGCTCAAAAATAAATTAAAATGTTGGAGAGCATAAGCTGCCAGCATTTTAATTTATTCCTGAGTATTTTTAGCTCCGCCTTTATTTCGTACCAATTTTATTTTAACACTTTCGCGACCGCGTGTTGTTGTCTTTTTCACTGTAAGGTCCACCTGTTGACGTTATACTCCCCATTTACAAAATTTCAGAACAAAATTGTCTGTATTAGATTTATATTACAAAAGGGTATACATTATAATTATACTCTTTCTAATCAAAGCTTTTATATCCATAGTATATTGATAGTACAAATATGAATATTGGGTATATTTTTAAGAAATAAATAACATGCAAATTGCGAAAGAAACGTCCACTGGTGGAGTTAAAGATTTTCAATGACACAGCGTTCTCAACTTTTATAATTTATTCACGAGCTTTTTTAGCACCTTCTTTTCGCACCGAAAATTTTGTAGATTATTCCTCTTTAATATGTGACAACGATTATATAAGAAGATAATCATTTTTTTTTTCAAAATTTGCGGTATGAAAAAGAGGCGTGGCTAAAAATGCTCGTGAATAAATTATAAAATTTGATAACTCTGAAAAGACGTGAATCTACGACAGCGGTCGCGAAAGTGTCAAATGTACTTTTTTCTTATTACATCGTAGTTATATATTGGAGAGAATTATTCTAGAAATAAAGTGGTACAAAATAAAGGCAAGACTAAAAATACTCCAGAATAAATTAAATTTTTGGCAGCTATGGGTATGTATGCTTTTTTAAATTAATGCAAATTTGTCAAATAATAATAATAATAATAATTTTTTTTTCACTAATACAGCCGTTTTAATTGATTTTAATTGATTTTTGCCGTTTTAAACATTTTAATTGATTCCTGAGCATTGATAGTACCCATCTTTTTTTCACTCCACTTCTCTTAAAAATTATTTTTCTTCTTATTCAATCGTTATTATATATTGTAGAAATAAAATGGTGTGAAAATAAGACTGTTACTAACAGTGCTCAAAAATAAATTAAAATGTTGGCATGTCTGCTAACATAGTTGCCAACATTGCGTACTCTGAATACTACAATTTAAAAAAAAAATTATTTCTTTTATTTAATTGAAGTATTTTAGACTTTCAATACAGTAGAAATTTGTCTACAAACATAGTCGTAATCGTAACCAAATCTCATAAATTTTGGCAACCATGCTAATTTAAAAATATTTAAGATATATAAAAATTGAATGTTTATATCTATTTAAAAATTTATAAAAATATGTTTTTCAAAATTTTAAACAAAATTGTATGTATAGAATGAATGATAAAATCATAGCCTCCTGAACTAGATGCCTGTCGCGTTGCTCGAAAATCTGGCATTAGTTGAAGTGGTAGACAGCGCCACCTGGTACAGATTGCGCGATTTTTTTATTCAACAGCCACCAAAATTTTTTTTAATTGCGATATGATATACATAAAAGGCGACTAGAGTCGAAGAAAAGTCGATTATATATATCATATATCACTTCTTAAAATTATTGGTGAATAAAAAAGTCACGCAATCTGTACCAGGTGGCGCTGTCTACCGCTTCAGCTGTTGCCAAGTATTCGAGCAACGCGACAGGCATCTAGTTTAGGAGTCTATGATAAAATCCACTTAAGAATTAAAAAATATGTGTTCTACAAATCCATATTTAAGAGATGTTTATAAATAGCAATTGTAGTATGTTTTTATTTCCCATGTGATTTTAGGTAAAATGTAAATTATATTTACACAACTGCCACCCATACGTTGTTTTTGTTACCTGAAATTTTTTATAGAAATTTTTAATAATCTTTTTTAGCAGTTTTCTTGGATTAATCTTAATGATTTATTTTTCTTTTACAAATAAATATCGGTGTTAATAAACCGTACCATTTGACACCTACGTATCTGTGATCAATATTAAACATTACGGATTTAGAAACAATGCCTAATGAATCTTTATGAGAATTAATGTGTAATTATATTTATTTTACATGAATATAATCATGAAATTATATTTTTATCCGTCAGAATTTGACAAAAAAATAAAATATCAAGAATATCTGGTTTTGGAAATACAAAAACGGCAAAAGTTCATCCTTTGGCAGCAGTGATTATCTTTTAGCGTGATCATTTTCCTCAGTAAATTATATTATAAGACTTCTAATTAACCGAATTAAATTTTAATTAACGGACTCGCTTAAAATTTAATAAATTTGCTAACGCATTTTAGAGGTCTATATTTAGGAAACAATATACTATAAATGTTTTACTTACATAAAACTGATCGTCAAACATTTACAATGTAATGCAAAAACAAACATATAATTTTGTGAGTTTTTATATGTATAATATAAAAACAAGTTACTAGACGAAATGTCCTTGAACATACATAAACTCATATTTTTTAGAATCGATTTATTCACGAGTGGAATAAGGAGATAAATCACAAATTAACAGAAAATCACAAAATTTTTGGATTATCCTGCATCATAAAAATGTACATATGACTTAAAAAGTGATATTACTTCCCTAACAGCACATTTCATCCACAAGACATCCTCAGGATATGCTATGTGTGAAAGTACATCCAAAGGACATCCTCCAGATGTACTATGGATAAGTGTGCTGTTAGGGTTATTAATTACAACGTGTATACTTTTTTGTTTAAATCACCCGATTATTAAGACAGATATATTTTTTTCTTTTAAAATAACGCTGCTCGGCATGAAAATTGCCTCAACACCCTTTTTTGCAAATTATTATGTACAATGACCTCCTGATTCCGAATATGACGCCCATTTTGCCCTATCACTCACCATTTTTTAAAGACGGCCCCCTATTTTTATCACTTTGTGAGGTTGAGACGTTAGAACGTCACCACAGTTGTTTCAATTAAGCTGGATCCAGCAAAGTAGGAAGTGGGGACAGTTAAAATCACTCCGTCGCCAGTGGCTCGGTGACGGTTGAGGTCGAGATAGTTTTGTGTCGGCAGGGTGCTGCATTAAAAGACTTAGATTTTGAATATTAGTTAAATTAGAAGTGATTTTTAAAAGTACGGATTGAAATGTAGTGAAAGGAGGGTGTAGGAAGAAGTATAAAAATAGAGATGTTTTAGTAGATAGTGTGGATGTTGGAGGATCTTATAGCGAATGTGATGATTCTTACTTTGGTGAATATCGAAAGTAGAGTAGAGGAGATTTAGTGGCGTGAAGTTAAGTAGCGTTGAGTGTTGGTGAGTGTCTACTAGTTTTCGGAAGGTTCAAGCTGGGATAGAAGGGAATCCTCTGTCCCATAGTGAAGCAGTATTAGTGAAGTACGAGTGCAATCGTCTCTACATCTTCGGCTATCTGCTGTGGTGAGATATTTAAGATTATCTACTTAAATTGTTGATTCATATATTTTGATTAAGTAAAACGTTGACTGAGCTAAGTTTTAGTACCAGGCCGCCCTCCCATTAATCTGCTCAAATAAACTTTAGTTATTGTTATTTAAAGTCTTGTGTTCTCTTAGTAATCTAAGTATTTAAGTTAAGATGGAGTTTGCAGGAACGCAAACTCCACAGTGGCGCCCAACTCAGTTCGACATCCCCCCCCACTCGGGTTTATTTTACTGGCTCAGACAATGTAATTAAATTTTTTGAAGATCTTGAGCAGTATTTTGATATATGTAAAATTGACGAGGATGATAAATTTAATTTATTAAAATACTCCTTAAAAGGAGATGCTAAAATCTGGTATGAAACCATTGCCTCTAGAGCTCTAGGCCAAAATCCTACATATGAGGATTTGAAGCTCAAAATTAAAAATTCATTCTCTTCTATTGTGGATAAAACTAAACTCCGTCAAGAACTTTATACGACAAAGATGTCGTTTTATGACAAACCCATCACATTTTTATTACGAAAATTCGACATTATAAAGCAGCTGGATTTAGTTTTATCTTTTGCCGCTGCAATGGAAAACATAACCCCTCTTTTGACTATTCCTATTCAAGATTACCTTCATCTGAAACCTGTCACCTCTTACGACAGTCTGTTTCAAACTTTAGCCAAATACCAAGAACGACACCCTCCAAGGGCGGAAAACACCTTTAATCGCCAACGGGGTAATAGAAATATGCAAAATTCTAGGCGTGAAAATTTCCCCCCACCCCTCAAAATTTCAATCGCTATCAACAAGAACGTCAATCGCCGCAGACAAGGCGTAATAACTTTCAAAATTCTCGGAACGATCGTTCTAATCAAAATCAGTCTCAAAACTTTTCTTGAGCTGATAGAAATAACAGAAATTTTCGTAACTCTCGTAATAACCAGAGTCGTCAGTTAAACGAGTAAGCGGCTCTTGTGAGGAGGGTCAACAGCCACTGAATAACTCAAGCACCTCCATATGTTTAGACACTATTTGTATCAGTCCGGTGGACCTACCTAATTTGAATGCAATAATTCATGATACTTTCATACCTACTTATTGGGACACTGGTGCTGAACGCTCCTTTCTAGCATATGAAACTTATAACAAGTATTTTGACTTTAAACCTTTAAAGCGGACAAATTTAAATATTACAACCGCTCAAGGCAAGTCCTGTGTTAATAGAGGCGAAGTCAGCCTGAATGTTAAAATTCATAATTTAAGTGTTAATTGGCCTTTTTATGTCATCGACAATCTTCAGCATCCCTGCATTATAGGGTTAGATTTTATGAAAGCAAATAATGTTGAAATTAATTTTGCCAATAAATCTTTACATATTGATGATTCTAAGTCAAATTCTAAACCTGTCGAGCCGACAGAGTTAATTACTAATTTAGAGGAATGTGCCCTCACTCATATTGAAAAAATTGATTTTGTTAATTTTCTTAATCAGTTTAAACAGTTATTCTCTGAGACACCTGGCTTAACCCATGTTGTTTGCCATGAAATTGACACTGGAACTAATAAACCAGTCTTTAGTAAGCCTTATCGTTATGATCAAGCCAAACAAGATATTATAAATTGGCATATTGAGAAAATGTTGCAAAATGATATTATTATGCCTGTAACCTCTCCTTATGCATCTCCTGTTGTTTTATGTCGTAAGAAAAATGGTAAACCTATTACTGACCCTGAGGCATGGAGATTTGCAATCGATTATCGTAGGCTAAATTCTATTACACAATATCCTCAGTATCCCTTGCCTATAATTGATGATTTGTTAGCACATATAACAACGACAAATTTTATGTCTACTCTCGATCTGACATCGGGTTACTTTCAAATTGCAATGAAACCCGCTGATATATCAAAAACAGCGTTTATAACTAAAAATGGCACGTTTGGTTTTAAACGAATGCCTTTCGGATGTTCAGGGGCTGTAGCGACATTCCAAAAAGCCATGGAAACTATTCTTAAACCTGTTTTGAATAAATTTGTACATGTTTATCTCGATGATATAATAATCACGTCCTCATCTTACAATGAGCATTTAGATCATTTAAAAACTGTTTTTACTCTACTGCAAAATGCAGGATTAACTTTAAATTCCTCTAAGTGCCATTTTGCACGACAGGAAATTAAGTACCTAGGCGTCAAAATAACGCCTGCTGGTATTTCTGTAGATAATGAAAAAGTTCAGCCAGTTTTAAACATGTCCCCTCCTACAACTTCCAAACAAGTTTCGAGATTTCTAGGCATGTGTGCTTGGTATGGGAAATTTATACCTAATTTTGCTCTCATATGCGAGCCCCTCTTTAAACTCAAAAGGAAAAGAGTTAAATTTCACTGGTCAAATGAAGCACAAGAAGCATTTGATAAGTTAAAAACTATACTTAGCGATCCTCCTGTACTAGCTCATCCTAATTATGATATTAAATTTCAAGTAGCTACTGATGCTTCTTCGTAGGGCATTGGTGCCGTTTTAAGCCAAGAAGGCCGCCCAATAGCATATGCGTCCCGTACGCTTAACACTGCAGAAGGAAATTATCCAGTAACTGAACGTGAATGTTTAGCAGTGCTTTGGGGACTGCGAAAATTTCGTTTATATTTTACGCAACTTCCAGTAACAGTTGTTACGGATCATGCGGCATTAACTCGGTTAACAACTGGAAAGAACCTCTCCCCTCGCATGATTCGATGGACTCTTAAGTTATCTAACTTTAATATAAAAATCGAACACCGACCTGGTTCTGACAATATCGTAGCTGACGTTCTTTCACGTACTACTCAAACTCAAGAAAATAAGATTGAATCTAATTTTACAAATCAATCCCTTGCTTTAAATGAAAAGAATGATCAGTTAAATTCTACTGTTAAAGCCTCATATATTTATCATTCGCATTTAAAGGCTGAACCGGTTCAATCCGAAGTATTAGCAAACGTGACTGAAACTTGTGTAAAGGAAATTGAAAGTGAACCAGTAAACCAAGGTGCGTCTACAAATCTAGTCACTACTTTAAACGATAAATTCGTATCTGATCAGGAAAAAGTAGCTTTAGAGCTTATGCCAGCATCTGTGTTAAATTCAAGAGATCAATTAATCCAAGAACAAAAAAATGATCCCGAATTTGGATTAATCTATAAGTATTTAGACGATCCTGAGTCAGTTTCATTAATTGAATCAGCCATTGCCTTAAACTGGTCCCAATCTTTTTCTTTAATCGATGGCTTGCTTTTTTATTCAAAATTATTATCATCTTATGGCGAATTACGAGTTGTAATTCCCCAATCTCTTCGTCAAGCCATCCTATTTGAGTTTCATGACTCTCCAATTTCGGGGCACTTTGGCATTAGGAAACTTTATAAAAAGCTCAAAGATGCCTGTTACTTTCCTAAAATGAGGAAGTTTGTTAATGAATATGTTTCGAGTTGTCGCTTGTGCCAGCAATATAATTCTAAAAAAGTAAAGCCGGCCGGTAAATTAATTCCTATTAAAGTTGATTTTCCAAATCAAATTCTTGGACTCGACTTAATCGGTCCTTACCCCCTCTCTAAACCAAATAGATTTCGTTATGTGTTAGTTATGGTGGATTATTTTAGTAAATGGGTTGAATTTGTGCCTTTACGTAAAGCTTCGGCACAAGCAGTGGCCACTGCCTTCTTTAATAATTATATTTCTCGTTACGGTGCCCCCCTTCAAATTGTAACGGACCATGGTCCTCAATTTATAAGTAATGTTTTTAAGGCACTTTGCGATACACTCGAAATTAAACATGTCTTCACGGTTCCATATCGGCCGCAAGCTAATCAGGCCGAACGTGTTAATAGAACTTTAATAAACATGATTGCGACGTTCATTGGTCAAAATCATGAAAATTGGGATCCGTTTCTCTATCATTTTGGCTATGCAATTCGTACAGCGGTAAGTGATGCAACAGGAAAAACTCCCGCTGAATTGTTTTTGGGCAGAAAGATTCTGACCCCCTTTCAAAAACTGGTATTAGTACAGCAAAACGCATCTCAATTTATTACGCGAAATATTGAAGAATTGCTACCAGAAGTTCAGAGAAATTTGAGAAAAGCTCAAGAGCAGCAGGCTCTATATTATAACTTAAAACGTAGAATTTTAGAAGTAAATGTGGGAGATAAAATACTCCTAGAATCACATTTTCTTAGCTCTAAAAAAGATTCTAAAGTAGCAAAATTTGGGCCAAAATTCATTGGGCCTTTCTCTGTTTTAAAGGTAGAACATAATAATCTGACAATCGATTTTAACGGCACCCCAACTACAATAAATGTTGACCAGATACGCATTTTTAAAGAGCGCACTCAATCATGTACTGAAACTCTTGATGGTGATAGCGTGCCGGGTTCAAACCCACCTGACGAACAGTCCGTCCTTACGCCTAACCTCACTCCCCAGCCTAGTGCTCCTGATTCTTATACAGCTGAAAAACTACCTACTCCTACAACTCCCGAACAATCTGTTCAGGGCACTTCCGCTGACCAATCTAGTGTTAGCAGACCCGTCGCACAAAAGCGAGCTCGTAGTGGGTCATCAAACCATTCTAATGTGAAATTTCCTAGGCAAACTGGTCGCAAACGCGACTATTCTTTTACTAATGGCTCTTTTATACCACAGATTAAAAAGAAAAATGCTTGGAACAAGGGTTTAAAACGCCCACAAGTCCCCTCCTCAAAGTCCTCTGGAACACATCGCCCACAGAAAGTACTAGCAGTTCCAGATTCAGTGCACACCGATTCTTTCCGACCGAAGAGAAAGGCAAGGGTTCGAAAAAGACCTCCACCATCTTCATCAGCTAGCGGACGGCACATGGAGAAATTTGTAGCAGCTCCTGACTCGATCGGCAAAGACGAGTTCTCTTCACACCACCGATTTAATACTCGGCGTCAAGCCAGACTCCGACAACAGACTCAGCCATATGAATCACCTGCCGAACAAGCCTTTGTACAAGCCTTTTGGAATAGCCCTAGACCCCGGTCTGAAAGCCTGCAACCCTGTGGCCTAGCTGACGAGCACATCCACCAAGACCTCTAACCTTGCTGAAGTTACAGCTGCAAATTCACATCAGGTGATACCGTTCTCTATTTTTTTTTTCTATTACAAGTGCATTTCTGTCAGAGCTGTACAAAATGTTCGACGTACCTTGAAGCCTTTTTGGGACTTTATATTTTAAGAACTCTTACGAAAGTTATGGACTTTCCCAAACTAAAAATACAAAATTTAATTTAGCCATGAACTTTCAAATCAAAATTAATGTTCTGCTTCAATGTCAACATTTTTGTTCTCTCTTAAATATCTATTTTATGTATGTATTAAGTTCTTTTACCTTGTAGCCATCTCCTGCAGAAAGCTGGTAATATAAACTGTTTTTTTGACCCTTTGTAAATTTCCCCCCTTTTTTTTCTTTCGTATTTTTATAAATGAAGCTATTTAAATTTAATCGATCAAACCCGTTGGGGATTTTCCCGACTAAATTTTTTTCTTGGAGGGGGACTGTGAGGTTGAGACGTTAGAACGTCACCACAGTTGTTTCAATTAAGCTGGATCCAGCAAAGTAGGAAGTGGGGACGGTTAAAATCACTCCGTCGCCAGTGGCTCGGTGACGGTTGAGGTCGAGATAGTTTTGTGTCGGCAGGGTGCTGCATTAAAAGACTTAGATTTTGAATATTAGTTAAATTAGAAGTGATTTTTAAAAGTATGGATTGAAATGTAGTGAAAGGAGGGTGTAGGAAGAAGTATAAAAATAGAGATGTTTTAGTAGATAGTGTGGATGTTGGAGGATCTTATAGCGAATGTGATGATTCTTATTTTGGTGAATATCGAAAGTAGAGTAGAGGAGATTTAGTGGCGTGAAGTTAAGTAGCGTTGAGTGTTGGTGAGTGTCTACTAGTTTTCGGAAGGTTCAAGCTGGGATAGAAGGGAATCCTCTGTCCCATAGTGAAGCAGTATTAGTGAAGTACGAGTGCAATCGTCTCTACACCTTCGGCTATCTGCTGTGGTAAGATATTTAAGATTATCTACTTAAATTGTTGATTCATATATTTTGATTAAGTAAAACGTTGACTGAGCTAAGCTTTAGTACCAGGCCGCCCTCCCATTAATCTGCTCAAATAAACTTTAGTTATTGTTATTTAAAGTCTTGTGTTCTCTTAGTAATCTAAGTATTTAAGTTAAGATGGAGTTTGCAGGAACGCAAACTCCACAACTTTTCGGTAATTTTGTAGCTATAAATTTGATTTTTACGGGGGTAGAGGATTATTTTAACTGTTAAATATCTTTTGAGGGCCTACAGAGCGGGAAAATTCTGAAACATGAATATTTGCAGCAAGGGGAAAATTTAGGAGGATTTGCCACTGAAATTATGTATTACATTTCTTATAGTTTTTTAATCTATTATCAATGTTATTAAATAATCATTATATATATTTTTTTGTTTTTAAGTGTTAAATTAATTCTTTTTCATTCTCTAAATCAAATTCATGATCATAAAATTACTGAACAGTGATAAACATTGAGGGAGGGGGTAGTGTTTCTAGAAACGGTGGGTAACTGAGCATAATGGAAGTCATATTCGGATTCAGGAGGTCATTTTATATAAGAATCAGCAAGAATGGTATCAGGGCATGGAATGGTATCAGTATTTATTTATTTTATTATTATTTTTTTTTTTCAGCGCAGTGTAACATATTAACTTTTTCTTTCTCCTTTTGATTATAACAAGAATGGATTTCAACATAATTTTATAAAACTTACAAAATATTGGCAAAATCTTAGAAAAACTTCATTTTAAATCTTAAAATTCACGCGTTTAATTTTTGTTGATATGTGGATATTAATAATAAATAAATTTTTACTGTGAACAGCTAATATTTTTAGAAATCGAGATTTATTTTCTTATTCCATAGGTTGAAAACTACATATATTGGGGAACTTATGTCAAAAGAGCATTTGAATGCAATAGAAAAAAATAAGCAAATAATCGGCAAAAGAAGAGCTAGATTTTAGGTATTTTCTAGAGTTGAAATTTTATAAGGTATTTTTCACATGTCATGCATTTACTAATATGGAGATCCAATTATTTTAGCCCCATTACAAAAATTCTTTTCCATTAAAAACCTTTTGTGAACTCACAAATCTTAGTAAATAAACAAAATTATGTGAGATTTGCAACCTCATAAGAGGTTTTTCACAAAAAAAAAGTATTTTTGCAACATAATTAAAATAATTGGATCTGCAAATTAAATACATTGCATGTAAAAAACCACTTAGGGCATTTCGACTATGGAAAATATCTAAAATCTAACACTTTTTTTTTTTTTTTTTTTGACAAAAATTTGCTTAATTTTTACTATCAAAAGGACTTTCGAAGTAAGTCAGTTGCCCGTTATGGCTAGCTTTAAAAGGTGTAATAAAACAATTACTAAATTTTGTGCATGAACAGTAAGAAAAACATTTGCTACTAATACTTATGTCTCAGCAAAAATTACATGTGTGCATTTTATGTTTCAGAATAATGTTTATGTTTTGTTTTGTCAATTTTTCAGAAGGTTTTATAAAATTCCGTTCAAGTCCATTCTTATTGTATATATATATAAAAAAAAAAAAAAAAAAGATAGAAAGAAAGAAGAATTTCTGAACGGTAAATCAGTGTTTCCAGATCTGGCTTTTTTTTTTTTTTTTTTTTTTTTTTTTTCTATAGTCACCAATAATTTTGAGAAGTGACATTTAAAATATGTAATAGACTATCAATCGTCGCAGTGAATAGGCACACGTTACAAATAAAAATTATTGGTGGCTGTTGAATAAAAAAAAAAAAGGCCAGATCTGGCAACCCTGGTATATATATATATATATATATATATATGTGTGTGTGTGTGTCTAGTTTATTAGTCTATAAAGCAATTTTTTTACATTTTACTGCAAGTTATGTGTTATTATTAATTTGTATAGATCGTGAAACAGCACTAGAAAATGGTTCTATATTAATAATTTCCTACGTTTTTAATTGTACATAATTCAGAGTGTTAAATATATTTTTTTTCCAACTACTGAATCAAGCCTTAAAAAACATACATTTTTTGTTTAATTAATTTCAATAGAAATAAAAAAAAAGGGGGGGGGCGGAGAAAACTTGTGAGAACAGAAACAGGCACTATTTTCTCTTTTTATGAACCTGGAATTGTATAACATATTTTATGTGTAAAGTGCATTTTACATTTCATGTTGAGGTATTATTATTATTATTTTTTTTTTTTTTGTTGTTGTTGTTAATCTAAAACTTGAGGCTTACATTTAATATTTTTTTTTTACTTTTTTATTAAACATTTAATGCTATTTCATATATGTATGTGTGAATATGTGCGTCTGTACTATTACGTAATCGTTTATTCAATATGATATCGCATCGTAGAGTAAATTATCTACAATTCTGTGTATATCTGTTTCTATATATCTGTGGAAATTTATTAAAATAAATTATATTTATTCATTTAATTTTCCATTGTATTCCCTTTGCTTGGCCTTTTTTTTTTTTTTTTTTTTTAATAAATAACACTTTTAAAAATCTTTATAAAAAAATTCTACTTTTCATTTAATTTTCATAGATCTTAGATAATATTATAAGACAAAAGATAATGAAAACAAATTAATGTAATATTGATTGTATGCTATCAACTGATCATTAATGTTATATTGGTGAAATCGGTACTTTTAAATTAATATCTGCTTAACACACAGCTATAGATAATGATAACCTATTTCTCGCTTCGTTAATTCCCTTTTGCATAATCTTTTAATTTTACGCCTCGTAGACCGTTGTCTCACATAATGATTGAAATTCGATAAAGAGATTTTATTCTTTGAACTTAATATAGATTTGAAATATAAAAGTAATAATTTTGAGATTAAATACGAGTACCTTCGATAGGAGATTCAATATATGATAGTTAAGTGGATATTAACAACATGCAGAAGTATATTATCCATACTTTAAAACGATACATAATTGATAAAGTATTTATTGTTTTTAAATTATCTTTAACACATACTCCAAGAGATAATACTGTTAAATTTACGTTATCAATTTATTTTAATATAATTTATTTACGAAAATTAGAGAGTGGGATTTAAAAGTATGAAAGATAAACCGATGGTAAGCACCAGTTTTAAAACACGCGTTTATCAAATTAGATTAAAATACACAATTTTTTTATTTTTAATTTTCAGTTTTAATTTATATGAATTGATGATATATGCTTCAATCTTATTTTTGAACTGCATTTTGTTCACAATTTTTGTTTATTTTTCTTAATTACTTATATTAAAATGAACAAAAAAATTAAGTTATATGTTAATTAAAAATAGAACTATTTAATTAAGTAGATATTAATCCTTTTCTGTGATACTTTTTCTGAGTTTAACTTATTTTGTTATTTAATTACATTAAAAGTTTAAATATTAAATATATATAGGGGAGACCCGTGTACCTAGGTCCACCTCACTTTATTTGAATAATATTTAGTTTTAAATTTTAATATTCAGTTGGGTGAGTAACAACACCATTTGCTACATTTGCAATTACTTTGAAAGAATTCAGGAGAAAGTTTTTACAAGTTGCATGTACAAGAAGAATTTACATGGTTTCAAGTAAAATTTTGCAGCTCATCTCTTTTGCTATTTTACAAAAGTCAGTCAAATAATTTTCTTTTATTTCTAGAGTATAATTTTTCTCGTTATATTGAGTAATAAATGAGATACTTAATTAGCCCTCTTTGTGTGTGGATTTTTTAGTGGAAGGTATTTTGAATGAGGTTACCGAAACTTGTACCTAGGGCCACATAGCTGAATTGTACCTAGGGCCATTCATGGCCCTAGGTACAAGTTCAATCTTGTTCTTCATGCTGTTACAATTTAATTGAAATCTTTTATAATTAAATGAAGGATAATGTTGTATGAGGGACATTGCTTCAACCCACCATCAGTCATAAGCTTCAACCGTTGGACAGAGGTGTGTTTGGACCTTATAAGATATACTTCAGTACAGCCTGTAGTAATTGGATGCTGGCAAACCCTAGTACACCAATCACTATATACGACGTTGCTGAAAATGTTGGCAAGTCCTATCCGTCGGTCTTTACTCCTGTGAACATTCTATCAGGTTTTCGTGTAACTGGCATATAGCCAGCGAATCAAAACATATTCACTGACCAGGAAACCATCCCATACTCTAATCATAAAAAAAAAAAAAAAAAAAAAAAAAAATCCAAACAAACATTAATCGAAAAAGCATATATAAATATGCTTCTTGACGCATAAAACATTAGCCCTCGTCAGCTCGTTTTCGAGTTGTAAATTCTGAAAGTTTGCTAATAATCGGTGAAACCACGCCTAAATGGATAGCAAATTACATTATTGAAATAATGAAGGAAATCCAAAACAAGCAGAATTTGAAAGAGCATAGACAAACTTGTTCTTTGATACATTTAACAGTTGAACATTTCAGCTTTGAGATATAATGCCTAAAAATTCGCTAAAATAGAATCTAAATGTCTATAAAAGTCACGGTTCTAGCAGATTTTGATGAGGCTCCTCCCACTTCTTCCTCGTTACTAAATTTTTACTCAAACTTAAATACAGATTTTTCGAGAATGGACTTATGAGGGGTAACAGTTTGTCCATCAAAAATCATGTAATATTATGCCCTCTTGAATGAACATAATTTAATTGATTTCTATTATTACACTATTGGGATGGTTTCGTAGTAAGTGCGAATATTTTAATTCAAATGTGGCTGAGAGACAAGCTCCCTGCATAAATTTCCAAAAAGAGATTTTCTTCATGAAGAAAGTGAACCAACAATGATGGAACTGTATGTCTCTGCTTCATGTCCTGTTGAAATTTCGAAACCTTCATCATCTAACATATTTTCATGTGTCATGCTTGAACAGGTACAACTTTTTCTGAAGCAAAACCTCTTACAAAAACTACTTAAAGAAAAGGTGTGGCCGTAAACCAGGAAGATCTAGAAATTTAAGAAACATTCCAGAAAAAAAAATTCTATTAGAATATATCCCAAAGAAAAAATTATTGAAAATTTCGGTTTTTCAAATTAAGGCAACATCATGATAATTATCATATGATAAATAAATGTGTTACTTGATATTGTTTCTTTTATAAAATATATGTTTATATGTTTATTTTCTATTCATTACAAAGTGAAAACTAATTTTAAGGGAATGCCCCTAGGTACGTTGAGGTCTGGCCCTAGGTACAGTGAGGTCTGACATTAGGTACAATAAGCGTGTTGTACCTAGGGCCATGCGTGAAATTTATTTAAAAACCTTCTGTTTGTCGGAATTTATTATTTAAAGTGTTTATATTAATCTCAATTAAAAGAAATTAGCTCTAAAGATATGTACATATCAATTTCATGGTTTTTAGCAGGCCAGGTGCTCTGTTTATGGGAATTGAGAAAAAGCGGCCCTAGGTAAAATGAGGTCTGGCCCTAGGTACAATGAGGGTGTTGTACCTAGGGCCATGAGTGAAGTTTATTTTAAAACCTTCTATTTGTCAGGATTTATTATTTTACGTATTTATATTAATCTAATTGGAAGTAAATAATCCTAAAGATATGTAAATATCAATTTCATAATTTTAAACTGGTCAAGGGCTCTGTTTTCGGCCATTGAAAAAAAGCGGCCCTAGGTACACGGGTCTCCCCTATTATTTAAATGTAAAACTAGTATAATTTTATTCAGTACATTCAAATCTTTAGTATAAAATATTCATTTCAGGTTTTTTTTTTTTTTTTTTTTTTTTTTTTTTTTTGTCGATCCATTTTTTAAAATATTATTTTTATCATAAACATTTTCAAATTACTGAATTAGTGTGTAATTAATTTTCATATTAATGTTTAAGCTTAAAATTTAATTACAAGGCAACCAAAAGTTTCTTGCCATTTCATATCAATGATGAACAAAGACCAACATAGTGGACGGTACGTACTTGCAGGTTTAAAGTAATCTCCATCATCGTCGAATAACTTTTGTCAGCGTTTCTGCAATTGTACAATACTCTGATGATAAATATCTGCGGGGTCTTCGAGGCAAAGAAATCCCTAAATGCGTTCCGTAGATTTCTCTTAATGTCGAAGGACTTTCCATGGAGACAGGTATCAAGATAGTAAATCAAGTGGTAATCTGGCGGCGTGAGGTGTGGGGAAAATGGCGCATGGCGCAGTGTTTTTAAGTCAAATTTCTAGGTCTGAAGAGTCGTTTTTGACAAGTTTGGCTAGACATTTTGATGCAACAACGCTTGCGATTTTCCAATTTTTACTTTTTCTATCACAATACATGGTATAAACTCTGCAACGGTTGTCATAAGAGCTCAGGAGTGATTGTGTCATCAAATGGAAAGAGCTCGTAATGCAGACCTCGGCGACAAGTCCACCATAACTTATGGTGTACGCAAAGGTGATCTTGAAGTGTGCGGAAGAGAGTCATGTGACGACAACCGATATTGGGGGCTCTTGGGAATATTATAGTGGATTCACTTTTCCTCAACAATAAGTAAGGTCTCAAATATGCGTGCGTTCAGATCCCGATTGAGCAAAGACAAAAACAGGATGTCACTTATTGTCCCTTGTTGGTTCCCGACAATGTGTGGGCATACTTACCAACTTAGCACCTTTTAGCAACCAGAAAATTTTAAGATTTTTTTTTATTTAATTTAATGAGTGAGAACTGTTCTAGTTCGCTGATTAAATAAAATAAATATTTCTATTAAATTTTTTCAGTAGCCAAAATGTGTTAAGTCGGCAACTAGGTGTGTGGGTTACCCACTTGCATAGATTGTATGATTTCGTTATAACACGCAGTTGCAGTCTGATTATTTCAGTAAAAACAGGGAACTTTTATGAAAGTTTATGACACATTACATCACTAAGTCCTCGCCATTCAACACACATACTCGTCCACTACAGGGTTCATCAGAAAGTTTCAAATCTACCAAACGAAATTTCTTGAACAATGCTTTGCGCTGCGCTTATTCGCAATAAACTCTCTAAAAGTCTAAAATTGCATTAAAATTATAAATATTAAATTTAGAATTATTATAA
The DNA here is from genome assembly GCA_963930645.1 of Salticus scenicus. Classification (NCBI taxonomy): domain Eukaryota; kingdom Metazoa; phylum Arthropoda; class Arachnida; order Araneae; family Salticidae; genus Salticus; species Salticus scenicus. The sequence goes on from OZ005662.1 coordinate 146,100,658, forward strand.
GTAAAACTAGTAATATTTTATTTAGTACATTTTTGCGACGGCTTGATGAGACATCTGACAGACCAACTTTGTAAACATATAACAAACACACTGCTTCGATACCTGAATTTCTCTATAACACTGGATCAACTGTGTAAACGACGTGCCTCTATAATAATGAAGGTTAATATACAAACTAACTCTCCATCGCTTTGAAGACACGTGCGTTATTTTCTTTCCTTTCTTTGAAAACATGATTAACGTGACGTCAAAAACGGTAAGAACTGCCTTGGTTACCGTGTAACGTAATCAGCGTTGATAAATCGTAGGAAATTTTCATTTAACGATCACCAGTAACATAAAAGAGTGGTGTTTTATGTATATAATAGTCGGTTAGACGGATATACAATTAGACAAATATTACAATAAAAGATTATTTATGGAAATTGAATAAAAAAGTCGGCAACATTGAACGTAATATTTAAATATTACTTTTAAAATAATAATGCACTAGCGAAAGAAAATTCTTTTAAAATATTTTTCAATATTAATTTAATCTTTAGAAAACTAAAATATCAGTGAAATTTAAAAATGCCTGTACAATTTTTGTTACATATTATTTTTTTCACCCTTGAGATAATGTATACGGAATTTTTTACTAAATACTGTTAATATTGAAAATGTGATATTTTCTTTTGTAAAATTACTTCTATAATGATAACTACTACGTTCAAATATATGTTGTTATAAATAAAATGAAGCAAACGTCAAAAAATAACAATAATAACGTCAAAAGAAAATACAAACTATGAATTTCACGTTATTTCTTTTTTCTGCCTTAACCTTCCTGCTGTATTCATCTCGAATATACACATATTATGTTCGTGTCTCAATAGAACCATTGTTTCTAATTTTAATTACAACACTTTCGTTTTCAATTTTTGAACAAAAGCAATCGACTATATATATATATATTGTTACGAATTTGTAAATAATTCGTCATTATTTTTATTTAAATTTATTCGAAGAGGCTTAGTTACGTAATAAAATGTTAATTTTCAGCACTTCTAGTTCGTTTTCGCATTAAAATAGCTCATTTTCCCGTTAAAAATACGTTAAAAAGCCTCTTTAGAACGGGTATTGGCTTTAGCGCCAAATTTGGCGAGGTTTTCCAAACTTCCTTTTTTGGCGACCTTCGCGAGAAAATCCTTATGATCGATATACTAAATATTGAAACTGTAACTTCATTGGCTGACGAATTTCTGGAATTTTCTACATTTTTCTACGCGGTTATTTAAGGAGTTGCTTTGCGCCAAATCAATCAGTCTCAGTTAGACTCTCGCCAACTGCTTTACGATAGAGTGCTCTCCTGACTAGTCTCTTTGATTACAGCCTGGCTGTGCGTTAATGCTCTGATACAGTTTGTAAAATTTGTTGTTGACAGCTATTATTTAAAGCTGTGTTTACTGGTGAAAGTGAAGTTGGTACTTGTTTCATAGTCCTGTATTCCTCTAGAATTTTCTGTAAATAAACTGTTGAGCTTCTGCAAGTTTTGCCTTTCATTCAGAGACAACTCATGAACCCCCTAGTGCGCAACAATATGTATTGTCTTTAAGAAACTATTCTACATAAAATACAACGTTCCGTATGCATATTTATCAACATTCAAGAAAATACAACAAATAAATGTAAAAGTATCAGAAACTTCATTTTTAAACAAAAGAATTGTAAGGCAAAATCACATTAGATATATTTTGTTGCATTTATCATTTATTTTCAATATTAAAAAATAATCTGGTGTGTCACTCTCACGAATTTCTCTTACCCTGAAATTTAATACTAGAAATACAGGTTACAGATTAATAGGTAAGATAACGAGTATTACTGTTATGTAAACCTGTGTTAAACAATTCAAATTAGACTTCAGAAGACTTTTATGTGATAATTAGTTCTGTGTGAAGGGAGCCTACCGCCCCCCTCAACCCCCCGTTTCATTAATGCACCTACATTTATATAGAATTTAATTCGGCTATTTAAAAATAATTCTGTTTTTTAAAAATAATTTATTAAAATTATTATTTTAAAATTATCTTTTATGACAATGCAGACGATTTCCATATTAGAGAAGTAGTATAACACTAAATATCCAAAAAAAGTCCATTGTAATCTCAATATTAAAAAAAAAAAAAAAAAAAAAAAAAAAAAAAAATCGATAACTTTGTTTTAAATTATCGCAGATCGATGGTTCAACCATTCGTTTTAAAGGTATTGGCAGCTCTTTTGAAAGATACCCATCATGAAAATTTACTCCCCTCGAGGGGGACTTCCCCCCAGGGGGCAGGCGAGGCTCCTACATACCCAATTTTTTTTTCCCTGTTGACAATCTCTATTACAAAAAATATATATTCGTTTCATTTGGTTTAGTGCAGTCGATAGATGTTAAACTCTACTTACCTGCAATTTCCCCCATAGACGTAATGTATTTGAATAATTTTGAGTGTCCCTGTACACGAACCATTTGCTTGATCTTAACGAAAAGTTTAGTGTAGCATCCTTATATGATACACATTTAGAATACCAAGTTTGAACTTTCTGCCATAATTTGTTTTTGAGATATGCTGATAACAGGCAGACACACACACAGACATACACACAGACCATTTGCTAAAAACATAATTTTCGTATTCAGGGGACCTCAGAACATGTAAATATAACAAACACTCGCGTTCGAAAATTTGACCCCAAAACAATACTTTCTCTACCTTATGTGTAGAGATAAGAAAGATAAGTAGAAAGTAATAACAGCAGTATTTGAAATACAATAAAAAATTACCCAGCTAAAAAAATTTGGAGAAAAAACTGAGGATAATCTGAACGTTTTTGGAACAAAAATCATAAAATGTGCATAATAACTGCAATTTAAAAGCAAAAAATTTGCAGTTTAGAAGCAAGTAATTTTTTTTCCCTTAAACTTTGTATTGTTCCAAATACCTTCATATTATCTGCAGTTTTTTTTCTTTTTTAAAGTTTTTCTTCATCTTTCCTTTCTTTCTTTCTTTCTTTCTTTCTTTTTTTTTTTTTTTTTTTTTTTTTAGTTGGTTATATTCTTTTCTATAATTAAGTCTTATAAATCGACAAAGTTATCTATTTATGACCGTATTTCCAATACAGTAAAATTTTACTCACTGAATAACTATATAAGTGCATTTTGTGCATATTTGATTCAAGTGCGATTTACATAGGTATTTACCCCACTCCATGCATGCAAGACAAAATTTATTGTCTGACGTACAGAGAAAGCAAAGGCTACTTTATCTGCTTGTTCTCACGGAGATTTCTATTTCAAGTGTGGAATTTCCAAAGTTTTTCGACTGCCCTTGTCAACTTTTAAAAAATTTAGATGCAGCTTTTTGGAGTGAGTGCCAAAATACTACATATTACATAAAATAATAGTTTTGTATTAATATCCTTCCTAGAGATTCAATAAAATCTCGCCGACTTCTGCGTAATTTTTGTTTTCATTTAGGATGTACTGCCAAAAGCAGTATGCATGTATTCACCTCTGAAATATGAAAAATATTTGAAAATACAACGCCTAGTCACCTGTTAGTTTTCTTTACACAAATATAGCGTAAACTTATTTTATTTAAGGTGTTTAAAAGACCTTTTGTAGAATTATATTCTATAATTGCTTCAAGTCTTTTAGATTCTGAAATATCAACTTTTCTAGAATGTAGTGTGCTTTGAATTATAAAATATTGTTTTTCGAGTGAATATAACGCAAACATTATATCATTCGGGAATGCAAATGTAAATGAATAAACTTCCTTGTTTATAGTTTGAAGAAATACTGTGGGAATTGAAGGTTAGTTTCCTTTCATTGTTCTAATCATAGTTATATTCCTTTTCCGTAACATTTGTCAAAGCGTATAAAAAATCAATTTTTGGCGATTCATAATTCTTCGTAGGACCTTTCGAAAAGCAAAAATTATACAGAACCCCTCCCCCCCCCCCAAGAATTCATGTAAGGTGTACAATGTGGTTCTCGTCTATATCAAATGCCTGCAGTATTTCACTTCCTGTTCGTATATTTCAGCAACGGTATGATTGTCTTGGGTAAAGACATGCGTACGGAAAGTGACAAGGCATGACCTCTTTCTTCGCCAGGTTTGACGCCATACGACTTTTTATGGGTAACTAAAAAACCTAATATATCGCTAAATTCAGCAAACAATAGCGAAACGGAAACAACGCATTTATTAAGCATGTGAAACGAATTCAATGAACATGTTTGAACCGATGTCTTAAAATTGTTATCATAGACTGCGCGACGTTGTCACCACGCTTCAAATGGTGGTTTTAAACATCATTGATAAATTTTCCGTAATAGTCCTCGCAACATTTCCATACCGGTTTTAATCTTACTATTATCATGCGTCACCTTTTGGAAAAAATATTCACTAAATTTGCAAATTGATGGTATAAAATGCCTTGGTTTCACAACCCTAAGACTACAATAATGCATTTCTATTTCTTTTCTTCTTTTCTTCTTTTCTTTTTTTTTTTTCTTTTTCTTTTTCTTTCTTTTTTTCTTTTTTTTTTTTGCGTGAGTGTGTGTGTGTGTGTGTATGATTTTCAAACCAATCATTTTCGGGGGCATTTAATTTCAGGTAATTTTTGTTTTTTTTTTTTTTTATATAATTTTCTAAAACACTTTTTAAAATATAATTAAAAACAAAAGAATAATTTAAAATTTTCCGCAGAATTGATTTTAAACTTGAGCTACAAAATAAACATTTTGTATTTGCTACGTTGTCGAGCTGATAAAAAATATTACTAAATATATACAAAATGAAGTATTTTGACATAAATACGGAAATATGGTTTAAAAAAATATATTTACAAACACAAATTTTGTATTCTGAAACTTGTTTTCTTACCACGCAAAATATATTTTAGATTTTCTATACATGCAACAGTGATTTTTTTCTTAAATCAATGCGCTCTTCGATCGACAATTTTTACATTCAGTATTTCATTTCTATTGCCGTAAAGATGAATATAAATACAATATCAAAGATTTCCTAGCATATTTTAAAACACAGTATTTTCCTTACAGACTCATCAAATGAAATACCTTTCACAGCAATGATTATTTGAAAATTAGAATTTTAGACTTTATTTAATATTTAATTGCTAGGAGGGAAAAAACTGTAGAAAATTAACCTTCTTGTGATAAAATGTTGGTTTTATCATATACAAATCTTACTTATATAATTTGTTTCAAACTTATTATTATTAAAGTAACTTACAAAATGCCAATTATCTGCACTAAATATCACTTAGCATTTATTTTTATGTGAACATAAAGATTCATATTAAACGTATAAAATTTCGTATACTGAAAGTTCTCCAGCTTCTGTGTAATACTCTATGCAAACAGGCAAATTTCAAGTAGTTTTATAAAAAGTATGTACATTGACGAGATTTCAAAATGCTAATAGATACAATGGGTGACCAATTTTTAAGGATTTCTTTTTTTCTATTTTCTAAAATAATACTAGACGAAATGGCCTGGAACTCCACACATGCAAATAACATTTAAAAATGCATTGTGTTCACTGTCGATTTAGTCCGGAGAGCAATTAGGAGACCAACCACAACTTGAAGAAGAGCGAAAATACTTTGGATCGCCCTGTATCATAAAAACTACAAATGACTTGCAACTATGTTTTGGTGCATGACTATCGCAATCATTTAGGCGGATATATATATATATATATATATATATTTCAAGAATTACCAATTTTTTGACAAGTTTTTTTTGCTTATAACTAGAACGGATTTCCATAATTTGTTTTTCAAAAATTGCAGAAAAATTGACAAAACATTAGAGAAACATTACTCCTACGTGTTATAGTCGTTGAGATATGGGCTTTTAAAGTAAACATTATTTTACTTTGCATACGTGAAGGATAGAAAAAAAAATATTGCATATGTATATATATTGAGCAAGTTTTGTCAAAAATTCAATTGAATAAAGTGAATAGATTTCATAAGGTAAATAGATGAACTGCTTCTTCTATTCCTTCATATATGATTTATAAAATTCATTAATAAATTTCTAAAAGGTGTCGAGCCGATTCAATATTTAAACAAGTCTCAGAGGTTATGGTCTTATTAGCAGAAAATTTATTTTGCATTTTAATATTTTCCAACAAATTTGAAAAGTGTTTATTTTGTCTGTCATCGTTCGGACTCCCGTAAATAATAATGGAATTTCTTAAAATTCATATATGGTATTCAGGATATCATATGATATATGATATTGGTTTTCCCAACGCTACTTTTGAATCGAAAACTTTGCTTTATTCTACTGCAGTCTATAAAGCTATTTTGTCCAGGTATGACGTGAGTACGACAGGACGAAATTCAATGACACTTAGCAGGAATTTAGGTCGGTACCTAACTTAAAATTATACTTATCGAATATTTCTAAATTTTCATAATATTTTGAGATATGCACTGAGAAAAAATTCGGTAACTGACGTCTAGAATCTAAATTGTGGCTCTAGAAAATATAGTTCCATGGATTCCTTATAAATTCTAGTCCCCTTGGGAAGCGAGTTCTAGAAGCCCCTATTAGAATTCTAGAGAATTTGCTTATATTCTCGAGGTCAAAGTTATTTAAAAATCTCTGGAAATGAATGAGACTACAAGAGGCGGGTTTCTGCAACTATAATCTTGGTTTATTACCAAATTCTAGAAAATCAAGCGAGAATTTTTCGCAATACTAATGATTCAGAATATTGAGAATATTGTCTCACCATCTAGAAATGTGTACACTAGAAATTCTCGATAATTTCGTCTATTCGGTTTATTGGCGTGCCTTATGCGCATAGCTCGGAAATCTATATTTCTAGTTAGGGGATTTAGAAAATGGCCACTTATTCATTCTAGAGAAAGGCGGAATATTTTTTTCTCAGTGTGGGTAAAACACCTGCGCATGCCCCATAAAGCTTTTGTCTGTAAAATGTTTTCATTGAAAAAAAAAATGCTTTATCTTTACATTTTCGACATCAAGAAACCTCAAAATGGTTTGAGAATATTTCCTCTGTGTGCATGATAAGGGTGGAAGTTTATAGAACGCTTTTTATTCAACCGCTTATCACGTGAAAATGGCTGGACGGAATTTAATAACACTTGGCTGAGGTTTAGGTATGTACCCAACTTAAAATTATATCAATCGAACATATGAAAAGTTTAATTAAATTTCCAGATATGAGCAAAAATCACTACAGTAACGAATTAAAAATTATATCTCGGTATTTAGACACGTTAAAATGATTATAACTCAAAAATAAATAACATTTTATTTATTAAAACCAAAGTAATATTTAAAATGAGATAACTAAAATTAAAAAAAAAAATACATTTTAATTTAAAAACATTAAAGTACAAGACAGACGTTTCGGCTAAACACTAGCCATCCTCAGTGTTTTGCCGTTTATTATTGTTTAGTTTTTTGATAAAAACTCTGCGTTCTCCTTCAAAGACAATATCTTTTCTTATTTTTGAAAGTTCTTGTAAAATTTATATTTCACTTTAGAAGTTAAATTATTTTGTACATAAATCATATCTTATCGCAAGCGTCAGTGGTTAGATTTTCTGCAAAAAGCTGTAAAGAAAGTTATGTAAAATCTGTTGTATTTCTCAGGTAATAACAGGAGACTTGGCGTTGGAATATTAAAACACGAATAAACTACTACGTCAGAATCTTTTCTTTTGGCGTTTCTGACGTAGTAGTTTATTTGGGTTTTAACATTTCTCAGGTAATTTTTTTTTGTATAATATATTATTTCTTACTTTTTAAGTAATTATTTTTGTAAAATGCATATAACTGCTATTTGTAGTTTTTTTTTTTTTTTTTTTTTTTTTCATTAAAAATACCTATTGCATGTATTACCTAAAAAAGAAAAGGCAATATTATCTTTATAATTATTTATGGGAATACGTACCTCTGAATAATTGTATTAAATGGAAAAAATATATACATAGCTGAAAGGCAGAAATTTTACAAGAGGTTTATTTTCTTTATCTTTTAAATAAATAATAAATAAAAAAACGGAGTGTCTTCATCCACGGGACCGTGGACATAATAATACGTACACGGGACCGTGGATTTAAAAAACAAAAGAAATGCAGATAGATTCACGGGAGGTTGCTGATGAAATCATAAAATTCTATCCAATCAATGCTTTCCCGTGTATCTACAAAATATTCTCTGTCAATGCTAAATATACGGTCCCGTGGTTGTAGTCACAGACAACGGACTGTATACATCCACGGGACAGTGGATTTAAAAAATAAAAGGAATACAGATAGACTCACGGGAGGTTGCTGATGATATCATCAATTTCTATCCAATCTATGCTTTCCCGTGTAGCTAGCAAAATTATCTCTGTCAATGCTAAACATACGGTCCCGTGGATGTAGTCGCAGCCTAAAAAAATGTTCAAAACAAGTAATAGTTACACTTTCATATATTTTCGTAATAAACCGTCCACTGTAAAAATATGTATATGGAATAAAATTAATAACTTATTACACATTAGTTTCTACATTCTAAACAAAACAGTTTTGTGCTTTTACTATTTTAAAGAAATTTATAAATAAGGTAATATATTTTTATCACAAATAACAATGTTATTTAATGAATTGTGTGGTGTATTTAACTGTCACTGCAAAAATGACTTTAAACTGTAACTGCAACTGGGCAGTGAGTTTAGGATAGAATCGGCAGGGATGCCGGCCAGTGTTGCCAAATTTTGTGACTTTTTTATTCAAAATCCAACACTATATTTTTAATTGCATACTTGCCAACCATCTCATTATGAACAGTACAATTTTTAGTACCCGACTTTTTTTCCACACCAATAATTTTTTAGAGTAATTTAAATCTTATTTAATCGTAACAACATTTGGAGAGAATTACTCTAAAAATACAGTGGTGTGAGAAAAGGGGCGTTTTTTCAGGGGGCGTTAACAACTGTACGGTTATTAATGAGATGGTTGGCAAGTATGTAATTGTAATGTTTGCCTAATCACTTCGGAGATTAATCGTCTATTACTTTTATCAAATATCACTTCTGAAAACTATTGGTGACTATTGAATAAAAAAGTCGCATAATCTGGCAACACTGATACCGGCGCGCGTAATTTCAGCTTGCATGCATGGTTACCAACATTTTAATTTATTTCGGAGCATTTTTAGCCCCGCATTTATTTCGTACCACTTTATTTTTGTACTAGATTCTTTCAATATATAACTATGATAAAACACGAAAAATGATCTTCTAAAAAAAGAAAAAAAAAAAAAAAATGGTATGGAATAAATGCGGGGCTAAAATTGCTACGGAATAAATTAAAATGTTGGCAACTCTGCTTGCATGTTAACCTAAGTATTGTTTAGTATTTATCTGTATTTGTGTATGTAAGGGTATCGTATCGTGATGTCAAGGAAATTACATATCTAAACATCTAGAATATTCATTCTAAACCCACTACACTCAAATTCTACACTTGTGACGATAGGATGGTTATTTTTATGTGAAACTTTTGTTTTTGATTCATCTATCCACGATACGAAATATAAGGAATACCATAGTTGCCAATATTTTAATATATTCCGGAGTATTTTTAGCCCCGCTTTTACTTCGCACCACTTTATTTATAGAAAAAATTTCTTCGATAAAAAAAAAAAAAAAAAAAAAAAATACTTTTAAAAAAATAAGTGGTATGGAATAAAGGCGGGGCTAAAAGTACTCCGGAATAAATTAAAATGTTGGCATCTATGGAATACGTCCATCTATTTTGGATAAAGTAAAAGAAAAAAAAAAACTGAGAAATGTTTGAATAAGGCTCTGCCTGATAGACCTGTATTGGCAGACTTCGCGAATTTTTTATTCAATAGTCACCAATAATTTTGAGAACGGATATGTAATATATATAATCGACGATTCTTTGATTCCATTCGCCATTTATGTATATGAAGTACGACTTCTAAAAATTATTGGTGGCTGTTGAATAAAAATGTCGCGCAGTCTGGAATCACTGCTGAAGATGTCTCAAGGTAAAAAGCTTTACTTATTTTGAAATCGGAAGGAGTCATGGAACAGCAGCCTGGATTATTGAAGCAAAATCAAGATTTAATTAAAGTGTCATAAAATAAAAATAATTCTCCTAATAATTACTGATTAAATAAAATAAATATTATACATTTTTCCGGTTGCCAAAAGGTACTGAGTTGGCAACTATCACTGCGACCCTGTTAGCTCGTACGTTAATCCCACCGTAAAACATGCACACACACACATACATATATATATATATATATATATATATACATATATATATATATATCTATTTATATATATATATATATATATATATATAAATACAAGAACATATATATATATATATATATATATATATATGTTCTTGTTGCTATAATTTTGTACTTTAGTTAAAACCACGCTAAATGAGAATTTACATAATGTAAAGAAGTAGAAAGAACAAAATATTTTTTTATGTTCAGTCAAGGAATAAACATTTAAGAAATATAATGTTCACTGCATTGAATTTAAATAATGCGAAAAAATAGTTTCAAAGATTTTGACGAAAAAAAAAAAAAAAGAGTGTCAGAGAGAGAAAGAAAATGAAACATGAAATATGTCTTTTAAATTATTTTAGACACAATTTATGCTTTGTGAAACAATTTTTAAACTTGAGAAAATACATTTTAAATTTTCTTTATGCACACAAAAGTTTTTTTTTTTTTTTTTTTCCAAAAAAAAAAGACATTACTTTTGCACAACAAAATTTGTATTCAATATTTCTTTTCTGAGGTTATAAAGTTGTATGATACATTCAATAACAAAGAATTTTATGCTGTTTTAAGCATAAATTTAGTAGACTAATTCATTTTTTGTTAAATTATTATGTTATGGCCATCACATTTTTTTTTCATACTCATGCAATATAAATTATTTATTCTGATTGTTATTTATTAACAACATTTTTCTTGGTGAATGCAGACGATTTTCATGTCAGAGAAATATAGCACTAAATTTCCAAAAAAATCAATTTTGTGACAGCATTTCAGAAAATGTTTTTATTTCAAAGATTTTTTTTTTTTTTTTTTTTTTTTTTTTTTAAGAAAGAAAGAAATAATTTTCTTTTGCATTACCCCATATTTATGTTTCATCTATTCATTTTGGAGATTTTGAGGATTTCTGTTGAGGACACTGCAAACTTACCCCAATATACAAAAAAAAAAAAAAAAAAAAAAAAAAAAAATCCTAATTGACATTTACTATTGTAATTATTTTTTTAGTGTCACATTGAAAAGTTTTAACTAAATCTTAGGGCTATTTATACAAAAAAATTTCCTTTATTGCCGTAATAAAAATTAGAAAAAATGGGATGACAAAGCCACCGATTTAACAACTGATCCCGATATGTAATCAATACAAGTTTAAATGAAGGTCTAACTATTCATCGATTGACGCGTGAGACAGAGTCTACAAATTTTTAACACACACTCACATACAGAGAGAGACGCACAGAAAAATTGACGGACTAATAGAAATATGTTTTTTATAAGTAGCAAATTTATGTTTAGGAGATCTCAAAACGTGTAAATTCATCGAAGTCCGAGTTTCGAAATTTTCCACAAATCCAATACTTTTTTTTCTTATATACAGAGAAAAAAGGTTTTCTTTTTCCATTAGCATTAGCAGAGTAAACTGAAAAATAATCTTCCTAAATGTTTAATATTTTCTATTGGATAGTCTTAAACGATTTCAATGTTTAAAAATCTAATAAAAAGTGTGTTCACGTGATGATATCAACCGCGTAAAACTCCTAATTCAAAGTTATTTTCTGCTCAAATTTAGCTCAACTATGCGCTATTCTACATACAGGAAGACTGATAGTAAACAATCTATTGAAAACTGAAAAAGCTAAATGTTTTTCAAATTCTAAACATTTTTTTTTAATGGTTTATGCAATTATATTTATTCATCCCTTTGAATTTGTATATTACCTTGTATATTAATTCGTAAAAAAATTTAAATACAATATAACATCCAATTTTGTAAAATTAATTTATTTAAGGGTAAGTTCATGACATATGTAGATTAAATGTAGAAATCCAATCAAGTATAGAACTTCAGCGACATACAGAGATATTTGTGCTTTTTTGTGTTGCCATTGCAATCTTCTAACTATAACCACTATTCTATTTAATTACTAAGCATGCTGTAAAAACCATCGAGATTAAATAAAGTAGAGTGATAAATGGTAACCCTGACATGGTCCAACGTGAGTCATGTGGCATGAACCCTCTATGCATTGGTTCCCTTGGTAACAGCTTATTTCCAGTAAATTTCTATGGCAATCATTTGGAGATTTTTCTTGGCAAAAGCCATAACCGCCAATGTTTTTGTTTACTTACGTAGTTTAATATTATTTTGTTCTAAATCATTTTGATTTTGATTTTTCTTCTTTTTTATTTCGTGTAGTCGAAATTTAACCGAAAAAATTATTAAAAATCTGGTGTGAAACAACCACACGACTTCCATTACCCGCTATTACATGTATTACATGCATTTTTGAGAGATAATGTGATCAGAAAACATAAAAGTGACCAAAAAAGAAAATCGTTAGAGCCGTTTTTGAGATACCAACGTTTACAAAAAATCAATTATTGACCGGAAAACAATAATTACATACAAAAGCATATTTAAAAGTGAGTTAAAATGGCGAGTTTGAAAAAAATCCGTACAACCGTTTTTAAAGGAACGCCTTTGCGAGGCCTGAAATTGAGCTATTTATACAGGACGCCTATCAATTTTCATGAACTAACCAACTATATCATTCGAAAGGACATCTAATAGAGTGTTTATATAGCAAGTTTGAAGAAAATCGTTAGAGCCGTTTTTGAGATACGGACTTACGGTCCAACTTCCGGTTTCCGATGTCCCACTTCCGGTTTTTCAATTTTCACCAAAATTTGGAAATTTCATCTGTAGGCCAGACGTATTTGAATTCTAAAGTTTCGTAGCTCTATCTTTATTAGTTTCTGAGCTATAATAGCCAGAAGATTCTCCACATACATACACACACACACACACACACACATACATACACACTGACCAATTGCCAAAAACCACTTTTTTGGACTCAAGGGACCTTAAAACGTGTAAATCAGGTGAAAACCGGATATCGAGTTTTCAGACCGAATACAATACTTCCATTACCTACGGTAGTAGGGTAATGGAAGTAAAAATATTTGAAAAATTATTATTTGTTGTTAAATTTTAGCTCTTTAAAAGTTTACCTTTTTTTTACAAACACTTTTAAACTTTGTTTGGAAACGATGTAAAAAAAAAAAAAAAAAAAAAAAAAAAAAAAGATATTTCATTATTTATTAAAATGTGAAATATCTGAAAAATTATTTTAATAACAATTTGTTTCGGTCATAGGACTGTCATGTTACCTAATAATAATGATTATTTGTCGAACTGAAATTTTAAATGCAAAAATAGCGATAAAGGGTTAAACATAGCAATCTATTGGTTCATGTCACATGATTCATCTTGAACCACGGAAAACTAATCCTTCATCTATTGAATTAACACTCTGATTTATTTATCTCGTTGGTAAAAATACGATAAAGATCCTAGTGGCCAAATTTAACACTTTTTGGCTACTGGAAAATTTTAATAAAAAATTTACTTTATTTAATCAGTGAAAATTTTTACAGTTCATTGATTAAGTAAAATAGGTTTTTCTATTAAATTTTTCCGGCAGACGAAAAGTGCAAGTTGGCAACTATAATAAAGATTTCTGGATTCTAATTCCTGTGTGACTAAAACTAACATGTGTCATGGAATTACAGTTAAACACTTTGAAATTGGAATATGTTTTTATCAAAACGAACTTTAATTTCTGTTTTTGATTTGGTAATTTCTTTGTAAGTGTCTGTAGAATTCAGAATTACATTTGGCCGGATATTTGATGAGGATAATTTAACATATCTAAACAAGAGGCGTAATCATTCATTTATTTATATGCGTAACTCTTCAAATATTTCTTTGTTTATATATACAGTTCCCGCCCCTTATTAAAATCATATTCGTTCTGAGCCAAAGTGATTTTATTAATTGGCTGATTTTTATATCCGGCGAACGTTCCTGCACTTAAGGAAAAGGTATTACTTCCCTGAATTTGGAAAGAAACTTCAAAGGTTAACGAATGATGGAATTAGTAAATAATATTAATTAATTTTTGATAAATAATTAAAAAATTGTTCCTTATAAGTAAATGAAACGAATTCCAAGTTCCCATGCGCTTTTCTTTGAGGAAAATCATCATTACTTTACCAAAAGTTCACGCTGTTCTTATAAATTTAAAGTCTTTCCCTTTAAACTTCAGGAATTATAGTAATTTCAAAATAAGAACTAGAGATTGCCTCTTACTTATTAGAAATAAAAAAAATTATATGTATATATATATATATATATATATATATATACTAGCAGACCCGGCCACGCGTTGCTGTGGCTATGTTATACGTTGAATTATAATGTAGTAAAATATTCAATATATTAAAATTATTATTTACGAATAAAGACCATCCTTGATAACATCCTTGATCTTAGCAGACTTAGCCCGCTTCGCTGGTCCCTATTTTTAAATGATTCACTATAATTAAAGAATTCTCAAAATTGCATTAATTTTTAACATGTGAAAAAAAAAGAGAAAAAAAAATCTGATCGGGAAAAATGTTCGACACTCATAATGAATCCATATATTATCGAAAGGAAAATTATATAAAATACAAAAAAATCTTCTCTCATTGGTGGAATAATCTGTTCGGACCCCCACTGCCTGCGGCAGTGTATACCTGCGCAAACCATGCGCACCGTTTCTTCATCCACCGTTCCCGCCCTTCTTAATAACTCTATACTTTCGAAAATATCCGCAATCGATTTATCGGGCCTTAAAACTTAATAATACTAATTTTCAAAGTTCTAACTCTTATTTCTATTATTTTGCCCCTTTGCCCTCCCCCCTCCCACTATTCTAAATAATTTTACAAATTCGAAAATATCTACAGTTTATTTGTAGGTGTCAAAAACCTGTATGCACCAATTTGAACGATCTAACTATATTTCTATTTTTTGCCCCTCTGCCCCCCTTCCCGCCCTCCTAATAAATTTACAAATTCGAAAATATCCGCAATCGATTTGTTGGTATCAAAAATTCTATGCACCAATTTTGAATGATCTAACTCCATTTTTATATTTTGCTCCTCTGCCCCCCCCCCCCTTTCCCGCTCCTCTTAATAATTTTACAAATTCGAAAATATCTGCAATCGATTTGTACGTATCAAAAACTTCTATGTACCAATTTTTAGCGATGTAACTCTATTTTTATTTTTTTGCCCCTCCGCCCCCTTACCCGCCCCTCCTAATAACTTTACACTTTCGAAAATATCCTCATTCGATTTGCAGGCCTCTAAAACCTCTCTATACCAATTTTGAACAGTCTATCTGCATTTCTATTTTTTTTTTTTTTTTTTTTTTTTGGTTGTTGTTGTTTGTTTGTTTGTTTGTGAAATCACGTTTTGGCCCCTCCCCCCCCCCTTTTGGGAGGCGAATTTTGCAATAAAAACTATCCTATCTCTCAAGTTGGACCAAATTGCACACAGTGTCCAAATTTCATTAAAATCGGCTCATTAGTTTAGGAGTTCATCGCGGACAAACATAATAAATTTTATATATAAAGATATATATATATATATATTATATTAAATTATAAAGTTTTGATCAATGAAGCACAAATAAGTAAAAAACAGGATTAATTTCACTGTATTATCTTCATTATAATATGAATTCAATTTACACTTCAGTCTAAGTAACACGTGGCCGGCTATGCTAACACCAAAAATTTAAAAAGTGGAAATAATTGAATTATACGAAATTTATTAATAGGTTAAAAAGTTGAAAATTCTTTGTGTAGATGGCAGCACCAAATATATTTCAGCTTTCATTTCAACCCAGTCGAAAGGTATCGACATCTGTTAGAATCATTTGAAGTTAACAGATAATTGTGACTGTCAAATAATAACAGACAAATAATTAGCAATAAATTAAAATTGCGACTATAATTTGAGATTTAAACTATCCTATCTCTCAAGTTGGATCGAACTGCACATGGTGTGCGAATTTTATTATAATCGGTTAAGTGGTTTAGGAGTCCATTGAGGACAAACATTGTGACACGAGATTTATATATAATAAGATATAATTTCAAATCAGATTTATAACTTGTTACTACGTTTTGAATTATACATTCCTTGAAATTGTTGCGGAGATAAGTTATGGGGCGTGTTCAATTTTAACTGTGTTGCAAGTGTAAATCGACAATGAGCGGTAACGGTACGTTTGTTGTGATTTTATTTTTTCTATATCACAAAAAGAAAAAAAAAAAGCGTGTGCATAAATGATATTTTTAGCTGATGAGGAGATATTTTTGAGTTTATTAACCGGCGTTGCTGATTTTATTAAGCGGCGGCTTTAAAAGCAGTTTGTATTGATTTGATTTCGGTCCTGGCAATTTGATCAGATTAAGCGGCTGATTTTATCATCCAGTGAATTTATTAAGCGGTGTTTACTGTATATATATATATATATAAATAATAGATATCGTAATAAAATTTAATCTTAAAATTTAGCAATTAATAGAACTACAACAATAACAGCACACTAAAATATAGAACTGAATTTAACATAGAGGAAAGAATTACACAAAAAGTTGCGTTATAGATTAAGAACCAATGAGTTACGATAGTAACTTGAAATTTTTACGCCGACCTGAATGATAATAAAAAAGGACCATTAAACTAATGAGAGAGAAAACAAATAATAAATCACAGAATTAATTGGATATAAATGCTTAAAATTAGAAGCATACGTTCAAGGGGCGCATACTTTATAAAGCAGTGAAAACTGCAACGATTTCGTAAAACGATATTGCTATTCATAGCAATTTATATCATTTCACGCCCCGATCGATGCAGTAATACAATAAAGAATGAGAAATAAGTGAAATATTAAATTAAAACAAAGATTAATTAAAGATTAATTAAAAACTTAATGGAAACCAAAGTGATATCATGATAAAAGCAGAGTAACCACATGTAAAACATTTAACACCAACTGGAGAAAAGGATGATGCCAAAACCTAAATTGAAGTAAAATAAAAGCTCGACAGATATCGATTAATCGAATATACTTCAAAGCATTTTCATTAAAGATAAAATACACAGAGTAAATATTAAATGATAATGTTAAAATAGATTTTAAAGTTAATTAAAATTAAAACTAGTAGAGTTAAATTAAATCGTACCAAAAACATTAATAATTAAATCGTTTATAATAAGGACTGAAGAATGAAGGCATAAGACATCAGAGTGCAAGCGCCATCTTTCGGTTAGCTATAAAAACGTTAAGTCAGTTAAATAATTTGAGGAGAAGAAGACAATGCAATAAGGAGTGTAATTAAGATGTATTTACTGAAAGATTAAGATAATTTAGAAGTATTGACTGCAATATTAAGATAATTTTTTGCACCAATCAAGTAATAAGAAGAATTTTTAGCACCAATTAAGTAATAAGAAGAATTGAACTTATATATATATACTGTCTGTCTTTAAATGGCGACAGTGAATACTTTCTCAGAACGATCCTTATTCTGTTAATAGTTTTAAGCCCCAACGAGTGAATGATTCGGACTTTTCGTTCATTGAGTACTTTTTTTCTCAAATGCACATAAAATTTACAATGCATAATTACAGATTCTTAGCTCGTTTTTCAATTATGAAGGTCATTTATAATAGCATACCTGTCAACATCCTCATTATGAACCGTAAAAATTTAGTACATGCCCCTTTTATAACTACACTTACTTTTAGAGCATTTATTTTCGAATTTAATTACGATTTAACAAGTATAAAATTACTCAAATAAAAAAAAAGACCTGCGTGAATAAAAAAAAAAAAAAAAAAAAAAAAAAAAAAAGGCGGTTACTAAAAATCTTCCATTAATTAATGAGATGGTTGGCAAGTATGTTAATAGTCATGAGGTTTACCTTGAAAAATATTTTAATTCCAATTGAAATAACCAACTTTTTAGTATATTCTAAAGACTTAGGAGTGTTAACAATATTCTGGGATTCTGTGCAGTATGTAGCATTAGTCACACACAGAAATAATTCTATTCTACTAATATTTTCGATTCTATTTAATCAGAATTTCTGCTGTAAATATGCCATTAATATACCGGGTTAGTAACGTTTATAGCTTATATTATAGATGCCAACATTTTAATTTATTCCGGAGTATTTTTAGCCCCGCCTTTATTCCATACCTCTTATTTTTTTAAAGTTTTTTTTTTTTTTTTTTTTTTTTTTAATCGAAGTTATATATCGAAGAAATTTTTTTCTATTAATAAAGTGGTGCGAAATAAAAGCGGGGCTAAAAAATACTCCGGAATAAATTAAAATATTGGCAACTATGCAATACCCAGGGATCGTAATCTCCGCCTTTTTTGCAGGACATTTTTAAAAGTGAGAAATTTATGCCATTTTTGCTACCATTATTTTTATACAGTAATTTCTATCCTGTTCAATCCCGAAACACTACTTTAAAAGTAGAATAAAAATTTTTTTAAAGGAAAAAGAGGTTGGAAAAAAGATGAAAATATCTCATCCCTGAAAGTTTCCTGAATAAAAAGCACAGACTACGATCAGTGTTATACCGGAATACTGTTAGACTCCCCTTTTTTATACAGCATATTTTAAAAGCACTTTTCTTCTTATTTTATCTTAACCCTTTCATTCCCAATAATTTTCATCCATAAAACAATAAATCTTATATTTAGTCATAAATTTATTTCAAAGGTAATTATATAAATGAATATATATATATTTAAATAGGAGTAATACCAGAGTACGAATTAATATAGCTGACAAAGCAACTGAGAGGTGTTTTTATATGTTTAATATAACCACTGATGCCACTTAAAATTGCAACTTTTCAGTATATAAAAATATAAAAATTTTGGAAGAAATACATATTGCAATTATTTAAAATACAAATTATAAACATTAAAAAATAAAATAAAGAATATTTCAAACAGTTAATTTACTTAAATTGATCAAAACAGAAAACTGATTCCGATATTATTATCAGAATAGAGTAAAATATACTTTCATTTATCAACAAGGATAGTGAAATCATCTAAAATATATATTTTTCGGTGAGAAAATGTATATAGATTTTTATATTGTTCATTTTGAATCAGCGGGAATGTTAAATAGTAAGAAAGTAAATTTGATGATTCCAATGATTCCAATTAACATCGAGGGGAATGAAAGGGTTAATTACAAACAGAGAAAAATTCTCAAAAATCAAAATGGTGAGGAAAAAAGACTGGGACTAACAATACTCCGGAATAAACTATAAATACCAGGTATGGTTAAATCATATTTACCAACCTACTAATTATTATCCAGAAGGTTTTTAGAACCCACCCTTTTTCCACACCACTTTATTTTTACAGAAATTTTCTTCAAATGTAATTAAAATTAAATAAGAATAATAATAATCTAAAAAAGACTAGAATGAAAAAAAGGGCAGGTACTGAAACTCTTCCAGATATTCATTAGTTGGTTGGCAGGCATGATAAATACATTTGTATAGTAATAGTGGTAGCGAAAAAAAAATTGGGAATCGTTTACTTTTGTGTGACTGATGTTATCTACTGCCATGGAAGCATCCTATTACTACAATTTGGTCTTTTTGCAAGAGCTCGATTGGGTTTTAATATAGTTTCCAAGATTATCTATTCTGTAGCATTACTATAACCTATTTGTTTTACACTGGTTTTTCTTATTCTTATTCTTATTTTATTTATTATTTTTTTTTTTTTTTAGAATGTTTTTCTGCTTTTATATCGTGAGCATATATTGAGAAAATTACTTTACAAAGAATGTGATGTGAAAAAGAGGACGGTTATTAACCCCTTCCACTCCAGGGACGTACGTGCGTACGTCCTAGTGTTAATGGCCATTTATACCATGGACATACGTGCATACGTCCAAAGAAAGTATACGATACAATAAGCCCAACGTTGTAGTGGTATCAGAGAGAGTTATTTTATTTGTCATATGGTATTTTGAAATTGTATTTTTATTACTGACAACTAGATAGTGTTAGTAGTCTCGGTGGTAGTTTTGGCTACGCCAGTGTTCTCGCGGCTGCGGTTGTGTGTAATTTTCGCTCCTCGATTTTGTGTGTTTTGCCGGTGTTTGAAACTGTTAATAATGTCTGATTCTAGTGATTCGGATAGTGATTATATCGCCGAGTATGACGAACTTGAAGATTCCAATGATGACTTTACAACAAGTGAAGACGGCGAAAGCGATGATGAACCACTTACAGCAGTCATTGCTATAAATAATTGAAATACTTTCATATGTATTCATATTTACTACCTTCATTAATTAAATATATTTACTTCACAACAAAATGCACATTGCTACTTCGTTATGTATTGCATTATTTCAAATTATAATCTGGTATTTCACATATTTACACTACAGCTAGCCTGGAGCGGAAGGGGTTAATAATTCCCAGTAGTAAAATCTAAAACTTTTGTCAATAAACAAACTTAGAAAAAAAGGAAATAATAATATTGATAGATGGACGTGAAAGGGGTGATTTTTTTTTTATAATTTAAATGTTTGTTCTAGGAAGATTATCAAAACATCAAATGTACAGAAAAAAGTGCAGCCTAAAACGCTAAATAAATCAAGTAATATGATTTATTTGTTATTATTATTATTATTATCATCATTAGTTACAGCTTCTAAAAGGACAATACTCATTTAAATTTTTATTTCATATCCATATTCAGCGTTGTCAAACTTAGGGACTTTTTATTTAATATCTACCACTAAATTTTAATTGTAGCATTTGCTTAACCCTTTGCCGTCCCACTTTAACTCCACTTCTCTGGTGGATATTGGACTTATTTTCCTTCAATATCCACCAATAAATTTTAATAGCAATGGTTGCTGAATAACGTCGAAAGTTAATCGCCAATAGTGTATATCATTTCTAAAATTTGCTGGCGATCAACACTTTCGCGAGAAAATTTGTAACTCCTCCAGTGGGCGTTTCTTTTGCGATCTTTATGTTACATATTTCTTAAGAATATACCCAATATTCAAATTTGTACAATCAAACATAATATGGATACAAATATTTTGATTACGAAGAATATAGGTATAATGTATATCCATTTGTAATATAAATGTGAATATATATATATATATATATATATATTCTTTTTTTTTTTTTTTTTTTTTTTCTGAAATGTTGTAACTTGGGAGAATTACGCCCACAGGCGGTTCTTACTTTCAAAAAGACAAAAACATGCGGTCACGAAAGTGTTAATAAGTACAAAACTCTGAATAAACATCATAACGTGTAAGAACTCGTATTATTTATTTCAGGTCAGAAGAAGACATAACCCTTCGTCAGGTGAAGAAAATAGGCGCAAGTGCTGCAAAAAAAGAGGCAACGTGACGGGTAGCACACTAACCGATTTTGTTCGCTTAATTATCGTTTGAACAAACCATAATAAACTACAGTTGAGGTAGCCTCAAATCCCGAACTGCCAATATTTTAATTTAATCCGAAATACTGATAATATCCTCCCTTTATTCATATACTACTTTATTTATAGGGAAATTTTCTCCAATATGTAATTATGATTGAAGAAGCAAAAAAATAAAATAAAAAAATAAATAAATAAAAATAAATAAATAAATAAACGTCAAAAAAGTAGTGTGAAAAAATAAGGGCGAATTCTAACAATGCTCTGGAGTAAATTAAAATGTTGGCATTTCTGCAAATCAAAGACCACAATCGTTGGCAGGAATTTGCGTTACCTTCAACTGCAACAAATTATAAGGCGATATACAGTAATATGATTATGTATCACCTCACCTCTTAAATGTCTTATAGCATGGACGTGGAAATATCTTGATTAATCACTGCTGTAATGACAATTAAAAACATAATACTAAACAATAATGTGTAATTAGAAATTTCCATCAGACTTTCTCTTTATGGAACGAGCAGCTGCTAAAACAATCAGGAAAAACTAAATTCCTTAAAATTAGTTACTGTGACAAATTCAGCCTTTTTATTTCTTTGTAATAATTTTTTACAATACAAAATGCAAACAAAACTTTGTTTGTTTATAATTACATTGATTATCTCTCTTTCTGAATTTTGAATTACTTTCTCATTGGTTTGCAAACTGTCTTCTTCTTCGAATGTAGAAAGCAGAATTGCCAACCAAATCCGCAAATTGTTAGTACCGCCCATTTTTCACACCACTTAATTTTTAGAGTAATTTTAGAAATTAAGAAAACGAATATTCTAAAAATTAAGTTGTGTAGAAAAATGGGTGGTACTAACAATTTGCCGGATTAGGTTGGCAGCTCTGAGAAAGAATTAAAAAAAAAAAAAGTTAATAAATAACATTTGCTTTTATTTAAGGCTGTAAATAATAAAATATGAATTCAAGCTTTTAACATTTGTAACTTTCTTAAGCAGAAATAAAAGCAAGATCTAAGTTTGTTCGATTTTTTTTAAAGTACTACTCAATAAGTAAAAGAAAGTACAATATTAAAATAAAAAATACGTTCCAGCTATTTCAAAATAACGAATCAATTTCCCGGAATCTCTGCTAAGGTTTCTCAAAACTTCAATTTCCGAAAAATCAAACTATTTTCTTATTTCAACAAATATTTCTTTAAACAAAAGATAGGATAGAGCTGTTTCGAAAGAACAACACTGTGCTGACGATCAATACCTTTAAAAATTTATCAATGATCTGAAATTGAATGAAAACAATTTATAAAATCCTATTGAAAGTAGAAAGAAAGAACATTTGTATTCCTCTAAATGTCATTGAAGTAAAACATACTAATAAAAAATTTAGTGCGTGAACAAATGATGTAATTATCAGTTTATTTAATATATGTATATGTGTGCGTGTGTGTATACTGTAAAAATATAGATATTGCACATTTAGTGAGAAATGTCAAAAGAATTGCTGCATTTAATTTTCAGTAAAAAAAGAAAACTACTGACAAATCTAAATGATTTTTATATTTTAAATTAAAATCTTCATTTTCAGAATTTCCTAATTAAAATTTTATTTTTAAAATTAAAATTAAACTTATTTTTAATTAATCTTTTAATTAATCTTTTATTTTTAGTAATGGTATATTAAAGTATGTTTGAGATTAAGATTGATATAAGAAAGAAAATTTATTTAGCTTAAGAGAAATAATTAGATTTTGAATCGTTATAAGGGCTTAGAAAACCTACTTACAATTTATTTAAACAAATTAAATTATAAAGTAGCATCGCTTGTGCTCGCATGACAATTCCCTAAAGTTTTAACATAAGAAATTATTCCTACGGTAGATATTACTTCTATAAAATTCAAAAATTCAAACTATATAACAAAATGCAAGCAACATAGTTGTTTTCTTTATTCTATTATATTTCTTAAAACAACTTTTATAGATGCCACACGCACCACATAAACTTTAAAATTTACATCTACTTTTTAAGATAGCACGCGATCATGTTTTATAGAAAAATTGAATCATTAAATTCATTTTTTTACTTATTTTTATTTCATTTTGCACGCGCACTTTTTATTTCCTAATTCAAAATTATATATATATATAAAAAAAGTAATAATAATAATAATAATAATAATAATAATAAATAAATATAAGTAAGTAAATAAATAAATGACTTCGATGAAATTCTGGCAAAAGCATAATTTGGTTTAGAACGGAGGACTATTAGTTTTTTTTTTTTTTTTTTTTTTTTTTTTTTTCAAATTATAACGTCGCTTTCAAATTATTCAGTTATATTTTTGATAAATTTTAAATTTCGATAAATGTCCAACTATCGAAAAATGACATCGCAAAAATCCAAGATTGAGACTAATAGTCCTCAGTCTTAAAATATAAAAAATATATATAAATAAAAAAAAAGGCGTGGGAAGTTAGTTTTCCACGCCTACTCTTTTTAGTCTAAGCACCCATTTGAGTGATAAAATTACTTAGCGCTGTTTTAGGAAGAGGATTTCAGAAAATAAGGAATCAACACAGAGTGACATTTTGTTCTTTCATTTTTTTCTTAGATGCATGCATTTTAGTAGAGTAAAAATGGCAGGCACATAATGAAGTAACTTACCACGCCTTCCGCGATTAAAAATTGATGATTTTTGTTATAAGTTCAGGGGTGTTTGCGTTCCGGATATTTTACTTTATTTTCTACCAGTAATTAAAAATTGTATGTATGAGTAAGGTAAAACTAGGAGAGTTTGCGCACAATTCAACAAAATGATATTAAAAGCCCAAATAATAAATTTTTTGCTAAACTTTTAGTGCATAACTAATAAGAATTGATCCTTCTTCTATGCATTTCCATTGCTATTCTGTTGCTCTGTTGTAATTTAAAATAACAGAAGCAATAAAAACAAGGAAGCTGTTTTGCGAAATCTTTCCTAATAGAGTAAGACTGATTGCGCTTAATTATAACTAGAATTACATTATCAATAATAATAATAATTAATTTAAATGACATTGTTGTAAGGTATTTCCAAACAAAACATTTTTTCATTGGGAGTGGATATTTCAATTCAATAATTAAAAAAATCATAAAAATTTAAAAAGAATTACAAAAATTTATTTAAAGAAAAATATATTAAAGAAACGGAAAAAAAGAGAAAAATTAGATAAAGAACAAGACCAGAAAATAATATTAAGTTACTAGTTATGACGTTTAACTTAAAATTAGTACATTACCTTTACAGCTAGAATGGTTCCTTGTTTTTTGACCAAATCTCTCGTTGTTCACAATTATTGCACATTTTATTGTCCATGTGAATTTATTATGCTACCACCTACCACAAGTGAACCTGTTCCAGACGGTGTATCCGTCTGAAACACACATTTCCAAGCAAGAAAAAAAAAAAAAAAATGTTAGCACCGTGCAATGATATGTGGCTAGACGCGTCCATTTTTAGGCGCAGAATACTCCCACAATTTACTATTTATTAAAGTTTTTTTCCTCAAAATCTTCCGCCAAAAAATCCTTTACGTTTTAAAATATTTTATGCTTTAAATTCCTTTACGTTTATTTTATTTATTTTATTTTATTGAAATTTAGAGGATTACATTCCTTAAAAAGAAGATTGACGAGGAAACCACCCCGACAGTGTAGCAATAGAAATCAATTAAATTATGTTCATTTGAGAGGGCATAATATAACCTGATTTTTGACGCATAAACTGTTAGTTCTCGTAAACCCGTTCTCGAGAAATTTATATTTAAGTTTGGGTAAAAATATAGTAGTCTGAAAGAAGTGAGAGGAGTCCCGTGAAAACATACCAGAACCATATAAATTTATAAATTTTTAGATTCTATTTTAGCGAATTTTTAGACAATATATCTCGATTGAATATATCTCAAAGCTGAAATGGCCAACTGATTATTCCATCAAAGAGCACATTTGACTATGCTCTTTTGATTTCTGCTTGTCTTGGATTTTATTCATCATTTCAGTACGGCGTGGTGTTATGGATTTAGGAATGGTTGCACTGATTCACAGGTCGACATGTAAAATTTTGATTTTATAATTTTGACTGATCTTTATGTTTTTTGGTGTGCTAAAACCGAAAATTATGTCAGTTTTTCTGCATCACGTATAGATTTTTGTCAATACAGGGTAGAGGTCCGCACGGGCCGGGCTTACGGCCCGAGCCCGAGCCCAGCCCGGCCCGGCCCTCGGGCCGGTTTCGGGCCGAATTTTTGAATTTGCTCTCGGGCCGAGCCGGGTTCGGGCTCAGTTCTTTTGCGTATATTCGGGCCGGGCTTGAATAAAATTTTCTCCGGGCCGTGTAGGCCCGAATCTTTTTCTGGTTTCCTCGTTTATCAACGAAAAAGGAAAATGATAAAATATTTCTTCAGTCATTTATTTTACATAATTTTACAGGCTGGTATGGCGCATAAAGTTCTATTTTGTTATAAAGTGTCTGTAACTTCAATTTAATTGTCTATCAGTCTGTCTGGCCGAAATCTGATTTTTCGCAAACATTTTTAGCATGCCTCGATATTAATATATTTTATTTAAAGTAATATTAGATGTTTATTGATTTTTTTTTCCGAGTGAGTGAAAATAATGCCTGGACCGGGAGTCGAACCCCGGATCTTTGACTTACAAGGTCAAGGCTCTACCAATTGAGCTATCCAGGCCGACATCCCGGTCAGCATTACTCACTCCGTCGGAAAAATTAAAAAAAAAAAAAAATCAATAAATATGATTTTCTTCCACAGTTGATTGTGTGATTTTAATAAAAATTAATATTAGATGGTTTCCTATTCAAAATAGTATGCATGTCATTACCAGTTTGCGTACATGTACATAACAAAAGAAATTAGATACGTTACTGTGTATAAGGCTTTGTTTCTTATGATCTGTTGAGCCATAAAGGCAATAAAAATCTCTCCGCTGTAACTTTTTCTCTAAGGCTCCTTTTCCTTTTCTCCAGTGGACAAAAGTACCGTAATTTTTATCATGGACAAAAGCAACTTTTCTATTGAATGTGATTGGATTAACATTAAAGTTTTGTTTACCGGAGCACATGAAAGTTTCGGATACTTTACGGTATATAAGAGGAAATGCTTGAAAGCGCATTTTTAGTAGTATTAACCATTTTAAATACCTTCCTACATTGTTTGATGAATGCTAATATTTTCGATTTGACTTTCTATATGTCTTTGTGTCTTGTCTATAATAATGAATTTCTCTTTATATATAATTATCTTGTAAAAGTTCAGCAGTTTTCTTAAAGAACGTACTTTTGTTTGGTTATATAAAACCTCCGCAAAACGCATACTATAAATCTTTTTCAAAGAAAGGCATTCTTTTTTTTTTTTTTTTTTTTTACATATTTTTGAATCGGGCCGGGCCGGGTCGGGCCTGATTTTATCGTTTTTTGTCCGGGCCGGCCCGGCCGCATTTTACTACTTCATAACGGGCCGGGCCGGGTAAGCACAGCTTTCGTACGGGCCGGGCCGGGCGCGGGCCACGAAATTCCGGCCCGTGCAGACCTCTAATACAGGGTGCCAACCAATATAATTTCTTCCATTACTCTTCCACCAATATAATTATATGGTAAGTTTCATAGTATGTTTTCATGATTAATTAATCATTGATACCTACTGTTGTAATAACACAGCACTAGAACGACGTAAAACCATGCTAACAAACCTATTGTTATGAAGGTATAAGCAGGGCCTGATTAAGGGGGAAGCTCGCTCTTCATACATTATTTATACTTACACCGTTATTTTTTAACAAATACTTTCCTCCTATAATAAACAGAAAATTTTCATTGAAAATTATTTTTAAAAAATTCTGGTGTCCAATAACGGTGAGAAAATTGGATTGTTTTACACCGTTCATTTTTTATAAAAAATATTTCCTCGTCAAAGCGTGGAATTTCTATGACATGAAGTAAAAAATAATTGTAAAAATATTCCGGTATGAGCGAGCTTCCCCCTTAATCAGGCCCTGGGTATAAGTAAGAAATTGTGTCGGTAAGAACCGTACGTTTTAGAGAAAAATGGGCTGCATATTCGGTTTTAGCACATTAAAAAACATAAAGTGCAGTTATCAAATGAAATTTTGTCAACTTCAGTTTTGTAGGCCTGTGATTAGCGAATTTTCAGAATTTATAAATCGAAAATGAGCTAACAAGGACTATTGCTTTATTCGTCAAAAAACATTTTTATATATGCTCTTTCGATTAATGCTTGTTGGGATTTTTTTTTTTTTTTTTTTTTTATGATTACACTATGAGATAGTTTCCGGGGAGTAAGCTGATATATATATATATATATATATATATATATATATATATATTTTTTTTTTTTTTTTTTTTGTATTTAGTTTTCACTCTTCTATTTAAGCAACCGACGAAAGTTAAGCATCATACTTGAAAATATTGCAAAACTAAAAAATATACATTATACAATAAGCAAAACTAAACAGATATGCAATAACATTTAATTCCTTTGCGATAAATTTTTCATAGGCTAACAGTATTCTAGAGGTCACCCCACCAGAGGTGTAGCTTTTGTCGATTGTAACACTCCTGAATAAGGTTCAATTTCAGATTCTGTAAATAGTCTCCATGAAGGCGGTATGCCGTCTCGATGGTTTGAACTAGTCTAATGACCTACGGAGGTTAAGTTTCGGTACAGTCCCAGGCATTGAACAAACACATCATCATTGTCTTGTTATCCCCAATAAGCTGTGAAATCTCTGTTAGTATAGAATTTTAAATGCGCAGTCTCTCCTAAACAGCAAAAGCGCAAACTCTCTTACTTTGGTAGGAGAGATTGCGCACAGTTTTATTAAATAATTACTCACTTTTAGAGGGAATCGGGGTGCTTATACCGTTAGTCTAGACCAGTAGTTTATGAGAAATTGTTTATTTTAAAAATATTTTTTACTACTCCCATTGTATTGAAATTTTTAGGATAGGTTATGAAAATTCAAGCATTCATTTTCGAGAACTAGAAAAAATAACCACATTTTATCTTAAACCATTGAAGCAATCAATATGTAAATTAAAATCGGCACTTCCCTGTTGGTGGTGTACAACCCCCTAAAATTTCAGCTTGCCCACATATTCTTTCCCTCCGATACCCTATGTGAGCAATCTCTCCTACCGCGCGATTTCTCCTAGCTTTACCAATACTTAATATGGCACAATGAAAAATTACATCTAAAATAAGACAAATTTACATAAATGGATGTGTTTCGATTTTTTTGTACCAGTATTTTTTACGGAATTTTTTAACTTATTTAATACTTTTTCCGGCCCTAACGCTCTAAACAGTGCATACCTGCCAAGTTTTTTAATTTATTCCGGAATGTTGTTAGTATCGCCCTTTTTTCACACCGTAATATTTCTAGAACACTTTTCTTCAACATATAACTGTGATTAAATATGAAGAAAATTACTCTAAAAAGATTATGGTTTGAAAAAAGTGCGGGGCTAACAACATACCGGAATAATTTAAAAAACTTGGCAGCTATGACAATGTTTACAAATTTAGGCATTATTTTATTCAACTACCACCAATAATTTTGGGGAGTCAAATTTCGTATATATAAAAGACGAACATCCTTCTGAATAATTAGGCAAACGTTGTAATTAAAATTTAGTGGTGGATATAGAATAAAAATGTCACATAATTTTTAACACTGTCCGGAGGAGGAGAATTAAATAAAACTGGCAAAGGAGGGCTCATTATTAAAAACTTCTACAAACACTAATTAAAGGTAAGTAGAAAGACTTCGTGCTGGTAACGTTAAAGGAAAATAGAAAGGCGTTAAAAGAAATTAATTTGTATTAAAGAAATTAATTTGTATTATTCTGCTATTACCATTGAATTTTCATACTTTAAACTAGTTAATCGAAACTTTTCTGGTAAATGAAATCTCAACAAAGTTTAATTGTTCTAATGTCTCACCCCACTTTAAGCAATTAATTTTCTCATGTTCTCAAGAAATTCAATTTCTAAGTAGTATATAATCCATTCAATGAAATAAAATTTATCACTCTCCCGGATCCAATAAATAAATAATTCAAATGGGACATTAATAAATTAACTTGTGAATGCGGTTTCATGTATATAGGTCAAACAAAACGTGTTTATATATTCCATTTAGAAGAACACAAAACCAACGTTAAAAATGGAGATATTGAACATCCTACCATAGTCAAATATAGTTAGCTTTATAATTCCAATTTTATTTTTTCTAATACGTCTATTTTTCAAAAATTTACTTCAAACCATGATCTCCATTTTTGGGAAGCTTTTTATATCCAGAAAAATTTAAATAAATGATCCCTTAGGCACACCAAAGTTCGCTAAAACATGGCTACTATTTATTTAGAAATATACCCTTTTAACCCCCCCCCCTTTATCTTCTCCTTCTACACCACGTTTGATATCTGCGTCCATAGTTACCAAGCGTTACGATTTTTATTACACCTGTAACATTTTATAGACATTTTTTATAAGATTTTTGTGGATATTTTCTATGAATAATTAAGAAAAAATTTCTATAAAAAATTACAGGTGTCAAATAATCGTAACAATTGGCATCTACGTGTGTCGCTTTTTCATTGGCTTTCTCTTGAGTCACGTCACGTCAGTCTTACTTTTACTCATAGACTCGAAGTATATTACACAACTTGCCTTTCATGGCCCTTCTTTGGGCCACGTTTTCTTTGCTATATAGTTTTTAATTTTTCATTTTCCTTGTTCTTTCATTTATTTTTACAATTTCCCTGTTTTAATACTTTTTTTTTTTTAATCTTATTTTTCCACTTTCATTGATAAGGAAATTTTAATAGTTTCGAAACAGCCGTTTGCTGGTTGATAAATTTATTTAATTTGTGCTCCTTTTAATTTTATTTTCTAATATTTCACAATAACGTACAAAAATGTTCTATGAATTATACCGATATCCGAAAACCGCAACACTTGGAAGTCATGCGTTTAATACTGAATTTCAGTAAATTATATTTTTTTTAAATATATATAATTTTTAATTTGTAAATATATTTTGGATGTATTGAGTAGTAAATATCAATAATTTAATCTTTTATTATTATGAAAACTTAAAACAACAGTTAAAAAAATGAAATAGAAATGTAACTATTTTGTATCGCTATATTTGTTAAGATTACATTTTACTAATCCAAATATGGTTCTTAAAATTCCTATAAATTCGAAACGTCAGTCTAAAAAATAAAAAATATGTTTAATTATTTTACATCATTATATTGGTAAAGATTACATATATATGTATATATATATATATATATATATTTTTTTTTTTAATCACAGGTATATTATACCATAAATAGCATAAAATTCAGTGCGTTTGCCTCTGGTCGAAAGAAAAGCAGATTCCTTCATTAGGCAATAAAATTTGGCAAATGTATTAAAAGTAAGAGGCAAAAGTTTTGGAGGTGTCGGGTTAGGGGTCGTACTCTCCGCCTTTTTTTCGGGACACTCTCATGAATGAGAAGTTTTCAAATTCATTGCTACCTCTATTTTTATAAAACAATCTCTACCTTGTATAATTATGGCACATTACTATAGGTATACCACAAGTATTTCTGCATGAAATTAGTGGTGACAAAAGGCAGAAAAATCTTATTTCTGAGAGTGTCCTGAAAAAAGGGCGGAGAGTACGAACCCAGTACAGGATACAATATCCTAATCCCACATTGATAACTCAGAGCTACCAACCAAACCCGGAGGATAGTTAGTACCGCCCCTTTTCTACACTACATAATTTTTAGAGTAATTTTCTTTACATGGATTTAGGATGAATAAAGAAGAATAATACTCTAAAAAAATCTGGTGTGGAAAAAGGGGCGGTACTAACAATCCTTCTGATTAGGTTGGCAGCTCTGATAACCTGATTGCTTAAGATTAATTAAGTACTCCACTTCGTTGTTTGTCCAGGAAAATTTTTAAACTAGATTTTCTGTAAAGAAATTACAACTTTGTAATTATTATTATTTTTTTTTTTTTCATTCAAGTACAAAAAAAACTGGGTCTTTTTGTTTTGTGCAAAAAGAAAAAAACTTAATAAAGTACATTTGATAGAGCAATATATTCCCAAACCATACTGGATGCATCTTTTCTACTTAATGTACTTAACAGTATCGAAGATCTAATTATTCAAGATAATTTTAAAGAAGTTTTAAAATTAATGATTTAAAATTAGTGATTAAAAAATAATGTCACTGAATTGCCTTTCATTTAATTTATCTTCCTATCTTTCCACGTCAGTTATCAAAATTGCACGTATTTTATTCACTGAATATGATTTTGTCGGTATCAAACAAATTTCATTAAAATTTTCAATGTCCTTTTTCTCGTCAGTATGACTTTAGAATATTTAATTAATAGTTGAAAATCTTTATTTCTGGAATGAATGCGATTGTTCCACTTAAAAAAAGCGAATAGGAAGTTGTAATTATTAAAATTTAAACATTCTTTGAATAAATTACAACTCTTTAAGTCTTGATTTTTTTTTTTTTTTAGATTAATTCTAAAGAACTGAAGTAGTTTCAGGTTTTTTTTCAACATTCAAATGGAATTATTTTTTAATTTAGGTTCTTTATCTATTTTTTTCTTATAAATACGTACTTGTCATCATTCTAATATTAAATATACTTTTGGCAGGTATGTTAGGTATGATATTAGAAGTTTGAAATATTTGTCAATGTGTGCGCTAATCTATGTCTTAAAAATATAAGTAGATGACTGCCAACTTTTAAATTTATTCCGTTCGTATACGTCTTTTACGCTTGCTCATTCTACCTTTTTAAAGAACAATTTTCTCTTTATTTAGTAATAACTACATATTGGAGAAAATACAGTACAAAAAAGTGGTATCTAATGTAAGCGAGTATTACTAACAATGCTACGGAATATTAAAAAAATTGGAATCTCTAAAAAGCCGATTTCAATGTTCTTCTTCTTTTTTTTTTTTTTTTTTTATTCTAAAGTTCGTTTAAGCGGTAGGGTTCTTCTATATATTTGATGAAAATCTATTTGATAAAATTTTTTAAGCGTTTGTATCTGAATTTCTCGGGGGGTGGAACGCGGGCGCATAATTCTTACTGGTATTTGTTTCAGAAATTTTAATATCTGTAATATCGTTGATTTAAGAAGCAGGAAATTTTCTTACCTTGATAGTGGTAAGGGTTCTGCGCCCGTGTTCCATCCCTGATTTCATGCAGTGTTGTCATAATTCTCGAGTTTTTTATTTAAAAGTCACCAATAATTTTGAGAAGTGATATTTAATACACATAATCGACGATTGCTCGTTCCGATACTCCTTTTATCTATATCAAATACCACTTCTAAAAATTATTGGTTGCTTGAATAAAAAAGTCGCATAATCTGGCAACACTGATTCCATGCCCAATTTGCAATGACATTTTATAACATGCGACCTGGCAACCTTCCAACTGATCGCACACGAGAATCCACATGGTTTATATATTAAAAGTTTGAAATAATTTTTTAAAAATTTCTTAATTTTTAACCTATTTTAGAGAAATTTTTAAAAATTTCATAAAGGATAATTATAAACTCGCCGTCAAAATATTTCCTTTCAAAATTACAAATTTTATATTTAAATTTATTGAAATGAGATTTTTCATTTCTAATTTGTATTGACATTTTATCCGCGTTTGTAATGATCGATAGATGGCGCTCTCTGAACACTGCAGTTGTTAGTAAATATAACAGCCACGTGTAATTATTATTCTTTCTCCGCCATTTCATCATGGAAAGTCGATTGCATAATATGAGGATATGCAGTGGTGTGATAATTTCACCTTAGCCCACCAGAGGGCGAGCATTTCATTACAATCGCGGATACTTTATGAGCTTGTGACTTTCCACGTGATACCAGACGATATTTCGTATGGAATCTGGATTGGAGCAAAAATATTTTTACTTTCGAATTTTCAATTGATTTAAGAAATTTAAAAAAAAAAAAAAAAAAAAAAATTGGTTACAAACATTAATTATTAATTCCCGGTTAAAAATCTATTAATTCAGATAAAAATTACAAATTCTAAAGTATAATATTTAATTAAATTCAATGTTGGCTTTAGAAGGTCAAATCATGTTTTTTTTTTTTTTTTTTTTTTTTTGCTATATTTGATATTATGCATCGAAGTACTTTATAAGGCAGCTTTACGCTTTCTCATTATTAATTTGATTTCGAAATCATCAAATTTTATAAATTTTAAAATTCTCACTTTTTTTTTTTTTTTTTTTTTTTTTTTAAGTAATGTAAAAAACTAAAACAAGAAATACATTATACTTTTAGTTGAATTACCTTGGCACAATTAGAAACTTTTCATGTTTTCCCGGAAAACATATTACACTAATTATAAACAAAAAATTGTTAGTGACAGCTTTATTTTAAAATTGTCATTTGCATTACGGTAAATTTACAGTTAATTGAATTGGTAAATACTGTTAGAAAATAGTGCAGTTATTCTTTAAAAAAGAACTTAAAAGTCAGCAAGTATTCATTAGTTTTTTTAATTTTTCATTCAACATACTCGCAATCCATCTGTGTGTATGTTCGATTCTTCGATGGTTCGATTAATTTCGATGAAGTTATTCCAATTTATTATTTATTTTCTTTATTTATTCTTTTTACTGTTAACATTTTTAACAATCTGTGATTACTGAAACGTAAATTTAAAGCCAGTAAATATATGAATAATCTCGTGTGTAATGCATGTACATTTTAGAATTTGCTGAAGCAAAATAATTATGAATTTTCTACAATATATGTATTACAGTATGTGTATTCCGTATTATGTATTGGCTAAAAAAAAAAAAAAAAAAAAAAAAATCATAAGCAATTAAATGCCATATATATCAGTTACAGCTGTTGTTTAATTATCACAGCAAGCATATTCTAAAAATTTTAGACTTCGAGTATTTACACTTCTTAACTCTATTTCCTTTAGGCTATCGTGTCAAGGTCACGCTCAGATGAACTATGATTTCACTTCTCCCATCCGTTGCTAGGTTACTGAAGAAACAAATACCGACGAACAAATAATGTTAATTTAACTAAAATCAGCTATAAAATCGTTCCGGTATGAAGTCTCCTTTGAAAATAACGGAGACTTGGCACCAATGTAATGCATAATATTCCCATGTCCTTGTTGCAGAGGTGCCAAGTTATTATAGATTGTCTGTAATTTTAATACCGGAAATTTCTTAACAAATTCTTTTCTAATAATTATCTGCAATTTAATAGGACAAGTTTTACTTTTACTTTATTGTGGTATGAAATTGATTTTTCGTATGTAGTAAGTTGGCACCTCTGTTGTCGATTGCATTGAAGGGCATTATTTATTTATCTATTTATTGGAATTATATTTCGTAGCACAATCTTTTTTAACGATTTTCTATTTTCACTGAGACATTTCATCACGAATATCAATAAATTAAGATTTATATTACTAATATTTTTAGTATTCTAAAATAAACCTTGGGCAAAAAATAAAAAGATTGTTAAAGTGAAATTATTATTATAAAAAATAATTATTCCAATCAATATCTATCTATCTATCTATCTATCTATCTATATATCTATATCTATCTATCTATATATATATATATATATATATATATATATATATACACACATACAAATTTTCACATTTGCATCATTCACTGTTAACACTTTCACGACCGCATTTTTTTGTCTCTTTGACTGTAAGGTCCGCCTGTGGGCGTTATTTTCACAAGTTACAATATTTCATAACAAAATTTTCTATAATCCGATTCATATAAAAAAAAATGGTTATACATTATAATTATACTCTTTTTAATCAAAGTATTTATATACATAGTGTAGTGGTTGCACAAATAAGAATATTGCGTATATTTTTAAGAAATAAATGACATACAAATTGCAAAAGAAACGCCCACTGGCGGAATTACAGATTTTCAAATGAAGTGAATCTACGTCAGCTGTCGCGAAAATGCTAAGAACATTTGATATAACTGCCCACCTGTACGTTTATTTTATTTAATTTTTCCTACCGAAGTTTTTAATACAGAGTGGTTACAGACCTGTCTTTATTCCCTGAGTCTTTCCCAGTATATTTATATGATATTTTTTACTTAATTAATCGTGCAAATCTATATTGAAAATTCCAAAACAAAAATACTGGTGGAAGTATCATGGAAAAAATGGGGTCAGTCACCACCCTGTAATAAACATTTTAGCAGTTTCTGCAATTAAATTTGATGATTACTTTTATAAAGAAATACCGGTTTTTAAAAACCGTACAAGCTGGCACCTATTACATTTAAACAAGTTTCAGTATCATCATAATCTGAATGAAATACCTTTAATTTCACCCTCAAATTTCTGTAGTGATAAGTATAAAGGATTTTAGTCCACATTCTTCATTTTTCAGGAGACGAAAAAAAAAGTTAAACTATCTAAAAACTAATCATAAGAATCGATTAGGAAAAAGGGATTATGTTGATTTATACCCTTTATACCATTCAGTGATTGTCAACCTTCATTTAATAAAGGGAAAAATTGAATTAAATATTTTATAATAAAGATTAATGCTAAATTTATGACCTGAATCTTTTTTTACCAATGGATTCTCTCTAAGACCAAATGACATGGATTTAAATCCTTTATACCAATCGATAGAGATTTTTTTCTGAGTCTGACTATGTGCTTAACTCAAAATTGACATTTTTAGACTTAAACCCTTTATACTTATGTGTACAGATTTATTCTATCAATATTATAGTTTAGGATTTCATTTTGCCCATCAAGGTATTCAAAATATACAAAAATCACATTCGTATCATAAATTCATTGCTGTCATTTTTCCGTTATTACCGAATAGTGTAGTACCAATCATTTTAGCAGTGATTTTTTATGTAACAGTTTTCTACCATTTATGAGCGCATTATTGTATCGGAAAAATCTATTAAAAAATAGTGGTGTTTTTTCTTTAAAAAAGAATTTCGAATGTTGTTAATTACATGGATGTATAAAAAAAATAGGATAACGATAGATTATGTTATAACTACTGTATTTTATAATCAAACAGTAAAAACTCATAGCTCTATAGCAAATACGTAATAAGTCTTATATTAAACCTTATATTTTGCAAAAAAAAAAAATTAATTTTCGTCTCACGTTAAATAAATAAATAAAAAAAAAAAAAAAAAAACGTTGCTTTCGAGAAAGTTATAGACACTGATATATTTCGAGGATATCGAAATAATCAATAAATGTAGTGCAAATAAACGGAAAATACCCATCGGCGCCTTTTGCGCGTAAACAAGTCACTCAAATCCTTTCCGTAGATTAAATTCAATTTTGAAAAATCTGTGTTTACTTCAACTCCAGCTGATATATATATATATTTTTTCTTTTCTTACCCCCCCCCCTTTTTTTTTTTAATTATCACAAATATTTTCACATATCGAATGAAATATAGAAATTCTCATTCCATGCTTTTATTTTGTTTTATTATTATTATTATTATTATTAGAAGGTACTTCTATTTAAGGGAACAAATTAAATTAGTAAATAGCAGTAACGATAATATTTTTGACTAAATGATTTAAAAATTTAGATTAAAACAGTAAGTTATTGGTTTAAGATAGATGTGGACTTTAAATGTATTAGATTTATTATTATTATTAATTTTCTAACGCAATATATAAATCTATAAATAAACAAATAACACAAAAATGACATTTTATTTTTCAATAATATTATTACTACTGTAGCTAGAGCCTGATTAATGTATTATAAAGATTAGTATATTATAAAAATAATTGGGTTCATTTTCTAATGAGAAAATTTTGTTTATCACAAACAAAAAGTAACTGTTAAAAACTAGTGGTAAGAATTTTTCTCGATCTGATCATGCCCTAGGTACCACTACTACTACTAATAATAATAATAATAATAACAAATTTGTTAAATTAGGCCTTTTTATTTATATATATATATATATATATATATATATTGTGTGTGGGGGAGAGTAAATTGGTTTTTGTATAGTGCAGTTTGCTGATTTCTGACATGGGCAAATTAGGCAAATATAAGTCAATCAAAAAATTAGTTGCAATGCTGAACAAAGTAAATAGGATGCAAGCTGTGAAATAACTCTTTTATATTCTAAAATTTAAAAAAAAAAAAAAAACTACATTTCAATGGAATTAGCATCGTTATTTAAGTATTTCGAAAAGCAATCAAGAACAATATTTTTTTGCATTACTTAGATTTTTCTAGCATGTTCTATGACTTTCTTTGACTGCTCTTTGACTATTGGTTAGAATGCCATGCTGAAAACGCATTGGTCGTGGGTTCGATCCTCGAAGGCCGACGTGCTATTTTTTTTTTTTTTTTTTTTTTTTTTTAGATAATAAATTGAAAAAAAGAAAGAAAGAAAAGAAATTCAGTATCTAAAAGAAAATCTTTTGTTGTCTACACAGTATCCTAAGAAATTTTAATTAGATTTTTAAGAAGCTTTATGTATAACTAAAAAGCACAAAATAAAATTTAAGTAAAAAATCATTTTTTAAGATTAGAAGCTTTTTATTGTGAAGCCCTAAAAAGCATAAAATAAAAAATTATTGCGCCAAATACATGCTATAAAGGAATGAAAGTTTTAACACTAATGAAATATTAGAGAAAAATATAGATATTTCCTTTTTGCAAGAGATAAATTTTTTTAAATATTCAAAATATTTTAAAAATCTTTCGAGACCATTGAAATTTATGGCTTTACGAATAATTATACAAAAAACTATTAACTAAGGATATTGGTCTTAATGCTTTTAAAAATTTTTTGAACATTTAAAATTTTTCATATCTTGGAAAAGGGAAATATCTATATTTTTCTCTAAAATTTCATTAGTGTTAAAACTTTCGTTCCTTTATAGCATGTCTTTAACGCAATAATTTTTTATTTTACGCTTTTTAGGGCTTCACAATAAAAAGCTTCTAATCTTAAAAAATGATTTTTTACTTAAATTTTTATTTTATTTACTAAATAGCCTAAATAGGCTATCAATCTTTGAAAAGATTAGCCAAAAGTTGCAATTAAAAATTATTGTTGGTTTTTGAATAAGAAATCAACCTGATCTAACAAAACTGAAAATAAGTGTCAATGAAAAATGTAAAATTGTGGTAAATGACAGTTGCTCCACAAAATGTGTTGTTCTGTTGAAAATGTTTTAGTACACATTCTTGACTTCAGAGCAGTGTTGCCGGATTTGGGGACTTTTTTATTCAACATCCACCCTTAAATTTTTATAGCAACAGTTGCCTAATCACATCGAAGATTAATCGTCCATTGTGTATGTCAAATTTTACTTTTCAAAAATATTGGTGGTAGTTGAATAAAAAAGTCCCCAAGTCTGGCAACACTGCTTCAGAGTATACGTTAAAGTGATAAAAAAGGGATAATTTATTTGTGTTTTTGTGTATTCGATATTTAAAGATGATGTTGCAAATGTACGATCATAAAACATATTGATATGACATTAAACATTCAATGTCTTAGTAGTAGAAGTCATTAAAATTAAATAAATAAATAAATAGTTATTTTGTTAGTAACAAAAAATACATTCTCAAGTTTAATGAGAAAAATTGGGTGATGTATCATTTATAGCGAATCTCATACCGAAACATCTTTAGCATAGCTGCCAGTACTTTTAAGATACTGAAAATTGGACCAAAAATGAATAGTAGTAAATAGGCAATATGTTTACGCTACCTTTTCGTAAAAATAATGATTTAAATATAAGTGAGCATGAAATTTTAGTTTTTCATTGCTAAATTTTTAACATCTTTAGAACTTTGCTAAAATTTTATAAGGTCATTTTTTTCTAGTAGACATAAAATAAATATGACATTTGGGATAGAAAACGATTTGGAAAAAAAAAAAAAATGCATATTTAGCATATTAGATTTAAAAAAGGAAATAAAAAAATATTTCCAAGGCGTGCGAAGTAAGTTTAGACAAACCTTCTCAAATTTTAAATTAGAAAGGAATGAAAAGCAATTTTTCCTCACCTACTATTTATATTCTAAGCAAGCTTATTATATCCTTTCTTTCATTTATTTATTTTCGTGTGATAATTATTCTTCCCAGAGAGAAAGGAAGAGAATGTCAGAAATCAGGAATAAAACATAATGGTATGCACACACGCTTCCAGTGTTGCCAGATAGTGTGACTTTTTTATTCAATATCCACCACTATATTTTAAATGTAACGTTTCGCTAATCACTTCAAAGATTTATCGTCTATTGTATATACCAGATATAACTTCAGAAAATTATTGGTGACCGTTGAATAAAAAAAATCACAAAATCTAGTAACACTGCATGCTTCTGCATAGACTTTCATTTCCATTTTTGTGCATTTAAGTAGTGAAATAACAACAGGCATGTAATGAAATAGCTTACCACGACATTCATATTTAGAAATTGATCAAATAGAATTGATTAAGAATATATTTAATTTAAAAACTTATAAAATTGGAACACGGCCTA
Organism: Salticus scenicus; assembly: GCA_963930645.1. NCBI lineage: Eukaryota > Metazoa > Arthropoda > Arachnida > Araneae > Salticidae > Salticus > Salticus scenicus. The sequence continues at coordinate 146,141,060 of OZ005662.1, forward strand.
TAAACGATTCAAGACAGGATATGTTTTACAAAATGGTCTACAGAGCAAACATTATTAGAAAATTACATAATTTAGCAGACATGCCAACATTTATACTTTATTCTGGAGCATTGTTAGAAGTCGTCTTCTTGCTAGACCACTTTCCTTGAGGAGTATATTTCTTCGTATTTAATTAAAATTACATATTATAATATATATATATATTCAACAAATAATGTGATGTAAAAAAAGGGGTGGGTACTAACATTGCTTCAGAAAGAATTGGGAATGTTGCATAGTTGCCAGCATTTTAATTTATTTCGGGGCACTATTAGGCCCACCTTTATTTCACACCACGTTGTTTATAGAATAATTGTCTTCAATATCAGGGATCGTAGTCTCCGCCTTTCTTTTAGGACACTTTCGAGGAAGAGAAAATTTTGCCTTTATTGCCACCACTTTTTCTTCGAGAAATTTTCATAGTATTTTTCAAAGTAATATGTTGTGATTAAACATTACAGAAATTATTGTATAAAAATAGTGAGAGCAAAAAAGGAATGAATTTCTCATTTCTCAAAGTGCCGTAGAAAAAGGTGGAGAATAAGACACCTGCAATATACATAGTTCGTACAGTCCTTAAATTTTCTCGATTTTGTACACCAATAATATTATATAGCAATTTTTGATGTAAAAAGGCCTTAAAACTTCACATGAAATAAATCTCATAAAAATACTGGTGGGAGAGTCCTTGAAAAAAGGCGTGGCCGTACGAACCATGATATATGACTATGATAAAATAAGAAGAAAAAAAAATCTTAAAAACAAAGTGGTATGTAATAGTGGCGGGGCTAAAAATACCCCGGAATAAATTAAAATGTTCACAACTCTGATGTTGGCTACTGCAAAACTCGAAGTCTCCGCTCTTTTATCAGGACACTTTCAGAGATGAGACTTTTTCATTCTTTTTGCTACCACTAATTTTCATAGAAATATGTACAGTGTCTTATTGCATACTTGTCAACATCCTTATTAATATTCCGTAGTGTTGCTAGTCCCGCCCTCTTTCTCACACCAGTAAATTTGCAGAGTAATATTCTGTAAATGCAATTACAATTAAATGAGACGAAAAATATTCTAAAAAAATACTGCTGTTAAAAGAAGGTAGGCTAACGATACTACGGAATATTAATTAGGATGTTGGCAAGTATGTTATTGTAATGTGTCTTGATTAAATGGGATAGAGATTATTGTAAAAAAAAAAATCTTATCCCTGAAAATTTCTTTTATGTGACATGATTTTACCACTTAACGGATGGGTCACCTAAATCTACGTTTTTAAGTTATGACTGCCTAAGACGGGCCACGTAGATTTACATTTGCTGTTTGAAAGGGCGGGGTTACGTGGAAAGTTCTTGTTTATGATATGCCAATTATGCAAGTTCCACTTCGTAACAGTGTATATTTTCTAAAATATCACATTCGGAAGGACTACTAGGCATGTTAATAAAATCTTTATTCAATTTTATTCAAAAATAATATTTATTCAATAAAACTACGACGCCCATGTATACATGTTTATTTAATTGTTTTTAAAAAATTGCGGTAACCGAGAGAGACACAGAAAATACAATCTGTCTGTTAAGTGTTAATTAGATTTGAGCATTGTTATTATACGAGCTTTTTTTCACACACTTTTCTTAAAGCGCAATTTTCTTCTTATTTAATCGTAATTACATATGGGACAAAAATTAACTCAAATAAAGTGGGGACAAAAAAGCGTGTAGTAACAACGCTTCGACAAAAAAAAAAAAAAAAGAAAAAAAAAAGTAATAAAATAATAAAATAATAATAATAATAATAATAAATAAATAAATAAAGGAAGGAAGGAAGAATTATAATGTTGATGTCTCTGCATATGGTTATTAAAATACTTTAAAACGCATAGAAAGGACTCAATTTCGTCTAAAAGTTAACACTTTCGCGACCGCTGACGTATATTCATGTCATTTGAAAATCTCTAACTCCACCAGTGGGCGTGTCTTCCGCAATATGTATTATGGTGCTTATTTCTTAAGTTTATACTGAATATCCATATTTTTATAGTGAAATATACTATGGATATAAATACTTTGATTAGGTAGAATATAATTATAATGTATATATCTTTGTAATATAAATGTGAATAAAGAAAATTTTGTTCTGAAATATTGTAACTTGAAAGAATAACGCCCGCAGGTGGAAATGACTGTCCAAAAGACAAAAACATGCGGTCGTGAAATTGCTAAGTAACCTTTATAAAAGAACGACTTCAGAGTGGCGAAAATTTGCCTTATGTAATAAAACGTGCCATTTAAAAGAACTTTAAATCAGTGAAAAAAGAAAAAAAAGAATGAAAAAGAGAGCAATGAAAAAAGAAAAAAAGAAAGACAGATAAGGTAAAACTATATATTTTTCATTATAGTAGCAGTGGTCGTACTCTCCGCCCTTTTTTCAGGACACTCTCATAAAAGAGAAATTTTCAAATTTATTGCTCCCACTATTTTTATAAAATAACTCCTACGGTGTATAATTACGATACATTACTGTAAATGTACCAGACGTGTTTCAGCATGAAGTTAGTGGGGGCAAAAAAGGCAGAAATTGCTTACATCTGAAAGTGTTCAGAAAAAAGGGCGGAGAGTATGACTCCTGTTGTAATAAAATATCTAAAAAGTATTTCTTTTGGTGGTTGTTGTAACATAAAATAAAGAGAAAATAAAATTTCAGGAAAGCTCCAAGGCATGCGTACTACATTGCTCCTTTCAAGCAACACTTATACTTAATTTTTCTGCTTCAACAGAGTAGAGCACTTTTTTTTTTTTTTTTTTTTTTTTTTTTCGCCTTTTGAACCGGAAGCAAAAACCGGATTCTATGCAAAAGTGAAAGATACCGAAATCTATCGGATATAATTTAAAATTTTGTTAAAGTTTTGTAGGGTGTCGGGTTCGATCTTTGGTAGCACTAGTTGACCTAGCCGTTTGGAGTTTTACGTAGTTTTTTCGGAAACTTGTGTAAATATAGTAAGGACCCCTTAAGAAGATCTCCATGGATGGCACTCTCCCTGTGACCTAGGACCCTAGTGCAGCCAATCAGCCTTAATTCCTACAACCCAACCCAACCCTAAAGCGATAAATTCTGCAATATTGATAGAAAAACAATTTAAAAAATGGGGAGAGCTTATAAATGTTAATAAACTCCCGCAAAAATAAATATTCGAGTTTATAGAACAAGAAAGCAATGAAGTTTCAGTAAGAAACGTAAATATAGTTAATAATATTTACTAGGTAGAAGCATATTGCACAGCAGAAAATTTCGTAAGTACTTTTTAATTATTATAATTATTATTATTATTACAGAGTTGTCAACTTTTATATAATTTATTCTAGAGCTTTTTTAGACAATTTTTTTTTTTTTTAATACCAATTTTTTATTGGTTTTTTATCATAGTTATATATTCGATAAAATTATCCTATGAATAAAGAGGTATGAAATAAAAGCTGAGCTAAAAAATGTTGCGGAATAAATTAAAAACTCGGTTGTTTTGTATTTCACAAAATATAAACCCAACAAGCTTCATACCATAGTTGCGAGCATTTTAATTCATTCCGTAGCATTTTTAGTTCCCCCTTTATTTCACATCTCATCATTTTTAGAATGTTTTTCTTCAGTATATAACTACGATGAAATAGGAAAAATTACTATTTAAAAAAAAAAAGTGGTATTGGATAATGGCGAGGCTAAAAATGCTCCGGGATAAATTAAAATGTTACAATTCTGTTTATACGCTTCAGTGTTTTTGCGATATTTTTAAATTTAAAAATTACATTTTGTATAAAGCAATTATCATAGTATATAGTTACTAGACTCTCTTTATAATAAATAAAATACATATCTTCTTTCGTAAAATTTTAATATTTGGTTTTTAAAATTGCATGAGGTGTACGGGCATGACTATATTAAGCACACAAATACTAATAACAAGGTTAGCTAAAATAATAATATTTATAATAAATACAGTCAAAAACTGAAGAAAAATATTTCATATTTAAAAAACATTAAAAGCATTGTTTTCGGCTATGTATCATTTGACCAGTAAACCCAGCTTTCTGGCATTTTTCGCAAACGTTACAATAATTAACAAATCGATTTTACGTATTCCGGATTAAATCATTTAAATTTGATGAGATAAATTAAATTGACATTTATTGACTTTTTTTTCCATTTATGACCTGACTTTCGACTTATGTCTGACATTAAGTTCCGCCCGTGGATGTTATTGTTTTAAGATACGTAATTTCAGAATAAGGTTTTCTTTATGCATATTTCTGTTAAAAATGAATGTACATTATAATTATGCTGTTTCTAATTAAAGTATTTGCATCCTCATAAACTCTTCATAAAAATTTTTTCCCCGAAAAAAAAAAAAAAAAAGCACCAGAAAAAATTAAAAAAAAAAAAGTGCTTTGGATCACCCTGTAAAATGTAATTCTGTAAAAACTTAGTTTCTGTAAAATTAAAAAGTAATGTTCGGCTGTAGCGCGATTTTCTGAGATTTATTTTTGTATCTGGATTCATTTATATGAGACTGATGCATATATTCTTTAGGAAATAAAGGTTCTATTTTTTTTTTTTTTTTTTTTTTTTTTTTTTTTTTTTACTTTTTTGTTACAAAAGTTATTGCATTAAACCCATAGAAAACACTTGACATACTTCGTCACATACACAATGATGTTAACATTTTAATTTATTCCGGAATATTTTTCGCCCCGCCTTTATTTTGCAACACTTTATATATACAAAGCTTTTCTGCAATGTATAACTTTGATAAAATAAATGAAAATTACTCTTATAATTATAAAATAAGTGGTTTGAAATAAAGGCGAGCTAAAAATACTCTGAAATAATTTAAAAAGGTTGCATCTATGTATACATTAACATACTTGCCAATCATCTCATTAATAATCGTAACATTGTTACACCTATTTTTCCACATCACTTTATTTTTAGAGTAAATTTCTAAAAATGTAGTTTTGATTAAATAAAAATAAACTCACTCGTGAAAAAATAGACGAGCAGAAAAGTGTTATGATTCATAATGAGATGGTTGGCTGGTGTGCATTATACTGCAGCCGGAATGCAATGAACAATGCATTCGCAGCAGTTACATTGTGAAATATGAGCAAATTAAAACAAATAATAATAATAATAATAACAATAATATCTACGCTTGCGCAGATTTTAACGAAATTTCATTTTCTTAATTTATTAGACAAATGTATTCGGTTAAGTATGTGAAAACCGCAGCAAATATCGAGAAATTTTTAAAAGTTATCTTTATAGCTGCCAATATTTTAATTTATTTCGGAGTACTTCTAACTCCGCCTTTATTTCGTACCACTTTATTTATGGAAAAATTTTCCTCAATATATAACTTCGATAAAATAAGAAAAAAATATTTCGAAAAAATAAGTGATATGAAATAGATGAGGGGCTAAAATTACTCCTGAATAAATTAAAATATTAGCAGCTATGTATCTTTGTCGTTTCCTAAAAAATAAATAGTTATTAAAAGAAAATAAAAATAAATAGAAACAAAAGTTTAATCGAAATTTTTATTTTTATTCATTCAGTGGTGATAAAGTGTTCGTTGATTGTAAATAAATATTAATAAATACCCTTATCATTTTCCATTGTATTGAAAGAAACTGAAATTCAGTTCACTCTAACAACGATAACTTTTTAATTTTCCCGACAGTTTCCAGGAGTTTTAATTTAAGTAGCTAAATACATGGATATAAATTTGGGAATTGTCCTTAACCCATTTTATCCCACAGCCCTATCCGGAGGACAGCTGAAAAATAACATCTGGAAATTAGTATATTTTTGTTGCTACTATTTTATCAGCTGGAACATGTAGAGGTATGCCTAAACTTCGGTTAACCAGCTGATAAAATATTCGCAACAAACAAATACTGATTTCCACATGCTATTTTTCATCTGTCCTCAGGATAGGACAGTGGAATAAAACGGGTTAAGAGGTTACATGTGTTTTTTTTTTTTTTTTTTTTAAAAAAAAAAAAAAAAAAAAAAAAAAAAAAAGCTATTTTTCTGCATTCTTTTCAAACGTTCGTAACAAATAATTTTTTTCAAAGTTTTGAGTATATAGAAGTGCAGCAATTAAACAAAATTTTTTAAAAATATATTTGAAATTCCAGTCGGTGTGGGTCCTCGTTTAGAAAAGCGGTGGACAAGATTTCTCAAAAACTATTTATTATTATTATTATTATTATTATTATAACTAATTTTACAAGGTACTTTTGATAAAATCAGCCGAAATTTGAGCGTTTTTTTTTTTTTTTCATACAACTCTGCTCAAAATTCAAATTTTATTTCAGTTATTTTATTTTATATTATTTTGAATACGTCGTAGTACTGACAATTCCATTTTAAAGAAGTATGCAAAATTTCAATAATATCGAAGCATTACTTTTTTAGAAATCTTGCCCACCGGCTGAATTTTCCAAAGTTTATAATAAAAATTTTACGAAATACTGTTTTTTTCTTTTAAGCTATTGAAGTTTCACCATTTCAAATTGCTAAAATTAGAATTAAGAGTAGTTAACATGGCCTGTAAACGGTTAAAAAATTTTAGAAACGGATATCTTAAATGGCAGCTCTGGATTAAAATGGCAAATCTATTATTCTATAATCTATTCCGGAAAAAATAAGGATTGTTACTAACATTCTTTTGGAATAATCCAGAAATGATGGATATTTAAATTAGCATTAAAAATATTTAAAAGTTATTTTTTAAATGACACCAATATTATGATGCAATTATTTTATTTAATTTTTATTACATTAATTTAAACTAAGTAACTTCCTTTTCACTTGTAACGTGTTCCTGAAACAGCGATCCTATCGCTGAAAAATATGGTAATTTACGTAGGCGCAGTGTTTCATTTCCAATACAGTTGAGTGGAAACAAATGTGGTTGCATATTTAGCATAGATGCCAACAATTTAATTTGTTCCGGAGTACTTTTATCCTCCTCTCTATTTCGCACCACTTTATTTGTAGAAAAACTTCCCGTAGTTACAATAAAATACAAAAAATTTAATCTTAAACAATAAGTGGTATGAAATAAAGGCTCTTAAAATACTTTGGAAAAAATTAAAATGTTTGCATCTATGTATTTAGCACTGGCGTAATAGTAAGTGATCAACGTGATCAGTGTAACGTCTATCGCAATTGTGTCGGCTCCGCCTGATTGTCTCCCATTCATTGTTGCCAACTTAGCACCTTTTGGGTACCGGAAAAATTTAATAGAAAAATTTATTTTATATTTAATAATTGAACTATTATGGTTTTCACTGATAAAGTAAAATTAAAAAAAATATTAAAGTTTTCCGGTAGCCAAAAGGTGCCAAGTTTGCTACAATACTCCCATTTAAGTGGCAAGCATCATTTAACATCTTTGGGAAGAGCATGTTGTATACACCACTGCAAATGTTTCTTCCTCCCACTTGAGGCAAATATGCCTTACATTCTGTGGTTTTCAGCTACCGAATTTTACTTCTAGAACTCAGTTACTCGGAAAGTTTAAAAAAAAAATCTCTAAACTTTATGTCTCTTTCAGCCTTGCCATCATCCTAATTAATATTCCGTAGTGTTGTTAATCCCGCCATTTCACACCAGTAAATTTTTAGAGTATTATTCTCCAAATGCAATTACGATTAAATAAGAAAATAAATACTATTAAAAGATACTTGTGTGAAAAAGAAGGCGGGTCTAACAATACTACGGAATATTAAGTAGTATGTTGCCAAGTATGCTTTTTATACAATACTTTATAAAATTCTTATGTCTCTTTATACAATATAAGAATAACCCCTAGTTTCAAACTCTGAACACATCAAATAAGGTGTATTAAACTTTATGATAATTATACGGATTGATAGCAGGTTTTGCCCATTTCGCTGGCCACTAATGTTTAAATGAATTCTCAAAATTCCACATCTTAATTTTAAAAAATCTCAAAAAAAAAAAAAAAAAATCACTGAAATCAATTGACATTAAAATTAACTTTTTTCTGCGTTCGGCAGTGGTCCCCTCGAAGTGCATATATTGCGTACACTAAATTAACAGCCACACACCTAAATTTGCCATTCTAAGGTAAGTTGAACCAGATTTAAACTACCAACCGTGCTGTTTGCTATGCCCACCCAGTGGGAGGTGCGTGATTTCACAAAATCGCTTTATAGTGATTGTTGCATACACATAATAAACCGACACATTAAAAAATCATTTAGAGCAGTGTTATGTTTGAAAACGTGTTTTTGCTTCCCCCATCTTAAAGGTTGGGAAGGGGCAGGGGATTTCGAAAAATCCCTTTATACTTCGCATGTATGGTATACGTATGACCGACCCACGCATCATACCCATACCATACTTTCCAGCCATCTCATTAATAATCGTACAATTGTTAACGCCTCCTGAAAAAACGCCCCTTTCTTTACACCACTATATTTTTAGAGTTATTCTCTCCAAATATTGTTACGATTAAATAAGATTAAAATTACTCTAAAATATTATTGGTGTAAAAAAAAAAAAAAAAAGCGCGTACTAAAAATTGTACGGTTCATAATGAGATGGTTGGCAAGTATGCCATACATATGATTAAATATATATACATTATATCAGAGCAGAAAAAAAATCTGTTTATTTTCATAAGAACACTGTTTGGCAACATTATTATTATTAAAATTTCTACATTCCATAAAAAATATTTTATTTAAAGGTTTTATATATCAACATTTTTAATAGATATTGTTTCAGGATCATTTAATAAATCATGAAAACAGGTTTTTTTTATTTTTAATTATTATTATTATTATCATTATTTATATTATTTTATTGTTGAAATTAGTAATAAATTCTGAATTATTAGCTTCATTACTAGGCTCAAAAGAAAGTTTCGTGAAGCAGAGAGGCTGTATGATGCAACAATACCAAATTATTGAAATGAGATTTGTAAGATTTAGAAGAGCTCTTATTAACGTATATCCATGCATTTATATTAGCCTGTATTAATGAATGTATGCTAAAAAAAGAAGATATAGATAACACAGGTCGACATGTAAAATTTTGATTTTATAATTTTGGCTGATCTTTTTGTGTTTTGGTGTGCTGAAACCGAAAATGAAGCCAGTTTTTCTCTATCACGTGTAGATTTTTGTCAATACAGGGTGCCTGTCTATACAATTTTTTCCCATTACTCTTCCACCATTATAATTATATAGTAAGTGTTATAGTATGTTTCCATGATTAATTATTAATAGATGCCTATTGTTGTAATTGTGAAGCACTAGTGCGACTTAACACTAGAATTACGGCGATCTTCGTATACCTAGAAATACGGCAGGGGTCATTTTGACCACTGTAAATAGAATCTGTATATTTCCCTATATAACATTATATATTTTTGAAAATCTAATAAAAATAAACTACATTACAATGATTAAAGTATATTTAAAGGGTATGGGCAAATAGCTGGCTGAATATCGTTGAATTTCTTATTATTCCCTTTTGAGCATATAGTACAAGTTCCTGCTTTGGCATTTTTAGTTATGTCAGAATTTGAATTACTGGGAACTTATTCATTTTCACTTTCACATAAGCTAGAAGATGATATCACATGATCTCTCATTATAACAAATTCTGAATCACTAGAGGTTCCATTTTCATCTCTATTTGAAGAATTGTTATCCATTTCAGAACCAGAATCACAATCAGACAGTTCTTGCATCAATTTAACTGTTTCTTCTTGTGTTAGTCCTCTTCTATGAGCCATTAGTATATAATAAACTCACATAAATATAACAAAATAATTTATCAAAAATTGTTATTATATGTAACAAACAAAATGCCTAACAAAATCTACAAACGTTTTCTCGAACATAAGCTCTTTTATCTGTTTTCATTTCACAAGTGAATGCATTCCGAAAATTCAAATCACGTGACTGGCAGGTGAGAGCTTACACAAACACATCATTTCCTTTCCTTTTATTTGTTTTTTGTTTAGCAAGTGAAAAAAAAAAAATAGTTTACCACAGAAAAAATATTCAGATACCTTTCTTTCTCACAGGGGTCAAAATGACACCTGCCCTTATTTCTAGGTATAAGCCTTTGTTAAGACTAAAAGTTATTTAAGGTTTTCTTTGAAACTTTATTTTTTTGAAAAGCACAATGATTTAGGAAAAGTCAAGAAAGGATTAAGATATTTGTGAAAAAATAGAATAAACATTGAAGAAAAAAGTTTGCTTGGGGTCAAAATGACACCTTCCGTAATTCTAGTGTTAAATCTATATCAACCTACGAACCAACCAACCGATTGTTATGATGGTATGTGTAAGAAATCGTGTCGGTAAACACCCTGTATTGACAAAAACCTATACGCGATAGAGAAAAATGGGCTGCATTTTCGGTTTCAGCATGTCAAAAAACATAAAGATCAGCTGAAATTATCAAATCAAATTTTGTTAACTTCAATTTTGTCGGTCTGTGTAACCAGTCAATCCCCCCCCCCTCCCTAAATACTTGAAATTCAACTGTACTAATCGGCGACAGCTTTCTGAGTTTTAACAATAACTAGGTTTTTTTAAGAGTTAGTCTGTAAAGTTAGACCATTATACAAAAATAAATAAATAAATAATAATAATAGCTCTTGTGCACCTACAGTTAAAAGTTAAGTTTTTGTAAGGATTATGTTTTTTAATTAAGTTTAAAAGAAACATTATCATTTTTTAATGACTATAAGACAATGATTAATAATTAATGTTTTCTAAACCTATTTTATAAATGCTATTCAAAATTACATTTTTGCAATTATACAATTATAATTGCTTAATCCTTTTCTATATAAGTACACTTTTTCTTCATTTATTTCAACATCGCAATTTACCTTTTAGTGCTTGGATGACTAAATTTTTACAGAGTATTATAATTAATATGAATTCCTAAATAGAAAATATTTCTAAATATACTTCTATAAATTATTACTTATTCTGTAGCATAAAAAGATACTTTTTACTTTCGTGATTAATAGCTATTCTACTCAAGACAAAATAACTTTGAAAATAACCTTTTTGTAAATATAATTCATAAACCTTTTAAATATTTATTTATTTATTTATTTTGTATAATTTGTACAAGAGAAAAATCTGTGAATACGTTAAAGTACTTATTTCAGTATCAGAAGGTTTTTAAGCAAGCACAAAAATATTTTCTACCTTGAATATTGTAGAGAAATTTCTAAGGCGACTTATTAAATTCGTAGAATTTTTGTAATTTTGCAAAGGTTTAATGTTCGAGGTCAATTTCATGATTAGAACCAGGAAGTTAGTATGAATTCTGGAAAACTGGAGAAAAGCAAGAAATACAATCTAGTTTTTAAAGGATAACTTTTGTTTCAAAATTATTCTACGAAGTTTGTTTGAGGATTTCATAACCAGTAAATTATTTGAAAATTATTAAATTGGAGTTTAATTCAAATTTAAAATTGAGATCACTTAGATATTGTGGAAAACTAAGATGTGATAGCAGCTATCAGTGTTAAAATGCTAGTGAAGGCTATTCATTAATTTTATACACACCACTACCCAAAGTGCTTTGCTCAGTTTAAACAAAGGAATAAAATTATGAGCGAATGGTCCTGTTCTCCAACCGTTGGTCCAATGAATTTATGTAAGTCTTGATAAAGTCTTGCCTAACGTTCTCGGAGCTCTTTTAACTTTAGTAACTATACACAATAGTTAATCCCTAAATGCATAACTATGTAGTATGTTTAAAATCTCATATTTGTTTATGTAATAATATTTGCATAGTGTTTATTCTTTTTTTTTTTTTTTACCAAAACTGTTTTACAGTTTCTGAACTCAACTAGAATCTTTGACAGTTTATCTATTTATTTTTTTAATCTCTGACAATTTTCGATGTTGCCACTCTATCTAAATATAATTTCATTTCGACGCAGGGTGTTACGAACTACGATTATTTATACAAAAAGTAATAATAACATACTAGAATATTGTTTTCGGATAGAAACAATGTAAGGATAACGAATAATATTTATACATATTTATACAAGAAAAATGTAGCTTTTTCTGATGATGTAGAAATACATTAAAATGTTTTTTTTTTATAAAAATTCTTATGCGAGTTTTTTTTCTTTTTTTTTAATTAACTACACTCATTTCTCGTTATACATATTTATACAAGAAAAATGTAGCTTTTTCTGATGATGTAGAAATACATTAAAATGTTTTTTTATAAAAATTCTTAGGCGAGTTTTTTTTTCTTTTTTTTTAATTAACTACACTCATTTCTCGGTTAATTTTAAATTTTATTTATTAAAAATAAATATTCATGCACTTAAGGGTTAATATCCCTTCTCTTCATTCCTCTAATCAACTTGACAGCCTAATAATCTAGGGAAAATATTTCGTGTCAGTAAATGTTTTCATCATTACATTGATTACACAATTTAAATATCCGCTTATTTTTATTTTATTTAAAAAATGATACATTCTGCCACATCTTCGTGATTGATATCAAAATTTGTATGAACGATATAAGTATGTTTACTTTTAAATTTATTACGTAGTTGCTATATTATAATTTGTTATGAGAAAGAAAATTTTAAAATGTTATTGTTAAATACGATATATTACAAATTATTTTAAATTTTAAATGTAATTTTAAATCTTTAAAAACATGATGTGAACATATTGAATTTTTGTCGGCATTTTTTTTTCAACGCAAGGCGACATTTTATTTTTTCATTTTGTTCTTAGATGAATTTTAGTAGAGTAAAAACGGCAGGCACATAATGAAGCAACTTACAACGCTTTCCCCGTTTAAAAATTGATGATTTTTGTTACAAGTAAGGTGCTGGGAAAGTTTGCGCACAATTCAACAAAGTGATATAAAAAATCCAAATATTAATTTTTTGCTAAACTTTTGGTGCATAACTATGACTCGATCCTTCTTCTATGCATTCCCATACTTGCCGACCATCACATTATGAACAGTACAATTTTTAGTACCCGCCTTTTTTTTCACAACAATAACTTTTTAGAGTAATTTTGTCTTATTTAATCATAACAACATTTGGAGAGAATAACTCTAAAAATATAGTGGTGTGAGAAAAGGGGCGTTTTTCCACGGGGCGTTAACAATTGTACGGTTATTAATGAAATGGTTGGCAAGTATGCATTCCCATTGCTATTTTGTTGTTCTGTTGTAATTTAAAATAACAGAAGTAATAAAAATAAGAGAGCTATTTTGCGCAATATCTCCTAATAGAGTAGGACTGATTGCGCACATGGGTAGAAGGAATTGCGCTTAATTAAAACTAGAATTACATTATCAGTAATGATAATTCACTTAATTGACATTGTTGAAAGGTATTTGTAAACAAATATTTTTGCATTGGGAGTGGATATTTCAATTCAACAATTTAAAAAAATAAAAGAAATAAAAGAAATTTAAAAAAGTACTACAAAACTTTATTTAAAGCAAAAAAAAAAAAAAAATGTTAAAGAAACAGAAAAAAGAGTAAAATTAGATAAAGAACAAGACCAGAAAATAATATTAAGTTACTAGTTATGACGTTTAACATAAAATTAGTGCATTACCTTTTCAGCTAGGATGGTTTCTTGTTTGCTGACCGAATCTCTCGTTGTCCACAATTATTGCACATATCAATGCTCATGTAGAGTTATTATGCAACCACCTGCCACAAATGAACCTGTACCAGGCGGTGTATTCCTCTCAAACAGGCATTTCTAAGAAGAAGAAAAAAAAGTTAGCACACCGTGCATGCAATGATATGTGGCTAGTCCCACCCATTTTTAAACTCAGAATACGCCCACCATTTACTATTTATTGAAGTCTTTTTCCTCAAAATCTTCCGCCAAAAAATCCTTAACGTTTTAAAACATTTCACGTTTTAAAACCCTTTACGTTTTAAAATCTTCGGTACTTTAAAATCCTTTACGTTTATTTTATTTATTTTATTTTATTGAAATTTAGACGATTACATTCCTTGAAAAGAAGATTGACCAGGAAACCACCCCAATAGTGTAGCAACAGAAATGTATAAAACAAGAAAGAAAAATCATGCAGTACGCATTGATTAGTAACACTTTCCAACTGTACGCAATTGTATCGAATAACTTTTGATATTCTTTGCCTACTTTATCACACAACAGACAGAACAACTGAAAAACATGCAGATAAACTAATTAATTTTAAAATTACTCTTAGGCATTTTGGAAAGTGCTAAAAAGGCTTAACGCAAAAGAAAACGCAGCCGTCAGATTATAATTACAGCTTTTAATCTCTCTGAATATTTTTGTGTAGCCCTGTAAATCTGAAAGTTAATCATATCATGTTCTATACACAACATCATTCTAGAATATTAATAATGCATGTCAATGTTTCTATGATTTTTATAGCAGAAAGATTTTTAAATATAACTTTTAAAAAATTCTGTCCTAAAACGTAATACATTTTTTGTTGTTGTTGTTGTTATTGTTGTCCCTGTAAACAAACTAGTTGTACAGGACCAATTAATGGCATTTTAAATAGGGAACATTCCATGGGGAACTTGGGTGTATCATTTTTTTAAAATTCTCAAAATATTCACGGATGATAGGAGCCGGAGAAAAACAGATAGAAAGGTAGACAATCGGACAGACAGGTGCACAAATAGAAATCATATTCCCACTAAAATTATAAGAAAGTTTTAAAACGCTCATGTAAACAAAAGTGCAATTCCAGCAAATTTTTATTTATAGCTCTTAATGTAATTGATTATTTTTGTGTGGCCCTGTAAATCTAATGCTAACCATACTATATTACATAGAAGGCACTCTTTTGTGCATACGAATAATATATTTCAATTGCATTAAGCTTTGTGGTGAATAAAATTATTAAAATTTGGTTTATAAAAATAACTCTCATACAACACAATGCTTTGGAATACTTTCAAGTGCCCCTGTACACAAACCAGTTAGAAATGTACTCTACTTTACATAGAAAACATCCGATAGGGAATTGAATAAGATGTTAAAATTTCATTGAAGTTGCTATACATTAAAGATATTAAAATATGGTTTATAGAAACTCCTCCCATAGAACAGAATGCTTTCGAATACTTTTGGGTGTCCCTGTACACAAACCAGAATAGGTATTCACTCCATTTTCAATAGGGAACATCCGAGAGTCAACTTTAATAAAATATATCGGTTTTAAGAAATTCCATGAATATTTACGGGAATTACAGCGCAGTAAAACAGACAGAGAGACAGACAGACGGAAAGAAGCACAGTCAGACAGATACAGAGATTGAAATTATATTCACACTAAAAAAATGATAGAAAGTTTCAAAAACGCGTAAAGTAAACAAGAGTACAATTCTAGCAATTTTTTATCAATAGCTCTTAATATAACTGAATATTTTTGTGTCACCCTGTAAATCTAATGATAACCATGCTATATTCTATGCAAAGCATTCTTTTGTGCATATAAATGACATATTTCAATTTCCTAAAACTTCGTAGAAAGTAAAGATATTAAAATTTGATTTATAGAAATAACTCTCATAGAACGCAATGCTTTGGAATACTTTTAAGTGTCCCTGTACATAAATCAGTAGTGGTATTTCCTCCATTTTATACAGGAAACATCCAATAGGGAATCTGAATAACATATTTCAATTTAATTGAGATATGTCTACAGTAAAGGTAAGAAAATATGGTTTATCGAAATACCTCTCATAGGACATAATGCTTTGAAATACTTTCGGGTGTACCTGTACACAAACCAGTAGAGGTACAAACTCCATTTTCAATAGGAAAAATCAGATCGTAAACTTGAATAACATATATCAGTTTCAAGAAATTCCATAAATATTTACGGGAGTTAGAGCTCGGACAGACAGACAGACGGACAGGCAGATACACAAAACTGAAATCATATTCACACTTAAAAAATGTTAGAAAGTATTAAAAACGCTTAACGTAAACGAAAGTACAATTCTAGCAATTGTTTATTAATACCTCTTAATGTAACTGGATATTTTTGTGCCACCCTGTAAATCTAATGCTAATCATGCTATATTCTGTGCAAAGCGTTCTTTTGTGCATATAAATAACATACTTCAATTTCGAAAAACTTCGTGGAAAGTAAAGTTATTAAAATTTGATTTATAGAAATATCTCTCATAGAACGCAATGCTTTGGAATAATTTTGAGTATCCCTGTACATAAAACGATGGTGGTAATTCCTCCATTTTAAACAGCAAACATCCAATAGTGAACTTGAATAACATATTTCAATTTCATTCAGATATGTCTACACTAAAGGTATGAAAATATGGTTTATAGAAATACCTCTCATAGAACACAATGCTTTGAAATACTTTCGGGTGTCCCTGTACACAAACTAGTAGAGGTATAAACTCCATTTTCAATAGGGAACGTTCGATAGTGAACTTGAATAACATATATCAGTTTCAAGAAATTCCATAAATATTTACGGGAGTTAGAGAGCGGACAGTCAGACGGACAGACAGACAGACAGACAAACCGAAGTTATAAATACTTTTCAACCTTGTTGAAAAGTGTTAAAAATATTAGAAAGTGTTAAAAACGCTTAACGTAAACGAAAGTACATATCTAGCAATATTTTTATTAATAGCTCTTAATTTATCTGGATATTTTTGTGCCACCCTGTAAATATAATGCTAAACATGCTATATTGCATTCAAAGCCTTCTTTTGTGCATATAAATAACATATTTCAATTCCTTAAAATTTGCGGAAACTAAAGTTATTAAAAATTGATTTATAGAAATATCTCTCATAGAACGCAATGCTTTGGAATACTTTTGAGTGTCCCTGTGTATATCCCGATGGTGGTATTCCCTCCATTTTATACAGGAAACATCCAATAGTGAACTTGAATAACATATTTCAATTTCATTAAGATATGTCTACAGTGAAGGTATTAGAATATGATTTATAGAAATACCTCTCATAGAACACAATGCTTTCAAATACTTTCGGGTATCCCTGTACACAAACTAGTAGAGGTACAAACTCCATTTTCTATAGGGAACGTGCAATAGTGAACTTGAATAACGTATTTCAATTTCATTAAAATGTGTCTAGAGTAAAGGTTTGAAAATATGGTTTATAGAAATACCTCTCATAGAACACAATGCTTTGAAATACTTTCGGGTGTCCCTGTACACAAACCAGTAGAAGTACAGTCGGGGAAAAAAAAAACGCAACACTCAACGTAACTTCGTTGCTAATCGATGTCGAAAAATGTAATAGGTATCATTCGACGGGGAATTGTGAGTAATTTCAGAAATTGAACTGAAAATTTGAATTGGGGGTCGTCTACATATTAAAACGCACACCAACTTTGATTTTTTCAATGGTAACACCCTATTTTTATTTTTATTTGGATTCCTGGGATCGCGACAACGCGAAAAAGTATATTGGTTGTATATTTTACTTATTTTTTCACAGAGTTATAAGCGTTCAAAGTTTGAAGGTGCTAATGTTAAATTCATATTTCAAACTTTTATTAATATCTTCACAAAAAAAACTTGATCGATATAATTTTTTTTTTACGAGATAAATTGAAGAAACCCAAACATAATCCATCATTACTTTTGATTCTGAAAAATATTTTTAATTCTGAAAAATATTAATAAATTCATATTCATAAAAATTATGAATTGTGACCTATATTAATTTTTACATAAAATAAATCCTAATGCTGAAAAATATGGGTGTGCAAATTTGCAGCTCATTCCAGTTATTAGTTTTCGAGATATAAATAAATCTTTCTTTTGAAGTGGTTTAGGGGGCCGTCTCTTATAAAGTTTTGCATGAGATAACGAATCAAATCTTAAAAAATAACAAAGAAAATTAAACAAAATATTTTTATTTTTTATTTTCGGGTCAAATTATATAACAACAACGTCAAACGCAAAGAAATGAAACAAAAATGACGATTTTTTAGACATTTGTGTTAGCATCAAGAATTCCTGTTTTCTAAAGAAGACAAGCCCCGCCTTCATCGTTCTTCAAAACAAAACAATACACAAAAGAAAAGTTAATGTGACATTGAGTATTCGTGTTAAACACCTTATTTTATGTTGACAAAAATATGTACTTCATCGATTAATTGGTGATAAATTTTGAATCTTTTAAACAAACACTAGAAGAAAAAAAAAAAAAATAACTAAATAGGCGGGGTTTACTGTTTTAAATAGAAAAATAGGTTTAATGTGAAATTGTCAAATATGGACTTAGAATGCAAGACAGACTTGTAAAATCGTTTCTTAACTACCGTCATAGTTAAAAATGGCTTAATCATTTGCTTCATATATTGCTTTATTTTATTTATTTACTTATTTATTTATTTTGTAGGAGGACGATTATTATTTTAAGGACACTTTAGTCTTTAAAATTTTATAAATATATTTTAACTCTATACATTTTTAAAAACATACTTTAATTTTTATAAATATATTTTAACACTTTTTGCGACTGCAGGATTTCGTCTTTTTGACAGTAAGACCCGCCTACGGGCGTTATACTCTCAAAATAAAATATTTCATGACAAATTTTCTGTATTCACAATTATATTACAAATGGATATACATAACAATTATATTCTTTCTAATCAATATACTATTTGTATCCATAGTATATTTTAATGCAAAAATATGAACACTGGGTACACACTACACTTAAGAAATACGTAACACACAAATTACGAAAGAAACGCCCACTGACAGAGTTACCGATTTTCAAATCGCGTTAATCTACGTAAGCAGTGGCGAAAGGGTTAATTAAGAAATTATATTTTCATAGAAAAACGAATCGTGCAGTTACAAAGAGTTCAACTGACCCAAAAATGGTAAGTGCGATTAAAATTATTTAATATTTACTTCATGAACACTTACAATAATTTATTCGACAAGATTTAGTTTATGCGTTGTTTTATATATATATATATCTATATTCTTTCATTTCGTATATTATGTTACACCTACGAAAGAAAATTTAAGCTTTATTGGTGATCAGTACAGCCATAATAGACACTTTTACTTGAAAAATATTGCACTTTTTTCAAAGAGTACTCTATGGACTAATCGCAAGTGTAATGTATTTAAATAGCTCTAAAATTATCTAAAAAAGTACTGACAGTATATACAAATCTAAAAAAAATTGAATTCAGGATAATTAAGACACTGGAAAAGAGGCAACGTTTTATTAATTTCTATAATTATTTTTTTCCTGAAAGATTTCCGGTGTGAAACATTAAACTTTTCTCTAAATCTTATAGGATCTTAATTTTATTTTTCTACATTTATAGATAACCCCCTAACACATTTTTGATTATAACTCTATAAATACTAAACATAAAGTATACAAATTGTATACTTTTCCGCAATGCCAGACTCTCAGAAATTCGAAAATGAAGTCAACATTGGGTGTTGCTATTGAAAAAAAATCAATGTTGACGCTCATTTCAATATGTAGATGACCCCTAATTCAAAATTTGACGACATATTCAGAAAGTGCTTTTAATTTCCTGTTGAATGATGTCTATTAGATGTTCCTGAACTCAATTAGTAACGAAATTACAGCGGGTGTTGCGTTTTTTTTCCCCGACTGTACAAACTCCATTTTCAATAGGGAACGTCCGATAGTGAACTTGAATAACATATTTCAATTTCATTAAGATATGTCTAGAGTAAAGGTATGAAAATATGGTTTATAGAAATACCTCTCATAGAACACAATGCTTTGAAATACTTTTGGGTGTCCCTGTACACATACCAGTAGAGGTACAAAATCCATTTTCAATAGGGAACGTCCGATAGTGAACTTGAATAACATATATTAGTTTCAAGAAATTCCATAAATATTTATGGGAGTTAGAGCGCGGACAGTCAGACAGACAGACGGACAGACGGACAGACAGACAGACAGACAGACGGACAGACAGACAGACAGACAAACCGAAGTCATAAACACTTTTCAACCTTGTTGGAAAGTGTTAATTATGTTCATTTGGGATGGCATAATATAACGTGTTTTTTGACGCATAAACAGTTAGCTCTCGTAAACCCGTTCTCGAGATATCTATATTTAAGTTTGGGTAAAAATATAGTAATCTGAAAGAAGTGGAAGGAGTCTCTTGAAAACCTGCCACAACCATATGAGCCTTATAAATTTTTAGATTCTATTTTAGTGAATTTTTAGACATTATATATCGATTGAATATATCTCAAAGCTGAAATGGGCAACTGGTTAATGCATCAAAGGACACATTTGACTATGCTCTTTCGATTTCTGCTTGTTTTGGATTTTATTATTTCAATAAGGCGTGGTGTTATCGATTTAGGAACGGTTGCACCGATTATTAGGAAACTTTCAGAATTTAACCTCGAGAATGAGCAGACAAGGGCCATTGCTTTATGCGTCAAAAAACATTATTAGGTATGCTCTTTCGATTAATGCTTGTTTGGATTTTCTTTTGTGATTACACTATGAGGTGGTTTCCGGTGAGTAGGCTGACTTTTTTGCTTGTACTTTGTTTATCTCTTCTATTTCAACAGCCGACGAAACTTGCAAAACATATACAATAACATTTAAATTATTTGCGATAACTATCTCATAGGCTAACAGCATTCTATAGGTAAGTCCCGACAGAGCTTCACGGCTTTTGTATTTTGTACCACTTCTGAATAATGTTCAATTTCAGATTCTGTAAATAGTCTCCGTAAAGGTGGTACGCTGTCTCGAATGGTTTGATCTACTCCAAAGACTTATGGTGGTTAGGTTTTGGTACAGTCCCAGGCATTGAACAAACATCATTGTCTTGTTATCACCAATAAGCTGCGAAATCACTGTTAGTATAGAATTTTAAATGCGCAATCTCTCCTAAACAGCAAAAGTACATACTCTCTCACTTTACTAGTAGAGATTGCTCAGTGTTTTATCAAATAATTACTCACCTTTAGAGGAAATCGTGGAGCATATACCGTTAGACTAGGCCAGTAGGTTATGAGAAAATGTTTAATTTGAAAATATTTTATACTTCTACCATTGTATTGAAATTTTTAGGAAGGGTTAGGAAAATTCAGGAATTCATTTTTCAGAACGAGAGAAAATAATCACACTTTATCTTAAACTCTTGAAGCAATCAATATGCAAATTGAAGTCGCCACTTCCCTGTTAGTGGTGCATAACCACCTAAAATTTCAGTTCGCTCATTTTACTCTTTCCTTCCACTCTTCTATGTGCGGAATCTCTCCTACCGGGCGATCTCCCCTAGCTTTACATTATACTTAATGCAGGAAAATAAAAATAAAAAATAATTAGGAAAATAAAACTACGTTAAAAGAAACACAAATTAAAGAAATTAATTTGTAATATCACAGCCTCCTAAACTAGATGCCTGTCGCGTGGCTCAGAAACTTGGTAACAGTTGAAATGATAGACAGCGCCACCTGGTACAGATTGCGTGACTTTTTTATTCAACAGAAACCAAAAATTTTCAAAAGTGAGGTATGACATACATAAAAGGCGAATGAAATTGAAGAAACGTCGATTATATATATCATATATAACTTCTTAAAATTATTAGTGGCAATTGAATAAAAAAGTTTCCCAATTTGTACAAGGTGGCGCTGTCTACCCCTTCAATTGTTGCCAAGTTCCGAGTCACGCGACAGGCATCTACTTTTGGAGGCTATGGTAATATTTTGCTATTATAATTGAATTTTTATACTCTGTACTAGTTAAACGAAACTTTTCTGGTACTAAATGAAATCTCAACAAGAGTTTATTTTTTCTACAGTTTTACCCCAATTTAAGCCATCAAGTTTCTCTTGTTCTCAAGTAATTCAATTTCAAAGTAGTATATATTCCCTTCAATGAAATAAAAATTATCATTCTCCAGGATCCAACAGGTAAATTATTCAAATGGGACATTAATAAGTTAACTTGTGAATGCAGTTTCATGTATATAGGTCAAACAAAACGTGTTTATATATTCTATTTAGAAGAACACAAAACGAACGTTAAAAATGGAGATATTGAACGTCCTACCATAGTTAAATATAGTTAGCTTTATAATTCCAATTTTATTTTTTCTAATACATCTATTATTCAAAAATGTATTTCTATTTTTGGGGAGCCTTTTATATTCACAAAAATTTAAATATAGGATCCCTAAGGCACACCTAATTTCGCTAAAGCATGGCTACAATTTATTTAGTACTCTCCCTCTCCCCCTTATCTTCTCCTTCTACACATCGTTTGAAATTTTTTCTGCGTTCATAGCTACCAACCTTTACGATTTTTATTACACCTGTATCATTTTATAGAAATTTTTTATAATATTTTTGTAGAAGTTTTCTATGAATAAACAAGAAAATTTTCTACAAAGAAGTACCGGTGTCAAATAATCGTAAAATTGGCATCTACGTGTGTCGCTTTTTCACTGATTTTTTCTTTATCCACGTCACTCTAACTTTTACACATATACTCAAAGTACATTACACAACTTGTCTTTCATGGCCCTTTTTTAGACCACTTTTTCTTAGCTAAATTATTTTTCATTTTTCCCGTTCTTCCATTTATTTATCAATTTCGCTGTTTTAATACTTATTTTAAAATCTTATTTTTTCTACTAGCATTCATGAGGAAACTTTAGTAGTTTCGAAACAGCCGTTTGCTGGTTGATAAATTTATTTAATTTGTGCTCCTTTTAACGTTGTTATATTTTCCTTTAATATTTCACAATAACGTACAAAAATGTTCTATGAATGATACTTACAGAGCTGCCAACCTAATCCGGCAAATTGTTAACGCCTACTGAAAAAACGCCCCTTTTTCACACCACTTAATTTTTAGAGCAATTCTCTTCAAATGTATCTATGATGAATTAAGTAGAAAAATACTCTAAAAATTAAGTGGTGTAGAAAAAGGGGCGGTACTAACAATTTGCCGGATTAGGTTGGCAGCTCTGTACTTATATCCGAAAATCGCAACACTTGAAAGCCATGCATTTAATACCGAATTTCAGTGAAATATATTTTTGAAAAAATACATAATTTTTAATGTGTAAATATATTTTGGATGTACGGAGTAGTAAATGTCAAATATTTAGTTTTTCATTATTATGAAAACTTAAAACAGCAGTTAAGAAAATGAAATAGATGTTTAGGTATTTTGTATCACTATATTGTTTAACATTACATTTTACTAGTCACAAATATGGTTCTTAAAATTCCTATAAATTCGAAATCTTAGTCAAAATAATTAAAAATATGTTTAATTATTTTTGAATCATTATATTGATTAAGATTATATTTTTCTTATCACACATATACCATTAATAGCACAAAACGCAATGCGTTTGTCTCTGGTCGAAATAAAAGCAGAATCCTTCATTAGAGAATAAAAGTAGGCACAGGTACTGAAAGCAGGCGACAAAAGTTTTGGAGGTGTCGGATCAGGATTATCATCTCTGAGTTATCAATGTGGGATTAGTATATTGTATCCTGCACTGGGTTCGTACTCTTCTTCCTTTTTTCAGGACACTCCCATGAATGAGAAATTTTCAAATTCATTGTTACCTCTATTTTTATAAAATAATCTCTAACTTGTTTAATCATGGCACATTACTATAAATATACCACAAGTATTTCTGCATGAAATTAGTTGTTGCAAAAAGCATAAAATTCTTACTTCTGAGAGAGTCCTCAAAAAAGGGCGGAGAGTACGAACCCAGTGCAAGATACATTATCCTAATCCCACATTGATAACCCAGAGCTACCTAACTAATCCGGAGGATTGTTAGTACCGCCCTTTTTCTACAGTACTTAAATTTTAGAGTAATTTTCTCTACATGGATTTAGGATGAATAAAGAAGAATAACACTCTTAAAAAAAAAAAAAAAAAAATAAAAAAAAAAATCTGGTGTGGGAAAAAGGGGCGGTACTAGCAATCCTTCGGATTAGGTTGGCAGGTCTGATAGCCCGATTTTTTAAGATTAATTAAGCTTAACAAGTACTGCACTTCGTTGTCTGTCCAGGAAAATCATAACATTTTTTAACTAGATTTTCTGTAAAGAAATTACAACTTTGTATTTTTTTTTTTTTATTATTATCATTCTAGTACAAAAACTGGGTCTTTTTATTTTGTGCAAAAAGAAAAAAAAATTAGTAGAGCAATATATTCCCAAACCATACTGGATGCATCTTTTCTACTTAATGTACTTAACAGTATCGAAGATCTAATTATTCAAGATAATTTTAAAGAACTTTTAAAATCAATGATTTAAAATTAGTGAATTAAAAAATAATGTCACTGAATTGCCTTTCATTTAATTTATCTTCCTATCTTTCCACGTCAGTTATCAAAATTGCACGTATTTTATTCACTGAATATGATTTTGTCGGTATCAAACAAATTTCATTAAAATTTTCTTTGTCCTTTTTCTCGTCTGTATGACTTTAGAATATTTAATTAATAGTTGAAAATCTTTATTTCTGGAATGAATGTGATTAATCCACTTAAAAAGAGCGAATAGGAAGTTGTAATTATTAAAATTTAAACATTCTTTGAATAAATTACAACTCTTTAAGTCTTGATTTTTTTTTTTTTTTTTTTTTTTAGATTAATTCTAAAGAACTAAAGTAGTTTCAGGTTTTTTTTCAAAAATCAAATGGAATTATTTTTTGATTTAGGTTCTTTATCTTTTTTTTCTTATGAATACGTACTTGTCAACATTCTAATATTAAATATACTTTTGGCAGGTATGATAGGTATGATATTAGAAGTTTGAAACTTTTGACTATGTGTGCGCCAATCTATGTCTTAAAAAGATAAGTAGATAACTGCCAACTTTTAAATTTATTCCGTTCGTATCCGCCTTTTACGCTTGCTCATTCTACCTTTTTAAAGAACAATTTTCTCTATATTTATTAATAACTACATATTGGAAAAAATACAGTACAAAAAAGTGGTATCTAATATAAGCGAGTTTTTCTAACAATGCTACGGAATGTTAAAAAAATTGGAAGCTCTAAATAGCCGATTTCAATGTTCTTCTTCTTCTTTTTTTTTTTTTTTTTTCTAAAGCTCGTTTAAGCGGGAGGGTTCTTGGATATATTTGATGAAAATCTATTTGATAATTTTTTAAAAGTGTTTTCATGTAAATTTCTCAAGGGTGGAACACGGGCGCATAATTCATACTGGTATTTGTTTAAGAAATTTCGTTATCTGTAATATCTTTGATTTAAGAAGCAGAAAATTTTCTTACCTTGAATGTGGTATGAATTCTGCGCCCGTGTTCCATCCCTGATTTCATGCAGTGTTGTCACACTTCGCGAGTTTTTTCTTTTTTTTTATTCAAAATTCACCAACAATTTTGAGAAGTGATATTTAATATACATAATCGACGATTGCTCATTTCGACACGCCTTTTATGTATATCAAATACCACTTCAAAAACTTATTGGTGGTTATTGAATAGAAAAGTCGCATAATCTGGCAGCAATTCGCGCCCAATTTGCAATGACATTTTTAACATGCGACCTGCCAACCTTCCAACTGATCGCACACGAGAATCCACATGGTTTATATGTTGAAAGTTTGAAATGATTTTTAAAAATTTTCTTAATTTTTAACCTATTATAGTGAAATTAAAAAAAAAAATTAATGAAGAGTAATTATAAACTCGCCGTCAAAATATTTCGTTTCAAATTACAAATTTTATATTTAACTTTGTTGAAATGAGATTTTTTCATTTCTAATTTGTATTGACATTTTATACTTGACGACTTTGTGTTTGCTTGTGACTTTCCATTTGATACCAGACGATATTTCGTATGGAATCTGGATTGGAGCATAAAATATTTTTTCTTTTGAATTTTCAGTTGATTTAAGGGGGAAAATAATGGTTACAAACAATAATTATCAATTCCCGGTTGAAATTCCATCAATTCAGATAAAAATTAGAGAATCTAAAATATAATATTTATTAAATTCAAAGTCGGCATTAGAAGGTCAAATCATGTTTTTTTTTTTTTTTTTTTGCTATATTTGATATTATGCGTTGAAGTTCTTCATAAGGGAGCTTTACAGTTTCTCATTATTAATTTGATTTCTAAATCATTAAGTTTTATTAATTTTTAAATTCTCACATTGTTTTTTTTTTTGTTTTTTGTTTTTAAAAATGTAAAAAACTACTTACAAGAAAATACATTATAGTTTTAGTTGAATTACCTTAGCACAATTAGCAACTTTTCAGGTTTTCCTGAAAAATATATTACACTAATTATAAACAAAAAATTGTTAGTGACAGCTTTACTTTAAAACTGTCATTTGCATTACGGTATATTTACAGTTGATTGAATTGGTAAATACTGTTAGAAAATAGTGCAGGTATTCTTTAAAAAAGAACTTAAAAGTCAGCAAGTATGCATTATTATTTTTTTTAATTTTTCATTCATCATACTCGCAATCCATCTGTGTGTATGTTCGATTCTTCGATGGTTCGATTAATTTCGATGAAGTTATTCCAATTTATTATTTATTTTCTTTGATTATTTATTTTACTGTTAGCAGTTTTAACAATCTGTGATTACTGAAATGTAAATATATTAATGTATGCAAATATATGATTAATCTCGTGTGTAATGCATGTACATTTTAGAATTTGTTGAAGCAAAATAATTATGAATTTTCTACAATATATGTATTACCTTAGCCTCCTTAACTAGATGCCTGTCGCGTAGCTCGGAAATTAGGCAACAGTTGAAGCGGTAGACAGCGCCACCTAATACAGATTATGGGATTATTTTATTCAACTGTCACCAATAATTTAAAGAAGTGATACATGGTATATATAATCGACGTTTCTTTAATTCTATTCGATTTTTATGTATATCATATCCCGCTTTTAAAAATTTTTGGTGACTGTTGAATAAAAAGGTCGCGCAATCTGTACCAAGTGGCGCTGTCTACCGCTTCAACTGTTGCCTAGTTTCCGAGCTACGCGACAGGCATCTAGTTAAGGAGGCTATGGTATTACAGTATGTGTATTCCGTATTATGTATTGACTACAAAAAAAAAAAAAAAAAACATAAACAATTAAATTCCAATTATATCAATTACAGCTGTTGTTTAATTATCACAGCAAGCATATTCTAAAAATTTCAGACTTCGAGTATTTACACTACTTAATTCTATTTCCTTTAGGCTGTAGTATCAAGGCCACGCTCAGATGAACTATGAATTCACATTTCCCATCCGTTGCTAGGTTACTGAAGAAACAAATACCGATGAACAAATAATGTTAAATTAACTAAAATCAACTATAAAATCGTTCCGGTATGAAGTCTCCTTTGAAAATAGCGGAGACTTGGCACCAATGTAATACATAATATTCTCATGTCCTTGTTACAGAGGTGCCAAGTTATTATAGATTGTCTGTAAACTAATACCGGAAATTTCTTAACGTATTCTTTTCTAATAATTATCCGCAATTTAATAGGAAAAGTTTTAACTTTTCTTTATTGTGGTATGAAATTGACTTTTCGTTAGTAGTAAGTTGGCACCTCTGTTGTTATTTGCATTCAAGGGCATTGATTGATTTATTTATTTATTGGAATTATATTTCGTAACACAATCTTTTTTAACGATTTTCTATTTTCACTGAGACATTTCATCACGAATATCAATAAATTAAGATTTAAATTACTAATACTTTTAGTATTCTAAAATAAACCTTGGGCAACAAATAAAAAGATTGTTAAAGTGAAATTATTATTATAAAAAATAATTATTCCAATCAATATCTATCTATCTACCTATCTATCTATCTATCTATCTATATATCTATATATATATATATACACACACATACAAATTTTCACATTTGAATCATTCACTGTTAACACCTTCACGACCGCATGTTTTTGTCTCTTTGACAGTAAGGTCCGCCTGTGGGCGTTATTCCGCCAAGATACAATATTTCATAACAAAATTTTCTATATTCAGATTCATATTAAAAATGGTTATACATTATAATTATACTCTTTCTAATCAAAGTATTTATATCCATAGTATAGTAGTTGCACAAATAAGAATATTGTGTGTATTTTTAGGAAGTAAATGACATACAAATTGCAAAAGAAACGCCCACTGGCGGAATTACAGATTTTCAAATGACGTGAATCTACGTCAGCTGTCGCGAAAGTGCTAAGAACATTTCATATACCTGCCAACTTGTACGTTTATTTTATTTGATTTTTCCTACCGAAGTTTTTAATACAGGGTGGTTACAGACCTGTCTTTATTCCCTGAGTCTTTCCCAGTATATTTATATGATATTTTTTTACTTAATTAATCGTGCAAATCTATATTGAAAATTCCAAAAGAAAAATACTGGTGGAAGTATCACGGAAAAAATGGGGCCAGTCACCACCCTGTAATA
The DNA here is from genome assembly GCA_963930645.1 of Salticus scenicus. Classification (NCBI taxonomy): domain Eukaryota; kingdom Metazoa; phylum Arthropoda; class Arachnida; order Araneae; family Salticidae; genus Salticus; species Salticus scenicus. The sequence goes on from OZ005662.1 coordinate 146,169,682, forward strand.
AACATTTTAGCAGTTTCTGCGATTAAATTTAATGAATACTTTTATAAAGAAATACCGGTTTTTAAAAACTTACAACCTGGCACCTATTACATTTAAACAAGTTTCAGTATCATCATAATCAGAATGAAATACCTTTAATTTCACCCTCAAATTTCTGTAGTGATAAGTATAAAGGATTTAAGTCCATATTCTTGATTTTTCAGGAGACGAAAAAAAAAATGTTAAACTATCTAAAAACTAATCATAAGAATTGATTAGGAAAAAGGGATTATGTTGATTTATACCCTTTATACCATTCAGTGATTGTCAACCTTCATTTAATAAAGGGAAAAATTGAATTAAATATTTTATAATAAAGATTAATGCTAAATTTATGACTTGAATCTTTTTTCACCAATGGATTCTCTCAAAGACCAAATGACATGGATTTAAATCCTTTATACCAATCGATAGAGATTTTTTTTCTGAGTCTGACCATGTGCTTAACTCAAAATTGACATTTTTGGACTTAAACCCTTTATACTTATGAGTACAGATTTATTCTATCAAATTATAGTTTAGGATTTCATTTTGCTCATCAAGGTATTCAAAATATACAAAAATCACATTCGTATCATAAATTCACTGCTGTCATTTTTCCGTTATTACCGAATAGTGTAGTACCAATAATTTAAGCAGTGATTTTTTTCGTAACAGTTTTCTACCATTTATGTGCACATTATTGTATCGGAAAAACCTATTAAAAAATAGTGGTGTTTATTCTTTAAAAAAGAATTTCTAATGTTGTTAATTACATGGATGTATATATATATATATAAAAAAAAATAGGATAACGATAAATTATGTTATAACTACTGTATTTTATAATCAAACAGCAAAAACTCATAGCTCTATAGCAAATACGTAATAAGTCTTATATTAAAACTTATAATTTTGCAAAAAAAAAAAAAAAAAAAAAAAAAAAAATCAATTTTGTAAAAAAAAAAAAAAAAAACTTTGCTGTCGAGAAAGTTATAGACAATGATATATTCCGAGGATATCGAAATAATCAATAAATGTAGTGCAAATAAACGGGAAATACCCATCGGCGCCTTTTGCGCGTAAACAAGTCACTCAAATCCTTTCCGTAGATTAAATTCAATTTTGAAAAATCTGTGTTTACTTCAACTCCAGCTGATATATATATATATATATATATATATATATATATTCTTTTCTTACCCTTTTTTTTTTTTTTTTTTTTTTTTTTTTAATTATAACAAATATTTTCACATATCGAATGAAATATAGAAATTCTCATTCCATGCTTTTGTTTTATTATTATTATTATTATTAGAAGGTATTTCTTTTTAAGAGAACAAATTAAATTAGTAAATTATAGTAACGATAATATTTTTGACTAAATGATTTAAATATTCAGACTAAAACAGTAAGTTGTTGGTTTAAGACAGAAATGCATTAAATGCATTAGATTTATTATTATTATTAATTTTTTAACGCAATCTATAAATCTATAAATAAATAAATAATACAAAAATGGCATTTTATTTTTGAATATTATTATTACTACTGTAACTAGAGCCTGATTAATGTATTATAATGATTAGTATATTATAAAAATAATTGGGTTCATTTTTTAATGCGGAATTTTTGTTTATCATTAACCAAAAGTAACTGTTAAAAATTAGTGGTAAGAATGTGTCTCGGTCTGATCAGGCCCTAGGTACCACTACTACTATTAGTACAAATGATAATAACAAATTTGTTAAATTAGGCCTTTTTTTTTTTTTTTTTTCGTGTATGGGAGTGAGTAAATTGTTTTTTGAAAACTGCAGTTTGCTGATTTCTGACATGGGCAAATTAGGCAAATATTTTAAATTAAAATACACACTAAACGAGAGAAAAAAAAAAAAAAAAGGCCTCACTGCAGAAAAAAATGACTTATACCTCTTTTATTTTTAATAACTTTAAAATTAGTGTTTGAAACAAATAAAACTGTCTTATTTGCATAATACCAAAGGAATGAAATAATACCTATGTAAATTTTCGATTTTATAATTCGCTTTATTGCACTCTTACTTTTTAAAAATCTGCATAAACTTTCCTTTTGAACATAATGCAATAACCATACACTTTATATTCTATTATGATTTATTATATGAAATAAACAAGTTATATTTTAATATATGAAATAAAAGTGTTTATTTGTTAGATCTAAGCAATTTTTTATTAAAAATATGTATTCTGCATTGGGTTAATTCCACTTTTATATGGATATACTGCTTTAATGCGCAATGGCATAGATTTATGCAGTGTTTTATTATAAATCACAGAAATTTCAATGTGCCAAACAATATCACAAATAATTTTTTCTAGTTCTGGTAGAGTTATAGGCTGCAAATTTCGAATCCTCTCCGCTCTTCCCCGCCTTTTTATTGACGAAACATTTTCGAGCGGATCGCGATTAGTACTATTTCCATGTCTGGTAAAGAAGAAATTCTACTATATCCTTTATGGGATTTAACTTAAAGTGAAGAAATGTATGATTAATCACAGAATTAAAGATTCTCATGGAAATGGATAGGAAATTTTGACAATTTGAAGTGAATAAACTTACAACAGATGCCATTCAGTAAGGTGCATTATCCTCTTGAAATGCTCTTTGCAGAAATGTCCAAGATACCTCCAAAATAGTCGGCCAGGCACCACTTTTATGAAGATTGTGTTTCATTTCGAGTTAATTGATCACTTGAGCATAAAAATTTGCCCGACTATTTGAAAGGTTATGCACCCCCGTACCATAATGTACGGAGAATGTGTCACTGTTTTAAAAGTGCGGTTTTCATTAAGTCGGTCATATTTTCGTTGTCGGATCTGCTTGTTTTCTTTAGCTCGTAGCAAGTTAAACTTGGCTCATCAAAGAGAACCAGTTCAGCCCAATATTAACTAATCATTTTTTTAATTTTTTTAGCTATCTGAGGTCTTGCTTTCCTAATTCTCTTAACTAAGAATGGATTTTTTTTTTCAAATTTTTTGTCATTTAAACCTGCTTTGTTTAATAGTTGCTGTACTGTATTTAAAGAAATTATACTGCTTAACACTTTTTCTGAATCTCTTTTAAGCTCTAAGTGTAATGCAGGGATGGAACACGGGCGCAGAATTCATACCACTATCAATGTAAGGAAATTTTCTACTTTTTAAATCAACGATATTATAGGCAGAGAAAGTTCTTAAATAGATTCCGGTATGAATTCTGCGCCCGTGTTCCATCCCTGGTAATGCAAACCGATTTGTTAAGAAATGGCTTTTTAACTTACGGTCATGTCGCTCGGATGAGCAACATGGCCGCCTAAAACCAAATTTCCAGTTTAAACGGCCAAAAAATTTTATATCTTGCTGAAAACCCTTTTACCAATATTTCGTTAGCATTTAATTGTTTTGCCATCTCACGTATTAAAATTTTTTTGAATTTTTATTCAAAAATTAATACTTTTTTGGCATCGTTAACTGCCTTATTCTTACCATTTTTGAAATAAATTCTAAAATTACAATTTTCCTGACAATTGCATTTTGTTTTTAACACTGGACTCAAAGCTAAAGTGTCTGTGGAAGACAACATAAAAAAATCTGTTCGAAAAATTGCTTTTTAAACGATAAAATTGGCGGTTGTAGAAGGCAAAAAGAAGAATATCCAAGTGTTTTTTTTTTTTTTTTTTTTTTTTTTTTTGTCGCTTAGTGTATTTATACAAACGTCAATCAAAAAATTAGTTGCAATGCTCAACAAAGTAAAATAGAATGCAAGTTGTGCAATAACTCTTTTATATTCTAAAATTAAAAAAAAAAAAAAAAAAAAAAATCTACATTTCAATGGAATTTGCATCGTTATTTAAGTATTTCGAAAAGCATTCAAGAACAATATTTTTTTGCATTACTTAGATTTTTCTAGCATGTTCTATGACTTTCTTTGACTGTTCTTTGACTTTTGGTTAGAATGCCATGCTGATAACGCATTGGTCGTGGGTTCAATCCTCGAAGGCCGACGTGCTATACATTTTTTTTCAGATAATAATAATAATTTTTAAAAAAAGTCAGTATCTAAAAGAAAATCTTTTGTTGTCTACACAGTATCCTAAGATATTTTAATTAGATTTTTAAGAAGCTTTATTTATAACTAAAAAGCACAAAATAAGATTTAAGTAAAAAAATCATTTTTTAAGATTAGAAGCTTTTTATTGTGATGCCCTAAAAAGCATAAAATAAAAAAATTATTGAGGTAAAGACATGCTATAAAGGAATGAAAGTTTTAACACTAATGAAATTTTAGAGAAAAATATAGATATTTCCCTTTTACAAGAGATGAAAATTTTTGAATATTCAAAATATTATAAAAAGCCTTCGAGACATTTGACATTTATGGCTTTACGAATAATTATACAAAAAACTAATAACTAAGGATATTGGTCTTAATGCTTTTTAAAATTTTTTGAATATTTAAAAATTTTCACATCTTGCAAAAGGGAAATATCTATATTTTTCTCTAAAATTTCATTAGTGTTAAAACTTTCGTTCCTTTATAGCATGTCTTTACCTCAATATATTTTTATTTTACGCCTTTTAGCGCTTCATACATGTAAAATACATATAAAAATACATAAAAAAATATAGAGTTTTTTTTTTTTTTTTAAGCTTTCGCCATTTAAAATTGATAAAATTAGAATTAAGAATACTTAACAAGGTCTGTAAACGGTTAAAAAATTTTAGAAATGGATATCTTAAATGGCGACTCTGGATTAAAATGGCAAATCTGTTATTCTACAACCTATTCCGTGAAAATTAATGTTGGTTACTAACGTTCTTTTGGAATAATCCAGAAATGTTGGATGTTAAAATTAGTATTAAAAATATTTAAAAGTTATTTTTTAAATGGCACCAATATAATGATAAATATGTATATATATATTTACATTTTTCATTAACAAAGAGAGTGTAGACATTATTTCTTTCGAATTTGTTCATGAAACAGCGATTCTATCGCTGAAAAGTATTGTTATATACGTGATCGCAGAGTTTTATTTCGAATACAGTTGATTGGAAATGAACGCGGTAGCATATTTAGCGTAGATGTCAACATTATAATTTATTCCGGAGTACTTTTACTCCCGCCTCTATTTCGCACCACTTTATTTGTAGAAAAACTTCTCAAACATATAATTACAATAAGTTACGAAAAATTTAATCTTAAAAAATAAGTAATATGATATAAATGCGGGGCTAAAAATACACTTGAATAAATTAAAATGTTGGCATCTATGTATTTAGCACTGGCGTAAGTAAGCGATCAATGTGATCAGTGTACCGTCTATGGCAATTGTGTTATGGCAATAATTAATTTAAAAAATATATATATATTATATAAAAAGTATAGAGTTTTTTTGTTTTTCTTTTCAAAGCTTTGAAACCATTGAAGCTTAAAAAGCATTAAAAATAATTTAAAGTTATTTTTTAACTGCCACCAATATTATGATTAAATTATTACTTTTTTAAAATATTTTTCATTAAGAACAATATTTTTATTTTTACTCAGTTGCTTCTGTTCTTGAAACAGCGATCCTTTCGCTGAAATTTTGTTTTGTGCGTTATTGCAGAATTTTATTTCCAATACAGTACATTGGAAATAAAAGTGGTAGCATATTTAGCATAGATGCTACATTTTTATTTATTCCAGAGCACTTTTATCCCCGCCTCTATTTCACACCACTTTATTTGTAGAAAAACCTCTCAAGCATATAATTACAATAAATTAGGAAAAATTTAATCTTGAAAAATAAGTGGTATGGAATAAAGGTAGGGCTTAAAATACTCTAGAAAAATTTATTTTATTTAATATTTGAACTATTATGGTTTTCACTGATATATAAAAATTATTAAAATTTTCCTATAGCCAAAAGGTGCTAAGTTGGCAACTATACTCCCATTTAGGTGGCAAGCACCATTTAACCTCTTTGGGACGAGCGTGTTGTGTACACCACCGCAAATGTTTCTTCCTCTCACTTGAGGCAAATATGCCTTACATTCTGTGGTTTTCAGCTACCAAGTTTTACGTCTACAACTCAGTTACTCGGAACGTATTTAAAAAATTCTCTACACTTTGATTTATGTCTCTTTCAGACTTGCCAACATCGTAATTAATATAACGTAGTGTTGTTAGTCTCGCACTTTTTTCCACACCAGTAAATTTTTAGAGTATTATTCTCCAAATGCAATTAAGATTAAATAAGAAAATAAATATTTTAAAAAGATACTTGTGTGAAAAAGAAGGCGGGTCTAACAATACTACGGAATATTAAGTAGTATGTTGCCAAATATGCTTTTTATACAATACTTTATAAAATTCTTATGTCTGTTTATATAATATAAGAATAACCCATAGTTTCAAACTTGGAACACATAAAATAAGGTGTATTAAAGTTTATGTTAATTATACGGATTACTATCAGGTTTTGCCCATTTCGCTGGCCACTAATGTTTAAATGAATTCTCAAAATTCCATATCTTAATTAAAAAAATCTCAAAAAAAAAAAAAAAAATCACTGAAATCAATTGACATTTAATTTAAATCTTTTCCGCGTTCGGCAGTGGTCCCCTCAAAGTCCATACATTGCGTACACTAAATTAACAGTTACACACCTAAATTTGCCATTCTAAGGTAAGTTAAACCAGATTTAAACTACCAACCGTGCTGGTTGCTATGCCCAACCAGTGGGAGGTGCGTAATTTCACAAAACCGCTTTGTAGTGAGTGTTGCATACACATAATTAACCGACACATTAAAAAATCAGTTAGAGCAGTGTTATGTTTGAAAACGTGTTTTTGCTTCCCCCATCTTAAAGGTTGGGAAGGGGCAGGGGATTTCGAAAAATCCCTTTATACTACGTATGTATGGTATACGTATGACCGACCCACGCATCATACCCATACCATACTTTCGAGCCATCTCATTAATAACCGTACAATTGTTAACACCTCCTGAAAAACGCCCCTTTTCTTACACCATTATATTTTTAGAGTTATTCTCTGCAAATATTGTTATGATTAAATAAGATTAAAATTACTCTAAAATATTATTGGCGTGAAAAAAAAAAAAGGCGCGTACTAAAAACTGTACGGTTCATAATGAGATGGTTGGCAAGTATGCCATACGTATAATTAAATATATATGTATATATATATATATATATATATATATATTGTGTCAGAGCAGAAAGAATTCTGTTTATTTTCATAAGAACACTGTTGGGCAAAATTATTATTATTAAAATTTCTACATTCCATAAAAAATATTTTATTTAAAGTTTTTATATATCAACATTTTTAATAGATATTGTTTCAGGATCATTTAATAAATCATGAAAACAGGTTTTTTTTTTTTTTTTTTTTTCATTTAATAAATTACAGAGCTGCCAACCTAATCCGGCAAATTGTTAGTACCGTCCCTTTTTGTACACCACTAAATTTTTAGAGTAATTCTCTTCAAATATATTTACGATGAATTAAAAAAACAAATACTCTAAAAATTAAGTGGTGTAGGAAAATGGGCGGGACAAACAATTTGCCGGATTACGTTGGCAGCTCTGAAATTATGAAAACTTTTTTTTTTCTTTAATTGGTGAAATTAGTAATAAATTCTGAGTTATTAGCTTTATTACTAGGCTTAAAAGAAAGTTTCGTGAAGCAGAAATGCTGTATGATGCAACAATACCAAATTATTGAAATGAGATTTGAAAGATTTAGAAGAGCTTTTATTAACTTATATCCATGCATTTATATTAGCCTGTATTAATGAATGTATGCTAAAAAAGAAGATATAGATAACACAGGTCGACATGTAAAATTTTGATTTTATAATTTTGGCTGATCTTTATGTGTTTTGGTGTGCTGAAACCGAAAATGAAGCCAGTTTTTCTCTATCATGTATAGATTTTTGTCAATACAGGGTGCCTGCCAATACAATTTTTTTCCATTACTCTTCCACCATTATAATTATATAGTAAGTGTTATAGTATGTTTCCATGATTAATAATTAATAAATGCCAATTGTTGTAATTGTGAAGCACAAGTGCGACTTAAAACCATATCAACCTACCAACCAACCAACCGATAGTTATGATGGTATGTGTCAGAAATCGTGTCGGTAAACACCCTGTATTGACAAAAACCTATACGTGATAGAGAAAAATGGGCTGCATTTTCGGTTTCAGCATATCAAAAAACATAAAGATCAGCTGAAATTATCAAATCACATTTTGTTAACTTCAATTTTGTCGGTCTGTGTAACCACTGAACACCCCCCCCCACCACCTTCCCTAAATACTTGAAATTCAACTGTGCTAATCGGCGACAGCTTTCTGAGTTTTAACAATAACTAGGTTTTCTTAAGAGTTAGTCTGTAAAGTTAGTCCATTATACAAAAATAAATAAATAAAAATAAAAAATAAAAAATAAATAAATAAATAAATAATAATAATTGCTCTTGTGCACCCAGAGTTAAAAGTTAAGTTTTTGTAAAATGTTAAGTTTAAAAGAAACATTATCATTTTTTAATGACTATAAAACAATGATTAATAATTATTGTTTTCTAAACCTATTTTATAAATGCTATTCAAAATTACATTTTTAAATGTAAATTATAATTGCTTAACCCTTTCAGTCGCAGTGTTCCCGCTGATGGAACACCTAATTTTAATTCTCAAGTGCAAAAACTTATCTCGGAAATTTTTTAAAGAAAATTTACATTATAACATAGCAGAAAAGGCCCTTTTTTTAAAGGGAAAATTTAAAATTTCTTGTACTTCAATTATGTTCGTAAATTCCGGTGGCAGTGTAGTTTAAATGATCGGAATTATCTTGCTCTGCAAATGGTTAAAATACTCAGGAATAATTTGAAATGTTGGGATCTATGCAACATTTACCAGTTTTTCTTGTCGATAATGTTTACTTATAAAGTGATTTATTTATTAAATTTAATATTATTTAAATTTAATAAGGTTTACTTACAGATGTTTCAAACCGAAAATTTCTCGAAAAGGAACAATGCTAATTTTTTATTTTTTAAATATTTATGATCAGCTATGTGTCTAAAAGCCATTTTTAAAAGTAGTTTAGTAATTTTTAAAATAAATTAAGTAGTGAACCTTAAAGGGTTAATCCTTTTCTAAATAAGTACACTTTTTCTTCTTTTATTTCAACATAGCAATTTACCTTTTAGTGCTTGGATGACTAAATTTTTAAAGAGTATTATAACTAATATGAATTCCCAAATAAAAATATTTCTAAATACACTTGAATAAATTATTACTTATTCTGTAGAATAAAAAGATACTTTTTACTTTCGTGATTAATAGCTATTCTACTCAAGACAAAATAACTTTGAAAATAACCTTTTTGTAAATATAATTCATAAACCTCTTAAATATTAAAATTTTTTTGTATAATTTTTACAAGAGAAAAATCTATGAATACTTTAAAGTACTTATTTTAGTATCAGAAGGTTTTTAAGCAAGCACAAAAATATTTTCTAACTTGAATATTGTAGAGAAATTTCTAAGGCGACTTATTAAACTCGTAGAATTTTTGTAATTTTGCGAAGATTTAATGTTCGAGTTCAGTTTCATGGTTAGAACCAGGAAGTTAGTATGAATTCTGGAAAACTGAAGAAAAGCAAGAAATACAATCTAGTTTTTAAAGGATAAATTTTATTTCAAAATTACTCTACGAAGTTTGTTTGAGGATTTCATAATCAGTGAATCATTTGAAAATTATTAAATTGGAGTTTAATTCAAATTTAAAATAGAGGTCACTTATAATTGTGGAATACTAAGATGTGGTAGCAGCTATCAGTGTTAAAATGCTAGTGAAGGCTATTCATTAATTTTAAACCCATCACTACCCAAAGTGCTTTGCTCAGTTTAAACATATGAATAAAAGTATAAGCGAATAGCCTTGTTCCCCAACCTTTAGTCCAATGAACTCATATAAGTCTCGATAAAGTCTTACCTAAGGTTCTCTGTACTCTTTTAACTTTAGTGACTATACACAATAGTTAATCCCTAAATGCACAACTATGTAGATCTCCATTGTATGTTTAAAATCTCATATTTTTTTTATGTAATAGCATTTGCATAGTTTTTTTTTTTTTTTTTTTTTTTTTTTTAGTACGACAGGACTATTTCTTTAAATCTGGCATTTTGCGTCGTTAACGATTTATAGTGTTCCACTTCAAAAATATCTTCAAATATCCTGTTCTACCACTTAATTTCTTTCTCTATCTTAAATTTTTTTGTGAAATCCGTAAAAACCTCTATATGTATTTTTTTCTCTTCCTATTGGTGAGGATCGAACGCACAACCTTCGGGTGCGTAGCTCTGTACTCTGACCTCACAGCTCTACGGTTCTTGGCTAAACATTTCTGAATATTTAGATTAGTGTTCGAATGTGTGTGTGTGTGCGTATGTATGTATAGCTGAATCAATTGAAACACAAATTTGACAGTGGTAGCTGAAGTGATTTTGTTGGTTATTTGATCTATCATCAAGTTAAAAAATGGCGGCCATTTGAAAATTTCAAATTCGGATAAGAAACGCATTTTTCAACAGATTTGCTTAAAATTCGGTATGTACAGTCGGGGAATAAAAATCGCAGCACTCGACGTAATTTCGTTGCTAATAGATGTAGAAAAATGTAATAGGTATCATTCGACTGGAAATTGTGAGTAGTTTCAGAAAATGAACTGAAATTTTGAATTGGGGGTCGTCTACATATTAAAACGCGCACCAACTTTGATTTTTTTCAATGATAATGCCCCATTTTTATTTTATATTTGAATTCCTGGGATCGCGACAACGCGAAAAAGTATGTTGGTTGTATATTTTACTTTTTTTTTTTTCACAGAATTATAAGCGTTCAAAGTTTGGAGAATGCTAAATTCATATTTCAAACTTTTATTAATATCTTTAGAAAAAATAACTTGATCAATATAATTTTTTTTTTACGAGATACAGTGAAGGAACCCAAACATAATCCATCATTTCTTTTGATTCTGAAAAACATTTTTTATTTTGAAAAATATTAATAAATTCATATTCATAAAAATTATGAATTATGACCTATATTAATTTTTACATAAAATGAATCCTAATGCTGAAAAATATGGGTGTGTGAATTTGCAGCTCATTCCAGTTATTAGTTTTCGAGATATAAATAAATCTTTCTTTCAGGGATGGAACACGGGCGCAGAATTCATACCACTACCAATGTAAGAAAATTTTCTACTTCTTAAATCAACGATATTATAGGTAGAGATATTTCTTAAACGGATTCCGGTATGAATTCTGCGCCCATGTTCCATCCCTGTTCTTTTAGAGTGGTTTAGGGGACCGTCTCTTATAAAGTTTTGCTTGCGATAACGAATCAAATCTTAAAAAATAACAAAGAAAATTAAGCAAAATATGTTTATTTTTTATTTACGGGTCAAATTATATAACAACAACGTCAAACGCAAAGAAATGATATTAAAATGATGATTTTTAGACATTAGCATCAATAATTCCTGTTTTCTAAAGAAGAAAAGCCCCGCCTTCATCGTTCTTTAATACAAAACAATACAGAAAAGAAAAGTAAATAGGACATTGAGTATTGTGTTAAACCCCTTATTTTATGTTGTAAAAATTCGCAGAAGTGGTATTTACTTCATCTATTACTGGTGATAAATTTTGAATCTTTTAAACGAACACTAGAAGACAAAAAATAACGAAATAGGTTGGGTTTACTGTTTTAAATAGAAAAATAGGTTAAATGTAAAAATTGTCTATTAAAAAAAACGAATGGATTTGGAATGCAAGACAGACTTGTAAAATTGTTTCTTAATTACTGTCATAGATAAAAGCTTAATCATTTTCTTCATATATTGCTTTATTTTTATTTATTTATTTATTTTGTAGGGGGGGGGGTTATTATTTTAAGGATACTTTAGTTTTTAAAATTTTATTAATATATTTTAACTTTATATATTTTTAAAAATATACTTTTTCTTTTATAAATTTATTTTAACACTTTTTGCGACCGCAGGATTTTGTCTTTTTCACAGTAAGATCCGCCTACGGCGTTATTCTCTCACAATAAAATATTTCAGAACAAATTTTATGTATTCACAATTATATTACAAATGGATATACAGTATAATCATATTCTAATATTTCTATCCATAGTATATTGTATCGCAAAAATATGAACACTGGGTACACACTTAAGAAATAAGTAACACACAGATTACGAAAGAAACGCCCACTGAGAGAGTTACAGATTTTCAAATGACGTGAATCTACGTCAGCAGTCGCAAAAGGGTTAATTAAGAAATTATATATTCATAGAAATTATAAAACGAATCGTACAGTTCCAAAGAGTTCAACTGACCCAAAACTGATAAGTGTGATTAAAGTTGTTTAATATTTACTTCATGAAACCTTACAATAATTTATTAGAAAAGATTTAGTTTATGTGTTGTTGTACATATTTGATTTCGTATATTATGTTACACCTACAAAATATATATATATATATATAAATAAGCTTTATTAGTGATCAGTACAGCCATAATAGACACTTATATTTGAAAAATATTGCACTTTTTTAAAGAGTACAGTCTGGACAAATCGCCAGTGTAATGTATTAAATAGACCTAAAATTATCTAAAAAAGTACAGAAGTATATGTTACTGTTAAAGCTCGAAATCCGTTAATGTGCAGATTACCTAGCTAATCTGCAGAATATTTAAAATGACTCGTTAAAGTGCGGAATCAAGAGTTTTCCGCATGTTAACTAGGTAATCTGCACATTAGCGGCTGCTGTGTCGTTAGAGTTCAAATGTTTGTTTCGAGCTTTAGTATTTTTAGATTCACTATGACGTCAAATAGTCATGTGATACAGATACGCGAATCTCAGATTGGATTTGACTCGATTGACCTCCAAACACAAACCAAAACTTTTATCCCTTCCGCACCGCTATGATAAACAGTAAGTGCAAAACGTGGATCATCGAAGCTATGATATTAGGTTTCTTCTTATGACCAACACAAAATTTAAAGTAACAAGTAAGTTATATTTGTTTTGATTTATTTTTTCTCTTTCTTAATTCTGTTAATATAAGTTTGATAAGGGTCTGCTTTTTATTAATGAAATCTAATTTTAATTGAAAGTTCTCTCTCGTGAAACTTCATTTTGAATTATGAATATTAAATTTACAGCACAGTAATTAATTTTTCCGGAAATAAAACTATTAAACCACAACTTTTTAAAACTAATTTATTTTAAAATTGATTTAAATTACTATTAGTTACTGAAACACTTACTATTTTGATTCATGCAGTTGTCATATGGTGTTCGTTGATCGTAAGTAAATATTAATAAAAACCCTTATCATTTTCCCTTGTATTAAAAGAAAATGAAATTCAGCTCATTCTAACAACGATAACTTTTTAATTTTCTCGACAAATTCCACGGGTTTTTATTTAAGTAGCTAAATACATGGCTATAAATTTGGAAATTGTCCTTAAAAGGTTTCATGTGTTTCGAAGGGTTTAAAAAAAAAAAAAAAAAAACTTTTTTTCTGTATTCTTTTCAAACGTATCAAATAATTGTTTTCAAAGTTTTGAGTATATAGAAGTATAGCAATTAAACAAAATTGTATAAAATTTTCTTTAAAAGTATTTGAAATTGTAGCCGGTGTGGTTCCTCGTTTCCGGGGACACTTTAGAAAAGCGGTGGACACGATTTCTCAAAAACTAATGCTGTAATCATGCTGAAATTTTGCACACTTCTTCAAATTAGAATTGACAAATATTTGAACGATGGATTTTTTTTTTATTTTTCTTTCTTTTTTCTTTCTTTCTTTCTTCCCTTTTTTTTTTTTTTTTTTTTTTTAATAATAACTGATTTTACAAAGTGCGTTTGGTAAAATCCGCCGAAATTTGTGTGCTTTTTTTCATTCAACTCTGCTCAAAATTCAAATTTTATTTCGTTTATTTTATTTTTTATTATTTTGAATACGTCGTTCAAGTACTGACAATTCTATTTTAAAGAAGTATGCAAATTTTCAATAATATCGCAGCATTACTTTTTTAGAAATTATGGCCACTGGCTGAATTTTCCAAAGTTTATAATAAAAATTTTACAAAATACTGTTTAAATGACCCTTTTTTCTATACTGAAAATAATTAATAAAAAAATATATATATATTTATTATATAAAAAGTATAGAGTTTTTTTTTTTTTTTTTTTTTTTTTTTTATCTTTCACTATTTAAAATCGGTAAAATTAGAATTAAGTATACTTAACATGGTCTTTACACGGTTAATTTTTTTTAAAAATGGATATCTTAAATAGCGACTCTGGATTAAAATGGCAAATCTGTTATTTTACAATCTATTCCGTGAAAAATAAGGACGGTTACTAACATTCTTTTGGAATAATCCAGAAATGTTGGATGTTTAAATTAACATTAAAAATATTTTGAAGTTATTTTTTAAGTGCCACCAATATTTCGATATATATATATATATATATATGTGTGTGTGTGTGTGTGTTTTTGTAATTTTCGTTAATTGAAAAAGTGTATTTGTAATTTCCCTTATTCGAATCTTGAAACAGCGATTCCGTCGCTGAAAAATATGGTTAAGTACGCATACGTGCCAACCCTCTCATTATGAACCGTACAATTTTTAGCACCCTCCTTTTTTCCACACCAATAACTTTTTAGAGTAATTTTAGTCTTATTTAATTGTAACAACATTTGGAAAGAGTAACTCAAAAAATATAGTGGTGTGAGAAAAGGGGCGTTTTTTCAGGGGTCGTTAACAATTGTACGGTAATTAATCAGATGGTTGGCAAGTATGAGTACGTGATCGCGATCGCATAGTTTTATTTCCAGTACGGTTGATTGCAAATGAAGGTGGTAGCATATTTAGCATAGATGTCAACATTTTAATTTATTCCGGAGTACTTTTATCCCCGCCTCCATTTCGCAAAACTTTATTTATAGAAATACTTCTCAAACATATAATTACAATTAGTTAGAAAAATTTAATCTTAAAAAATAAGTGTTATGAAATAAATGAGGGGCTTAAAATACTCTGAAATAAATTAAAATGTTGGCATCTATCTATTTACCACTTGTGTAATAGTAAGCGATCAACGTGATCAGTGTAACGTCTATCGCAATTGTGTCAGCTCCGCCTGATTGTCTCCCATTCATTGTTGCCAAATTAGCACCTTTTGGGTACCAGAAAAATTTAATAAAAATATTTATTTTATTTAATAATGGAACTATTATGGTTTTCACTGATAAAGTAAAATGAAATATATATATATATATTAAAATTTTCCGGTACCGTAAAGGTGCTATGTTGGCAACTATACTCCCATTTAGGTGGCAAGCATCATTTAACCTCTTTGGGACGAGCGTGTGGTATACACCACCGCAAATGCTTCTTCCTCCCACTCGAGGCCAATATGCCTTACATTCTGTGGTTTTCAGCTACCGAGTTTTACGTCTACGACGAGTTTTATGTGTCTTTCAGACTTGCCAACATCTTAATTAATGTTCCGTAGTGTTGATAGTCCCGCCCTTTTTTCCACACCAGTA
The DNA here is from genome assembly GCA_963930645.1 of Salticus scenicus. NCBI lineage: Eukaryota > Metazoa > Arthropoda > Arachnida > Araneae > Salticidae > Salticus > Salticus scenicus. Next base: position 146,185,376 of record OZ005662.1, read on the forward strand.
AATTTTTAGAGTATTATTCTCCAAATGCAATTACGATTAATTAAGAAAATAAATACTCTAAAAAGATACTAGTGTGAAAAAGAAGGCGGGGCTAACAATACTACGGAAAATTAATTAGTATGTTGGCAGGTATGCTCTTTATACAATACTTTATAAAATTCTTATGTCTCTTTATACAATATTAGAATAACCCTTAGTTTCAAACATGGAACACATAAAATAAGGTGTATTAAAGTTTAAGCTAATTATACTGCTTATTAGCACTCTTTGGCAATTTCGCTGGCCACTAATGTTTAAATGAATTCTCAAAATTCCATATCATAATTTTAAAAAAATCTCAAAAAGTAAAACAAAAAAACAAAAACAAACAAAAAAAAAAAAAAAACCGCTGAAATCAATCGAAACCTAAATTAAAGCTTTTCTGCGTTCGTTAGTGGATTTCGCTCGCAACATGACAAGTCCGAGTTCCAACTACGTTAGGTAGCGAATTACGCGCTCTTTAGACCCCCATCATCCTCGGATAAGTTAGAAGATTCCTGAAATCCTCTAAAAGTGCATATAATGCGTGCACTAAATTAACACCCACGCACCAAAATTTGCCATTTTGAGGTAAGTTGAACCAGATTTAAACTGCCAACCGTGCTGTTTACTATGCCCACCCAGTGGGAGGTGCGTATTTTCACAAAATCCCTTTATAGTGAGAGTTGCATACACATAATAAACCGACACATTAAAGACTCATTTAGAGAAGTGTTATTTTTGAAAACGTGTTTTTGCTCCCCCATCTTAAAGGTTGGGAGGGGGGATTTTGTAAAATCCCTTTATACTACGTATAGTATACGTATGACCGACCAGGGCATTCTAGAACAACGGGCCGAGACAGCGTAAAAACTTATCTGGAATCACGTGACCAAAGGAGGGAGAGGATATTTCTCATGCAGGGCAGGAAGTGTCCAGCTTCCCCTTCCAGTTTCCCATCATTTCCGTGGAAGATGCATTTTGTAGTGGGTGGAATCAAGGCCATCTTGTAGAATGTTGGATATTTAAAACGTTTTATTTGGAAATACTTAAAAGAAAACGATGAAATCAAATTAAAATACGGGTCGTTATTGTTGTGTACCTGGATGTACCTCCAACAAACATGGAGAATACATCACATGTTTCCGTTTTCCCCAAAAAGAAGATATGAGAAAAACATGGCTCAAAAAAATACCAAGGGATTTTATTCCAAATAAAGATAGTGTTGTTTCCATTAAACATTTTGAAAAAGATTCAGTTATTTATACTGATAAAATTACCGCAAAAGATGAAAATATTATGGAATATCCTAGGAAATATCCTAAACTGGCCGAGGACGCAGTGCCTAAAGTATTTCCAAATTTACCATCATATCTAACGGAAGAAACTAAAGCCAGACAAACGACTATTAATAGAAAAAAAAGAATGGAGCAAATGGATAATGAAGATATTTCTAGTTTTTTGCAAGCGGATAAAATTAATTCTCTCAGTGACATTAAGCATCAGTTAAAAAATGAGAAACACTGCTTATATAATTTTATGCAGGAAAATAACATTAACCTTTATTCTGATAACAATAGCATTTATGTTATGTTTCTCAAGTGCAATGGATATATGAAAATTACAAAATCTTTGAAAATTGATGATAATTTAAAAGTGTTTTTTGATGCAGGTAAGCAAATTATAAATAATATCTTTAATATTCTTAATAATAATACCTTATGTTCTTGGGGGGAATTATTAAGCATCCTAAGCATTGCATAAAATTATAATTTATGTGAATCCAATCAGATAGAAATAGACAACTACGAAAAAGCAATAGAGCATTTTAAATTATTTATAAACGAAAATTGCGATAGTGAAAATTATGATTGTCTTAAATTTATCCTTTAACAAATTATTCTGGCAAAAAAATCTATTCGTGGTCGAAATTATAGTAGCGATTTATTAATTTTTGCCTATTGCGTTTTTATTTTTAAGTAAATCAAAGTTAATTTTGTTACCATCTATAAAACATTTAAAGAGAATAGCTGTTGATTTAAATGTAACGCCAGGGATTTCGACCATTGAAAATAAAGCATATTTAAAAGCAAAATTGTATAATTTAAATGAAAATTGTAGAATAGGAAATATATTATTAGACGAAATATATATTACACCACATATATCCTATATAAAAAAAAATTAATTGGTTTTGCAAGCAATAATGATGAATGTAATCGCGCAATTACTGTTTAGGCATTTATGCATACGTCTTTATTTTCTAAAGATAAAGAAATCATTTCTCTAATGCCCGTAAAATATTTGAATGCAGACGAACTTTTTCAAATGACTAAAGAAGTACTGTGTTTAATGGAAAATATCGGTTTCAGAATTATAACAATAATATCAGATAATAACCGAATTAATAGAAATATGTTTGCAAAATTATCTGGGGATAACCAGCTAAATTGTTTCATACCACATCCTTATAATTCTTCTCAAAAATTATTTCTCCTGTTTGATACCGTTCACTTAATTAAAAATTTAAGAAATAATTGGATTTCACAATTTCAAAAATCATTTTATTACCCTGACCCTAAAAACACTGAAAATATTCTGATTTCATCTTTCTTGTTTTTAGAGAATATTTATCACGAGGAAAAAAATTCAATTGTAAAAATTGGCCCTAAATTAAGTTGCAAAGCTCTCTATCCTACTAATATTAAAAAACAAAATGTTAATTTAGCCTTAAAAATATTTGATAAAACGAATAGTGTCTCATTAAAAAAAATTTCAGATCAGTTCAGTAGTACTCAATGTACAGCAACAGCAACTTTCATTGATGAAATCTGTAAATGGTGGGAGATAATGAATATTAAACACCCCCATAAAGGCTTTAATCTGCACCTTGATGATGCAGTACCATTTGAATCGTTGGATGATAAGAGATTGAAATATTTAGATGAGTTTTCAAAATGGATCAAATCTTGGGAAAATTTAAAACAAAAACCTAGACATGGCTGCTTATCTCCAGAAACATTCTTTGCCTTACAACACACAACTAATACAATGATCGAATTAATAAAATATGTTATTGATGAACTTAAAGCAAAATACGTACTAACTGGGAAATTTCAAACTGATAATTTAGAAGGCCGATTTGGTCAATACAGAGAAATGGCTGGATCAAATTATTATATATCAGTGCAACAAATTTTAGAATCAGAAAAAAAAAACTTAGACTTAAAAGCATTTTAAAGTGTCATTCTGATCCAAATGGAGATATTGTTATCAAAGACTTTATATTAATTCATACAACTAGAACTGTTTCTGAAAATATAGATGTATTATCATTTGATTTAATTTTAGAAACTTTAGACAGTGATAATATTTATGAAAATGACATCACAGTTTTAATATATATAGGGGGTTACGCAGTAAAAAAATTAAATTTATTATGCAAAACTTTTTTAGAAATGTTTATTTTAAATGAAACAATGGATCTAGTAATTGAGGATGAAGAATATAATTATTTAAATGAATTAAACAGAGGAGGTTTGAAATTTCAAGCCTCCTCTGGTTATCAACCAACCTGGTCTGGTTATCAGCCAACCTCCTGTTGTTGTAATATATCTACAACAACATCTGTTGTTGTAGATATATTAAGCATGTCATTTATTTTATTTAAAAGCCTCCTATCAAAAAAGTATGAAAATAAATTTATACAAAACAACAGTCAGTTTTCTGTTTTTGTTAAATTAGCAATTTTAGGTATAGAAATGAGTAATATTTTAGAAAAAGAAAAATGCTCAGAATGTAATATAAGTTTACACAATATAACGCAAAGAATAATAGAAACGTCTGCAAATATCTGCTTAAAAAATTATTCTAAACAGTTTAATGATAGGTTGGTACAAGAAAAACACGAGCGAAAAATTAAGAAACTGAAGGGTTAAACTTTAAATACCATTATTAAAAAGTACATGCAAAATTTGCAAAAGTATATTTGAATGTGCATTAAATTATTACTTCTAGTACATGTAGCAATTCACATGTTGGATTAATTTAATATGCATATTATTATAACTTCAGATCAAAAAATATTTATTTTACCGAATTAGTGCTATTTCAGATATGCACAAATAACTGAGATTTTTATAATACATATAACTTTGAATTCGTTGTATATATATATATAGAATGCAAAATAACATTTCATTTATTATTTATATATTATTGCTATTGCTAATTTCTTTCTGTATTATTGCGTTGTTTCTTTCACACTGCACTTGTGCCTACTTAGATTTGCCTGAAAAATGACTAAGCTTAATTATATTTACTTGAAACACTTATTATAGGTTTTTGCAGTTTATGATGTTTATATACTTTCTCCATATCTTAAAAACAATTTTGCAGTAGATTTTACAGCAATTATGAAAAACTTGCTTTTATAATTTATAATCTTATATTGATTACTTAATTACTTAAATAAACTTCGAGCATATATTTCAGTTGAAATTTATTATTCAAAAAGCTATTTCTAAATTAGGCAGATTTGGAAAGAAAAATATAAATGTCTAAGATTTCTCATGTTTATACAGAAATATTTCCATTGAATTTAAATGTTACTTTGCATGAAGAAATGCACAAAAATTTGAGAAGGTGATATTAAAATTTATACTTCATTCATTGCATCTGAAAAAAAAAATATTTATTAATTTTTCAAGTATTATTAATTATATTTATATATACGTTGAGAATTTATTAATAAATATATATATTTTTCAGTTTAAATTAATTATTCTAAATGCTATTTCTGTTTTTTTTTTTTTTTTTTTTTTTTTTTTTTGGGGGGGGGGGGGGATTAACAATATGAATATTCCTGTTTACACGTAAAATATTTCCATTGGATTAAAAAATTACTTACCACGAAAAAACGTATAAAAATATTAAGGAAGTAATATTAAAATTTATATTTGTGTCAGAGTACCTGAAAATTATTTATCTATTTATTTGTTTTTTAATATCATTATGTATACTTATATAAACTTCAAGCATTTATTAGCAAAAAATATATTTCAGTTGCAATTTATTATTCAAAATGTTATTTCTAAATTTTGATGATTTTGAATGATAAATATAAATGTTTAAAATTTTATCTGCTTATATGTATAACATTGCCATTGAAGTTTAATGTTAATCTGCATGGAGGGAAAAAAACATGTTTGAATATTAAGGAGATGATGGTTCAATTTTATATTTCTTTCCTTACACTTTAGAAAATATATATATATGTATATATTTATTTATTTTCTGTATATTATATATATATTGGTATGTACAGTCGGGGGGAAAAAAAACGCAACACCCGCTGTAATTTCGTTATTAATTGACGCAGGAACATCTAATAGACATAATTCAACAGGAAATTAAATGCACTCTCTGAAAATGTCATCGTATTTTTAATACGGGGTCATCTACATATTGAAATGAGCGCCAACTTTGATTTTTTCAATCTTCATATTCGAATTTCTGAGAGTCTGGCAGTGCGGAAAAGTATACTGTTTGTATACTTTATCTTTAGTATTTATAGGATTATAATCAAAAATGTGTTAGGGTTTATCCGTAAATGTAGAAAAATAAAATTAAGTTCTTATAAAAAATAGTCAAAATTCTAATGTTTTACACCAGAAATCTTTCAGGAGAAAAATAATTATAAAAATTAATAAAATTTTTTGACTTTTCCAGTTTCTTAATTATCCTAAATTCTCTTCTTTAGATTTGTATATACTTCAGTGCTTTTTTAGATAATTTTAGGTCTATATAAATACATTACACTTGCGATTGGTCCAGACAGTATTCTCTGAAAAAAGTGCAATATTTTTCAAGTAAAAGTGTCTATTATGGCTGTACTGAAATAAAGCTTAAATTTTCATTCGTGGGTGTAACATATTATACAAAATGAAATAATATAGATATCTATATACAACAGCGCATAAACTAAATCTTTTCGGATAAATTATTGTAAGGGTTCATGAAGTAAATATTAAACAATTTTAATCGCAATTACCAGTTTTGGGTCAGTTGAACTATTTGGAACTGTACGATTCGTTTTATAATTTCTATGAAAATATATTTTCTTATATTTTCATAATTAACCCTTTCGCGACTGCTGACGTAGATTCACGCCATTTGAAAATCTGTAACTCTGTCAGTGATCGTTTCTTTCGTAATTTGTGTGTTACGTATTTCTTAAGTGTGTACCCAGTGTTCATATTTTTGCAATAAAATATACTATGGATAGAAATACATTGATTAGAAAGAATATAATTATATTGTATATCCATTTGTAATATAATTGTGAATACAGAAAATTTGTTCTGAAATATTTTAAACGCCCGAAGGCGGATCCTACTGTCAAAAAGACAAAATCCTGCGGTTGCAAAAAGTGTTAAAATGTATTTATAAAAGTAGAAGTATATTTTTAAAAATATATAAAGTTAAAATATATTAATAAAATTTTAAAGACTGAAGTATCCTTAAAATAGTAATCCTCCCCCCTACAAATTAAGTAAATAAATAAATAAAAATAAAACCAGTAATCGATGAAGTAAAAACCACTTGTGCATATTTTTGTCAACATAAAATAAGGGGTTAAACAGGAATACTAAATGTTACATTTACTTTTCTTTTCTATATTGTTTTGTTTTGAAGAACGATGGAAGCGGGGCTTGTCTTCTTTAGAAAACAGGAATTCTTGATGCTAACACTAATGTCTAAAAATCATCAATTTTGGTTCATTTCTTTACGTTTGACGTTGTTGTTATATAATTTGACCCATGAATAAACAATAAAAATATTTTGTTTAAGTTTCTTTGTTATTTTTTAAGATTTGATTCGTTATCTCATGCAAAACTTTAAAAGAGACGGCTCCCTAAACCACCCCAAAAGAAAGATTTATTTATATCTCGAAAATTAATAACTGGAATGAGCTGCAAATTTGCACACCCATATTTTTCAGCATTAGGATACATTTTATGTAAAAATTTATATAGGTCATTATTCATAATTTTTATGAATATGAATTTATGATGGATTATGTTTGGGTTTCTTTACTGAATCTCGTAAAAAAAAAAAATATATCGATCAAGTTAGTTTTTGTGAAGATATTATTATAAGTTAGAAATATGAATTTAACATTAGCACCTTCAAACTTTGAACGTTTATAACTCCGTGAAAAAATTAGTAAAATATACAACGAATATACTTTTTCGCATTGTCGCGATCCCAGGAATTCAAATATAAAATAAAAATGGGGCATTACCATTGAAAAAATCAAAGTTGGTGCGCGTTTTAATATGTAGACGACCCCCAATTCAAAATTTCAGTTCATTTTCTGAAACTACTCACAATTTCCAGTCGAATGATACCTATTACATTTTTCTACATCGATTAGCAACGAAGTTACGCTGAGTGTTGCGTTTTTTTTTTTTTTTTTTTTTTTTTCCCGACTGTACCTTGATAATTTATCGAACGAACAAATAAATATATTTCAGCTCAAATTTTGGAAATTTGGGGTGGGCAATATGAATGTTCAAAATTTCCCATAGTTATATGTAATGCATTGAACCTAAATATTGCTTATCACGAAAAAATACATAAAAATTTTAAAGAGGTAATATTGAAATTTATATTTGTTTCATTGCACTTGAAAATTGTTTATTTATTTTATTGAATATCCTTATGTACATTAATATAAACTTGGAGTATTTATTGCCAATAAAATATATTTCTGAATTTGGAATGAACAATATAGATGTTAAAAATATTTCATGCTTATATGTATAACATTCCAATTGAACTTTAATGTTAATCAGCACGAAAAAATCGTTTAATAATTAAGGAGATGATATTCGAATTTATATTTCTTTAATTATACTTCAGAAGCATTATTATATTTATATTCTGTGTATTATTATGCCTATTAATATACAATTTCATCATTTGATGAATAAACAAAGTAAACATGTTTCAGTTGAAATTATTTCTGAATTTTAAAAATTTGTGATAACAATATGACTACACTCAAGATTTCTCATGCTTATGTGTAAAATATTTCATTTAAATTCAAATGTTATACTTAGTACGAAAAAAAAAAAAAAATATATATATCCTTTTTCTTTTCCTTTTAAAAGCATTTATTTATTTTTATTTTGTTTTATTTTTATTTTTATTTTTTTTTTTTGTATATTATTATGTATATTTATATAAACTGCGAGCATTCATTCACAAATCAATTGAAATTAATTTTTCAAAAAGAATTCTCTAAATTTTTTTCTTTTAATTTTGTAATACTGAAGTTAACAATAAAAATGTTTATAACTTACCTGTTTTTATGCATAACTTTCATATTGAATTATGCATTAAAATATCTAACTAAATCAGCATTTTCAAAAAAAATTTCTATATATATTCTGCGTCTTGTATGAATGATGATACAAAATTATATTTACAAAATAGAAATTAAAAAAAAAAAAAAAAAAAGATAAATGCGTATTACAAAAAAATTTTTAATTTTTTAAAATATTTATATCATTTTCTTTTCTTATATATATATATATATATATATATATATAGGCTATTTTTTTCTCATACATCACAGGTAAGTAGATTTTTTTTTAAATCAACTTTAGAAATACTATATATATATATATATATATATATATATATTCACTTTTCTTCCAGTGAAAGCTTGGAAAAGTTATATATTAATGTACAGTCACCCCCCAAAAAAAAGCCACCCCCCCACCTAATTTTGCCGTAAATTATCATAGAAACATGCGACTGGTACCAATCAGTTTGTAATAACGTCTAGTTTATAATGTTATAGTTAGATTTTACTTAGGGGTCGTCTACATATTAAAACTGACATCAACTTCATTTTTTTCAATGGTAACCCCCATTTTTTATAACTTATTTGAATTCTTTGGAACAAATCATCACCGAAAATGGTATAGTTTATATATTTCGCTCAACTTTTCATAGAGTTATAAGCTGTCAAAGTTTGGGGATGCTAATGTTAAATGAATGTGACAAACATTAAATCATATCTTCCGAAATAATTATGATATTTAAATTCTGTTTTTTTATTCGTTAGAATGAAGTGACCCAAACATATTCCATGCAAATTTTTGCTAAAAAAACATTTTTTGAATTATAAAAATTATAAATAAATTCATATTTGAAAAAATTATGAATTATTACCTATGTTAATTTTTGCACGAATAGAACGGGCATCAACAAAAACATGGGTTTCCAAATTTACAGCTTGTTCCTAACATTATTTTTTGAGTTACAGTGATATTTCACTTTTTATTCCTGTTAGGGGACCTTCACTTGTTATAATTTGTATCCTCTTTAAGTAAATGTTTGTATATAATTTGACGGAAAACTATTTTAATTTGCCTTTATGTTATTTTTTTTTTTGTTTCCTAAGCAATATTTCGATGTTTATTATACAAATTGGCATATTTTTGTAAAGTTATCACAATGTAGGTGAGGGATTGTGAAAGAATTTCAAAAGAAAAGAAGCCCCGCCTCTGATTCGCTGAAATACTATTTAAAAAAAAAGACTAATTTGCATATTCCTATTTGACTCTATATGTGACGCTGGTATGCATAAATCACAATGGTATTTACTACATCGATTATTGAAGACAAAACTTAAATGATTTAATTACAAATATGCAAAATTATTTGTTTTATATTATAAAGTTTTAGAAAAATTGTGAAAAGGCGTGGCTTACGGTACAAGAGAGGAATATATCCGATCCTAATATGTTAAGTCTTTCTTCATAAGTATTAAATATCTTTTTCTAGTTTTTCGCTGCTAAAATTCTATTTTAACCCTGTTACACTTTTTTTCGTATTTCAATATTCAAGAGTATGTACAGTCGGTCAAAAAAAAAACGAAACACCCCCACCTATCTCATTACCTAATTATCGCAGAAACATGCAGTAGGCACCAATCGTCAGGAATTTATGTCTACTTTTATTGTATGTAGAAAAAAATGACATTGGGGGTCGTCTACATATTAAAAATGGGTCCAACTTTGAAAATTCGAATGTTAACCCACTAATCTGACAACAGAAAACGATTCTAGAGCATCAAAATAGCCTAGATATAAATTTGCACGAAGATATCAACATTAGTTCCTGAGATATTTAAGGTTTTTCTTTAGGGGGTTATCTCCAAGTTTATTTTCTTTTTCATTTAGGTCAGATTCAGCGAATTTATTAGAGCTCTCTTCTATTATTCAATGCGTTTCATTCATCTACAAATCTCTAAATACATCAAAAGGAATATAATTTCAATGAGCCTACTAATGTGGAAATTTCGAAATATAAAAAATATTCTGTCCAAAAAGGTTAACACAGGAGGGTCTGATAACACCTGTGTGTGTGAAGGGGAGGGGGGAGGGGCACCGGGATTCAAAATTGATGTTTTATTATCGCATTTTCAGAAGACTTTTATTGAAATTAGATTTCTGTTTTGCTTTTTCCCCCCTAGGTATCAGACTATAAACCAACGCGTCTCTAGTTTACTGAAGTGTGTGTGTGTACAGAAGTTGGGTTTACTCGAAAATGATTATAGAGATTTTGATGAAAGTTTGGGTTAAGTGTTTTCGGGATATTAGACTTACCACCCTCTTCAGAAAAATTTGTGTTGGCTGTTAACCCCTTATCGGCCAATGGCAACAAATGAAATAAATTGGGTTTATTCGGAAACTGATGTAAGGATTTTGATGAAACTTTTGCGTTAAGTGCTTTTGAGTATGCTTAAACGAATGGAATTATTCCCATCGTCATAAAAATTCGTTTTCGATGTTAACCCTTTAAAGGACAATTGCGACGTATGTCAGAAATTGGCTTTACACAGAAATGGACTAAGCGATTTTTATGAAATTCGATGTTAGGGCTTTTTCATGAGAAAAAAACAATTGGATTTCATATTCAGATAAATTAGCGTTTACAGTTAACCCTTTACCGGGCAATTGCAATATATAGCAGAAGTTGGGTTTACTCGAAAATGATTCTAGGGATTTTGATGAAAGTTTGGGGTTAAGTGTTTTCGGAATATTAGACTTACCACCATCTTCAGAAAAATTTGCGTTGGCTGTTAACCCCTTATCGGCCAATGGCAACAAATGAAATAAATTGGGTTTTTTTGGAAACTGATATAAGGATTTTGAGGAAAATTTTGCGTTAAGTGCTTTTGAATATGCTTAAACGAATGGAATTATCCACATCGTCATAAAAATTCGTTGTCGATGTTAACCCTTTAAAGGACAATTGCAACGTTTGTCAGAAATCGCCTTTACACGGAAATGGACGAAGCAAATTTTATGAAAGTTCGATGTTAGGGCTTTTTCATGAGAAAAAAACAATTGGATTTCATATTCAGATAAATTAGCGTTTACAGTTAACCCTTTACCGGTCAATTGCAATACATAGCAGAAGTTGGGTTTACTCGAAAATGATTCTAGGGATTTTGATGAAAGTTTGGGGATAAGTGTTTTCGGAATATTAGACTTACCACCATCTTTAGAAAAATTTGCGTTGGTTGTTAACCCCTCATCGGTCAATGGCAACAAATGAAATAAATTGTGTTTATTCGAAAGCTGAAGTAAGGATATCATGAAAGTTTTGCATTAAGTGATTTTGAGGATGCTTAAACGAATGGAATTATCCCCATCGTCAAAAAAATTTGCTGTCTATGTTAACCCTTTAAAGGCCATTGCGACGTATGTCAGAAATTGGCTTTACACAGAAATGGACTAAGCGATTTTTATGAAAATTCACTGTTAGGGCTTTTTCATGAGAAAAAAACAATTGGATTTCATCTTCAGATAAATTAGCGTTTACAGTTAACCCTTTACCGGGCAATTGCAATATATAGCAGAAGTTGGGTTTACTCGAAAATGATTCTAGGGATTTTGATGAAAGTTTGGGGATAAGTGTTTTCGGAATATTAGACTTACCACCATCTTTAGAAAAATTTGCGTTGGTTGTTAACCCCTCATCGGTCAATGGCAACAAATGAAATAAATTGTGTTTATTCGGAAGCTGAAGTAAGGATATCATGAAAGTTTTGCATTAAGTGATTTTGAGGATGCTTAAACGAATGGAATTATCCCCATCGTCAAAAAAATTTGCTGTCTATGTTAACCCTTTAAAGGCCATTGCGACGTATGTCAGAAATTGGCTTTACACAAAAATGGACTAAGCGATTTTTATGAAAATTCGATGTTAGGGCTTTTTCATGAGAAAAAAACACTTGGATTTCATCTTCAGATAAATTAGCGTTTACAGTTAACCCTTTACCGAGCAATTGCAATATATAGCAGAAGTTGGGTTTACTCGAAAATGATTCTAGGGATTTTGATGAAAGTTTGGGGTTAAGTGTTTTCGGAATATTAGACTTACCACGATCTTCAGAAAAATTTGCGTTGGCTGTTAACCCTTTATCGGCCAATGGCAACAAATGAAATAAATTGGGTTTATTTGGAAACTGATATAAGGATTTTGATGAAAGTGTTCCATTAAGTGCTTTCGGGGATGCTTAGACGAAGAAATTATCCTCATTGCCATAAATATTCTTTGTCGTTGTTAATCCTTTAATGGCCAGATGCAACGTATGTCAGAAATTATCTTTATACGGAAATGGAGAAAACGATTTTTCAGAAAGGTTGCAGTTAGGGCTTTTTGATGAAAAAACACGATTGGATCTCGTCTTCAGACAAATTAGCGTTCACAGTTAACCCTTTACTTACCAACTGCAACACATAGCAGAAATCGAGTTTACCTGGAAATGGATATAGCGATTTTTATGAATATTTCGGACTAAGTTTTTTCGGTGACTGCTAAAACGAATGGTATTCCCTCATCTTCAGAAAAAAAAAAATAACGTTCTGAATTAACCGTTAATCAGCCAATTGCAACATATGACAAAAATTGGGTCTACTTGTAAATAGGTATAAGGATTATGATGAAAATTTGAGGTTGCATAATTGATTAGAATTATTTTATTCTTCAGAAAATTTCTTGTTCTTTGTTAAACCTTTAAAGGCCTATTGCGACGTCTGCCAGAAATACGGTTTACACAGAAATAGACATTCCGAATTTCATAAAAGCTTGGAGTTAGGACTTTTTGATGAGAAGAGGCTTTTAGAAATATCCTCATCTTTGGAAAAAATCGCATTCGTTGTTAACTTTTTATCGACACATTACAACATACGGTAGAAATTGAGTTTATTCGGAAATGGGCAAAGCGATTTTTATGAAAGTTTGGAGTTACGGCTTTTTGATGAGAAAAAATTATTGGACTTATCCTTATCTTCAGAAAAAATCGCGTTCCCAATTAACATTTTATCGGCCAGTTGCAAATTATTGCAGAAGTTGGGTTTATTTAGAAATTTATATAGGGATTTTTATGATAGTTTGGGGTTAAAAACTCTCTGGGTGCTTAAAGAACTAGACATATCCTCATCTTCAGAAAAAAATTGTTCGCAGTTTACCATATATCGACCAGTTGCATCAAGTTTTAGAAATAGGCTTAATCGGAAATGGATATAGTGATTTTAAATAAAGTTTGTGGTTAGTGTTTTTAGGGATGCAAAAACGTTTGGACTTATTCTCATCTTTTGAAAAAAATGGCGTGATCAGATAAACCTTTATCGACAAATTGCAATATATCGCACAAATTCGGGTTACTCGGAAACGGATGTATCGATTTTGATGAAAGTTTGGGGTTAAGTGTTTTCGGAGGTGCAGAAAGTTTGGATTTATACAGAAAAATTAGCGTTCGCTCTCAAAATATATGGTAAAAAAGGATTCGGTTTCCAGTTCATGACTTCATTTGTTATTTGGTTTAAATTTAGTACGAGAGAATGTAATCGATTTAGGTAATATTTGTGTGTATCGAAATATTTGGTAAATAATGAGGCAGGTTCAAGTCTAGAACTGTATAATTATTGTGTATCTTGTTTTCTTTCTTTTCTTTCTATTTATATATATATATATATATGTTTAATACGATTTAATTTAATCAAAGGTAGCTGATATTTGTGCGTGTTGAAGTATTTGGTAAAGAAGGAAGCAGGATCCAGTCCATGATTGAAGTTATAGCTATTTTTTTTTTATGAAAATGCCTAAATTAAAAAAAAAGTAGGTGATATTTTCAAATGCCTAGCTAGTCGTTAATTTAGTTAAATATCGATTGCAAGTTTTGTACTGGTAACGCTGCCGAAGGCAGCAGGAACCAGGAACAGTTGGCTAAAAGAATTAAAAAATGCATTTTCACCGTGTTCTGATCTATTCTGAAAGTTTCAAATGTCTAGCTAGTTGGGAAGTTAGTTAAATAAATTTTCTGTCGAATCATATAAACACAGTCGAAGGCAGTAGGAACCTGAAACAGTTGACTAAAAGTATTAAAAAAATGTGTTGTCACCGTGTTCTGAGCTATTATGAAAGTTTCAAATGTGCTAGTCGGGAAGTTAGTTAAAAATCGATTGCATGTTTGTACTGATAACGCTGTCGAAGGCAGCAGGAACCAGAGACAGTTGGCTAAAAGTTTTTAAAAAATGTATTTTCACCGTGTTCTGAACTATTGTGAAAGTTTCAAATGTCTAGCTAGTCACAAAGTTAGTTAAATAAATTTTTTGTTGAATCATATAAATGCTGCCGAAGGCAGTAGGGACCTGAAGCAGTTGACTAAAAGTATTAAAAAAAAGTATTGTCACCGTGTTCTGAGCCATCCTGAAAGTTTCAAATGTCTAGCTAGTCGGGAAGTTCGTGAAAAATTGATTGCAAGCTTCGTACTGGTAACGCTGTCGAAGGCAGCAGGAACCCGAAGCAGTTGGTTAAAAATATTTAAAATATGCATTTTCGCCGTGTTCTGAACTATTCTGAAAGTTTCAAATGTCTAGCTAGTCGGGAAGTTAGTTAAATAATTTTTCTGTTGAATCATATAAACGGGTATAGTGACCTGAAACAGTTGACTAAAAGTATTTAAAAAATATATTATCACCGTGTTTTCAGCTAGCCTGAAAGTTTCAAATGTCTAGCTAGTCGGAAAGTTAGTGAAAAATCGATTGGAAGCTTTGTACTGATAACGCTGCCGAAGGAAGCAGGAACCCTAAACAGTTGGCTAAAGGTATTAAAAAAATGCATTTTCACCGTGTTCTGAACTATTTTGAAAGTTTCAAATGTCTAGCTAGTCGGGAAGATAGTTAAATAAATTTTCTGTCGAATCATATAAGCGCTACCGAAGGCAGTGGGACCTTAAATAGTTGACTAAAATTATTAGAAAAATGTATTATCACCGTGTTGTGAGCTGTCCTGAAAATTTCAAATATCTAGCTAGTCGGGAAGTTAGTTAAAAATCGATTGCAAGATTTGTACTGGACAAACAAACAAACAAACAAACAAACAAAACATACAAACAAACAAACAAGAATCGAAGTTAATAAAAACATGGTAATATAGTAAAATATTACAGAGAGTTCAAGTATTTTCTACCCTTGCTTAATTTTACGCTATTGCACTTCATATAATTTTAAACCATAAATCGAAATGATATATAATTTTTTGTCGTGTTCCTGTAAAAATCTATAAAGGCTATCTTTACTAAAATCTATACAATTCGTGCGACGGTAATATAAAACATGTGCATAAATTTTCAGTTTAATAGAATAAGGTGTTTAGATACTATCGCATTTTGAAACGTTTGGGCCCATAGACCATAATGACAATTTTTCTTTCTGTCCTTGTAAAAAGAAAAAAAAACTATACATGCTAGATTTATCAAAATCTATACACTTTGTGCGAGGGTTATTATTAACACGTATAAAAGTTTTTTAACTCAGACGAATAAGGCGTTTAAATGCTATCGCATTTTATTTTATTTGGATCCATAGACAATAATGATAAAGAATTTTTTGTTGTGTCCCTGTGGAAAACTATAAATGCTAGATACATCAAAATCTATACACTTTGTGCGACGGACATTTATAACACGCGTATTTGCTCAAAAGAAAATGCTGTATAGACGCTATCGCAGTTTGAAAAACTTGGTCCTATAGGCTATAACGATAAAGAATATTTCTTTTTTGTGCCTGTAAAAAGTACTTTTAAGTGCTAGATTCACCAAAATCAACAGTGATCGTGCTATGGTGCCATACAATATACTTACTATATTTCAACTTATTTGAACAGAGGATTTAGGCGCTATCGTACTCACTCACACACATACACCCATTCATAATCGAAAACTAGTAAAAATGAATTCAGTGAAATTCAAAAGTATAGAAATTCCATAATCTCAAAGGTCGGATTTTTTGTCACGATTACAATACTTCCTTTACATGCGTATGTTCGGAAAGTAAAAATTTGATCTCTCAGCTATGAACTTCTGTCCAACTCAAAGAAATATTTTATTCTGTAATAATATTATATTATTTTAACTGGTTAATTTATATTTCCAACACTACTAATAATACCGACTATAGAAATTAGAAATCACAATTCTTCTAAAGAAAATTACGAAAACATTATATATAATATAGTAAGGAAAGAGATAAATTAAAAAAAATAAATAAATGTTAAACTACATTTTTAAATTGCATGGAATTCTTCAATGTGCTCTTGTATTTCAATTTACACACATGTCTAATATTATAATACAATTTATTTCAGAATTAAATTCCAATTTATTTCAGCTGAAAAAAAAAAAAAAAAAAAAAAAAAAAAAAAAAACATTGTTGAAATAATTAAAAATATATGAAAGTGAATTAAAACTTTTTTTTCTTAATATCGTCTGCAATAAAATTCAAAATTGATTGTTGTGAATGCTACTTGTAAATACAGTTTGTAATCGTTATATGGCCCCCAAACTTGACCTTCGATCGTTTTTCTGGAATATCTCGAGAACTATTTGCCCCAAGGAGCTGCAAATTTGCATATGCGTATTTTAATGTGCTAGAAATCGATATCTGTTAGAAAAGTTATAGGTCACAATACATATTTTTTTAAAATATTAATTTAATAATTTTTATTCTATAGATAAAAAACATTAAAATCTTAATGAAACTCATAAATATGCTTGGAAAACCTGTTATTAACATCATAAAAAAAAACAGGTAAAAAAAAATAAAAATGTAGGAGATATGAATATAAATGTGTAATCAGACTTTAACATTAGAAGCTCGAAAGTTTAGACGTGTATAAATCCTAAACTTATTCACCATATGACTTCCAAATTTATATCTGGGGATGAAATTGACTGTAGAATCGATATCCGAAATCAAAATTATATGTTACCATTGAAAAAATTAAAGTTGGACACGATTTCAATATGGAGACGACCCCTTAAGCTATTTTTTTCCAATTAGCTTAAAAGAGAACAAAATTCCCTGACGAATGGTACCTTCGGTGTCTTTCTGCAACAATTTACTGATGAGATAGGTGGGGGTGTTTCTTTTTTTTTTTGACTGACTGTACACCTCTAGTTAAATATCATGTTTTAGAAAACGCGGTACAGCGAAACTGATTGCATGAAACAGCAATTATGCATCCGACAACCGTTTTATTATTATTATTATGAATATTTAATAATTTTAAAAAGATTTTTTTACCATGAATTTTCTGTTTAAATTTTGTTGTGACATATTTGCATTTGGTTACTGTACCGTTTGTAAGCTTTGTGTTATTTAAAATTTATCCCATAATGTAACATAATAAAATATCAAATTTCTATTAAAAGTTTTTTAATACAGAATAAAATAGTGAAAAATTGGTTTATTATTTATATATTTTTTTTAAGTTTATAAGATCTATTATTGGAACATAGCTCAACAGTATTTATTTTCAATTTCCTAATCACGAAATCAAAGTCACAGTTATTATGGAATAAAAATTTAAAACAAAGGAATTGTCTTATTACTTTCAAATATATAGATATTGATCTTACAGAATCCTGAAATTTCATTTAAAAGACTTTGAACGTCTAAATTTAAAAATTCAAAAATAAAATAAATTAATCTAAATGCTTTTAAAGTTGAAACAGGAAGATTTCAAAATATATGAAAATTGACATTTGTGTTTTGAACATTTTGGTGCGGCAGATATTAAAAACAATATTTTAATGATGAGCTGAACCTGAGTTTAAGAGAGGGCGGATCCAGCTATTTAAGCATGAGTGATATCACCTGACTAAAACCAAAATAAACAACATTTTAATTTATTCCGGGGTATTTTTAGCAAACTGTTATTCTTTTTTTTTTTTTTTTTTTTCAAACGTCAACACTAGCTACAGTGCGCTTACGTCCTATTTACATTAAGCTTTGATATGGAGGCTATTTTGCTGTTTTTCGATGCTGCGAAATTTACGAAATATATTTGTGTTAATATACTAAACAGATAGAAGAATAATTATATAATATGAACAAAACTTCTTTAATCAATATGTTTATATACATTACTGTATGGAAGTGTTTATATATGAATATTGTATTTATTTTTAATGACACATATAAACACAAAATACTAAAAAAAAAAAAAGAAAATGTGTTATAAATTTTTATAATTCAAGCAAAATATATATGCATACTTGCCAACCTAACCCGTAACATTGTTAGTTCCCGCCCCTGTGTGTACACAATTTATTTTTTAGAGTAATTAACTTCAAATACATTTACGATTAACTTATTGAGCGCCAAGCGAATTCTTATGGAAATCCCATTCAGGCCACACGTACTGCATAGAATCATGTTATGTTTATCGAGTTTCAATAAACCCCATTAGGCCTTTACGATATAATCCTATAAAAATTCTATTAAAAAAAAAAAAAAAAAAAAAAAAAAAACCATGAAGTAAATTTTAAATAAAGTGTCAGTAATTACTTAAAACTATGTAAGTTCTGTAGTTTTATATCATATTTTACACTGCCGGCTGACTTCGCCTAAATGGAAAGATCAGTGTCAGCCACCGATGGCTGACATGGCGCTAAAAAGACTGATGTGAAAAAAATGTACGGAAAGGTGCGGGACCAGTAATCTTCCGGGTTAGGTTGACAAGAATGTATATACATAGAGCAATGCCCGAAAATGTTCTTTATTTTTCATGAACCAGATGAATGGTACTTTTTTTCTGAATAGTCTATGTATTAAACATAATGCTGCTTTAAATACCCTTTAAATGAAAAGTTTTATAACATAAAGTAATTTTCTGGCACACTACAGCTCCCAACTGACACACAATACGAAACCCAGCCCTTTTCCAGTGTTTAAAGGGTATTAACGTTTAATATGCTTTCTATTCGTTTTGATCTTTCCTCCTCCTCCTCATCTTCTTTTTTCCTTAAAAAAAAAGAGTTATGTAACATTTTGACCTTTTCAAGTGAATATTTAGATTAAGGGTAGTCAGCCTTTCTACACCCACCGTCCACTTCGGTATCTGTGTTAAAGAGTAGAATTTTAGAACATCCCATTAAGTAGTAGGATTTATTATTTTGCATATTAATTTGTTACACATTATAAAATAAAAAGGAAAAGAATATCGTGGAGATTTATGTAAAAGTTTTTAATAATGTCATGAAAAAAAATAATTAATTAAAAAAATAAATAAATAAAAATAAAAAAATCTGTTTTAATATTTTTAAAAAGTCAATTAAATTAAAGAAAATGAAAGTACTGCAGAATCAGAACAAACTCCCATTGTCACTGTGAAACGGCCGTGGGAACCAAGTTGAGTGCCGCCGTTTCAGACAATTATACGGCAGCTTGAGTTAAAATAATTTTGAATTTTCAAACAAATTTAAAACCATTCACCTTTTTTTTTTCTCTTTTGATAGATATTTTAATATCTATTCAAGCTATTTAATTTTCTTCGTATGAAGTGAACTATCTGATGTTTAATCAATAGAAACCAATAAAAATCTTTTAATTCATAAACTAACTCAGGAAGTTCTGTGATTTCATTTTTTTTTTTTAATTTTATAATTAACATTTCTTAAATTTTTTTCTGGTGTGAAGCTTAATAAATAATGTATAATGGGTGGTAGATCATGATTTATATATTCTAAATGTATAGACGGACCCCTAATACATTTTCACGTGTAACTCTATTTGAAATTGATTTAAGGTAAATAAACAGGTATGTTTTCGGAACCGCCTTGATCTCAGAAATCTGAATATGGAGTCAAAAATAGGGGTTGCTATTGAAACAAATGAAGTTAATGCCAGTATTAATATGTAGACGACCCCATAGGCAAAATGTAACTATACCGTTATAAACAAGATGTTATTACAAATCGATCGGTACCAATCAAATGTTTCTACGATAATTCACGGCGAAATTATGTGGGGGTGGCGTTCTTTTTTTTGGGTGACTGTACAGTCACCCCAAAAAAAAAACGCCACCCCCCCACCTAACTTTGCCGTAAATTATCGTAGAAACATGCGACTGGTACCAATCAGTTTGTAATAACGTCTAGTTTATAATGTTATAGTTAGATTTTACTTAGGGGTCGTCTACATATTAAAACTGACATCAACTCCATTTTTTTCAATGGTAACCCCCATTTTTTATAATTTATTTGCATTCTTTGGATCAAATCATCACGGAAAATGGTATAGTTTATATATTTCGCTCAATTTTTCATAGAGTTATAAGCTGTCAAAGTTTGGGGGTGCTAATGTTAAATGAATGTGACAAACATTAAATCATATCTTCCGAAATAATTATGATATTTAAATTCTGTTTTTTTTATTCGTTAGAATGAAGTGACCCAAACATATTCCATGCAAATTTTTGCTAAAAAAACATTTTTTGAATTATGAAAATTATTAATAAATTCATATTTGAAAAAAATTATGAATTATGACCTATGTTAATTTTTGCACGAATAGAACGGGCATCATCAAAAACAAGGGTTTCCAAATTTACAGCTCGTTCCTAACATTATTTTTTGAGTTACAGTGATATTTCACTTTCTATTCCTGTTAGGGGGCCGTCACTTGTTATAATCTGTACCCTCTATAAGTAAATGTTTGTATATAATTTGACGGAAAACTATTTTAATTTACCTTTATGTTATTTTTATTGTTTCCTAAGCAATATTTCGATGTTTATTATACAAATTGGCAAATTTTTGTAAAGTTATCACAATGTAGGCGAGGGATTGTGAAAGAATTTCAAAAGAAAAGAAGCCCCGCCTCTGATTCGCTGAAACACTATTTTTAAAAAAAAGACAAATTTGCATATTCCTATTTGACTGTATATGTGACGCTGGTATGCATAAATCACAATGGTATTTACTACATCGATTATTGAAGACAAAATTTAAATTATTTAATTACAAATATGCAAAATTATTTTGCTTTATATTATAAAGTTTTAGAAAATTTGTGAAAAGGCGTGGCTTACGGTACAAGATGTTAAGTCTTTCTTCATAAGTATCAAATATCTTTTTCTAGTTTTTCGCTGCTAAAATTCTATTTTAACCCTGTTATACTTTTTTTCGCATTTCAATATTCAAGAGTACGTACACCTCTAGTTAAATATCATGTTTTAGAAAACACGGTACAGCGAAACTGATTGCATGAAACAGCAATTATGAGTTCGACAATCGTTTTATTATTATTATTATGAATATTTAATAATTTTAAAAAGATTTTTTACCATAAATTTTCTGTTTAAATTTTGTTGTGACATATTTGCATTTGGTTACTGTACCGTTTGTAAGCTTTGTGTTATTTAAAATTTATCCCATAATGTAACATAATAAAATATCAAATTTCTATTAAAAGTTTTTTAATACAGAATCAAATAGTGAAAAATTGCTTTATTATTATTATTATTTTTTTTTTTTTTAAGTTTATAAGATCTATTATTGGAACATAGCTCAATAGTATTTATTTTCAGTTTCCTAATCACGAAATCAAAGTCACGGTTATTTTGGAATAAAAATTTAAAACAAAGGAATTGTCTTATTACTTTCAAATATATAGATATTGATCTTACAGAATCCTGAAATTTCATTTAAAAGACTTTAAACGTCTGAATTTAAAAATTCAAAATAAAATAAATTAATCTAAATGCTTTTAAAGTTGAAATGGGAAGATTTCAAAATATATGAAAATTGGCATTTGTGTTTTGAACATTTTGGTGCGGCAGATATTAAAAGCAATATTTTTATGATGAGCTGAACCTGAGCTTAAGAGAGGGCGGATCCAGCTATTTAGCACAAGTGATATCACCTGACTAAAACCAGAATAAACAACATTTTAATATATTCCGGGATATTTTTAGCCCACTGTTATTCTTTTTTTTTTTTTTTTTTTTTTTTTTTCAAATTTCAACACTAGCTACAGTACGCTTACGTCCTATTTACATTAAGCCTTGATATGGAAGCTATGTTACTGTTTTTCGATGCTGCGAAATTTACAAAATATGTTTGTGTTAATATACTATACAGATAGAAGAATAATTATATAATATCAACAAATTTTCTTTAATCAATATGTTTATATACATTACTGTATGGAAATAATTATATATGAATATTGTATTTATTTTTAATGAGAGATATAAACACAAAATATTAAAAAAAAAAAAAAAGAAAGAAAATGTGTTATAAATTTTTATAAATCAAGCAAAATATATATGCATACTTGCCAACCTAACCCGTAACATTGTTAGTTCCCGCCCCTGTGTGTACACAATTTAATTTTTAGAGTAATTAACTTCAAATACATTTACGATTAACTCATTGAGCGCCACGCGAATTCTTATGGAAATCCCATTCATTCAGGCCACACGTGCTGCTTAGAAGCGTGTTATGTTTATCGAGTTTCAATAAATCCCATTAGGCCTTAACGATATAATCCTATAAAAATCCTATTAAAAAAAAAAAAAAAAAAAAAACATGAAGTAAATTTTAAATAAATTGTCAGTAATTACTTAAAACTATGTAAGTTCTGTAGTTTTATATCATATTTTACACTGCCGGCTGACTTAGCCTAAATGGAAAGATCAGTGTCAGCCACCGATGGCTGACACGGCTCTAAAAACTCTGATGTGAAAAAAATGTACGGAAAGGGGCGGGACCAGTAATCTTCCGGAATAGGTTGACAAGAATGTATATACATAGAGCAATGCCAGAAAATGTTCTTTATTTTTCATGAACCAGATGAATGGTACTTTTTTTCTGAATAGTCTATGTATTAAATATAATGCTGCTTTAAATACCCTTTAAATGAAAAGTTTTATTACATAAAGTAATTTTCTTGCACTCTACAGCTCCCAAATGACACACAATGCAAAACCCCGCCTTTTTCCAGTGTTTAAAGGGTATTAACGTTTAATATGCTTTATATTCGTTTTGATCTTTCCTTCTCCTCCTTATCTGTTTCTTTTTTCCTTAAAAAAAAAAAAAAAAAAAAAGAGTTATGTAACAGTTGGACCTTTTCAAGTGAAGATTTAGATTAAGGGTAGTCAGCGTTTCTACACCCACCGTCCACTTCGGTATCTGTGTTAAAGTGTAGAATTTTAGAACATCCCATTAAGTAGTAGGATTTATTATTTTGCATATTAATTTGTTACACATTATAAAATATAAAAGCAAAAGAATATCGTGGAGATTTATGTAAAAGTTTTTAATAATGTCATGAAAAAAAAAAAATAATAATAATAATTAATTAAAAAAATAAATAAATAAAAATAAAAAAATCTGTTTTAATATTTTAAAAAAGTCAATTAAAGAAAATTAAAGTACTGCAGTATCGGAACAAACTCCCATTGTCATTGTGAAACGGCCGTGGGAACCAGGTTGAGTGCCGCCGTTTCAGACAATTATACGGCAGCATGAGTTAAAATAATTTTGAATTTTCAAACAAATTTAAAACCATTCATCTTTTTTTTTTCTTTTTTTCTTTTGATAGATATTTTAATATCTATTCAAGCTATTTAATTTTCTTCGTATGAAGTGAACTATCTGATGTTTAATCAATAGAAACCAATAAAAATCTTTTAATTTATAAACTAACTCAGAAAGTTCTGTGAATTAGTCATTTTTTTAATTTTATAATTTACATTTCTGAATTTTTTTTCCGGTTTGAAACTTAATAAATAATGTATACTGGGTGCTAGATCGTGATTTATATTTTCTAAATGTATAGACGGACCCCTAATACATTTTTACGTGTAACTCTATTTAAAATTAATTTAAGGTATATAAATAGGTATGTTTTTCGAACCGCCTTGATCTCAGAAATCTGAATATGAAGTCAAAAATTGGGGTTGCCATTGAAGAAAATGAAGTTAATGCCAGTTTTAATATGTAGACGACCCCTTAGGCAAAATTTAACAATACCGTTATAAACTAGACGTTATTACAAATCGATCGGTACCAGTCAAATGTTTCTACGATAATTTACGGCGAAATTAGGTGGGGGGGGGGGGGGGGTGGCGTTTTTTTTTGGGTGACTGTACAGTCAGCCAAAAAAACAACGCCACCCCCCCCCACCTAATTTCGCCGTAAATTATCATAGAAACATGTGGTTGGTACCAATCGATTTGTAATAACGTCTAGTTTATAATGATATAGTTAGATTTTGCTTAAGGGGTCGTCTACATATTAAAACTGGCAACAACTTTCAATGTTAACCCCCATTTTTTATAATTTATTTGAATTCTTTGGACCAAATCAACGTGGAAAATGGTATAGTTTATACATCTTGCTTAATTCTTCACAGAGTTATAAGCTTTCAAAATATGAGGGTGCTAATGTTAAATGAATGTGACAAACATTAATCCATATCTTCCAAAATAATTATGATATTCAAATTCTGTTTTATTTTTTATTTTTTATACGATATAAAATTACGATTATATTTGAAAAGATTATGAATTATGACCTATGTTAGTTTTTGTACGAATAGAACGGGCATCATGAAAAACATGGGTTTCCAAATTTACAGCTCGTTCTTAACATTATTCCTTGAGTTACAGTGATATTTTATTTTTTACTGTTGTTAGGGGGCCGTCACTTATAATAATTTGTATCCTTTGTGAGTAAATATCTGTATATATTTTGACGAAAAACTATTTTAATTTACCTTAATGTTTTTCTAATTGTTTTCTAAGCAACATTTCGATGTTTATGATACAAATTGGATCATTTTTATAAAATTATCGCAATGCAAGCGAGAGATTGTCAAAAAATTAAAAAAAAAATGAAGCCCCGCCTCTATATTGTGGAAACATTAGTAAAAAAACTAGTTTCTGTATTCGTATATGACTCTCTATGTGACGCTGGTATGCATAAATGTCAATGGAATTTACTACATCGAATGCTGAAGACAAAATTTAAATGATTTAATTGGAAGTATGTAAAATAATTTTGTTTTATAATGTAAAGTTGTAGAAAAACTGTGTAAAGGCGTGGCTTCCGTCGCAAAGAGGTTTATACTCGATTCTGAAATGTTAAGTCTTTGTTCTTAAGTATTACATAACGTTTCCCAGTTTCTCACTGCTAAAATTCTATTTTGTCCCTTTTGTCTTTTGTTTTTAACTTGAATATTCTACGATTCGTACACCTCAAGTTAAGTATCATGACGGTAAAAAAAAAACGCAGTAAGACGAGAACTATTATTTTAAAAAAGAGCAATGCGCTGTGAACAATACTTTTTTTTTTCCTTTTTTTAAATTAATATAATTGACTTTTATTAATTTTTATCAGATTTTTTTAAAACGAATTTTCTGTTTTAATCATGTTGTGACATTTTCGCATTCGCTTACTCTACCGTTTATGCTATTTAAATTTTATCGCATGACGTAACATAATAAAATATAAAATTTTTATTAAATGTTTTTTTAATACTGAATAATAAAGTGGTATTTTTTTATTTTTAAGTTTTTAATATCTATTATTGAAACAAAGCGCAATATTATTTATTTTCTATTATTCTAATCACGGCGTAAAACTGGCGTCACATTTATCACGGAAAAAGAATTTAAAACAAAGTAACATGTCTTATTACTTTTAAAGATATAGATTTTACACATTTAAAATTAAGAATTCAAGTACAGTTGACGACTGCAGAACGGGAAATACTCGTTCTAGGCAATAGGAAACCGTTTTTTCTATATCCATATTTCTTTTCATATGGATATACATAATAATTATACTCTTTCTAGTGAAAGTATTTGTATTCATACTATTTTGTTTATATATATATATATATATATATATATATATGGATATAAGGAATATTCTTAAGAAATATCGTAACACACAAATTGTGAAAGAAACGCCCACTGAAGGAGTTACAGATTTCAAAATGACGTGAAACTACGTCAGTGGTCGCGAAAGTGTTAAATATCCTTTCTCAGATTTTAGTTTAAATCTTGTTATTTATATTTTTGTATATTATCTATTCTTGGTTTGTACGCCTAAAATTAAATGTAAAGCTTTATAGTAACACTTTCATGCGAGGCTTACTGTATAAAATAAAAATATACCCAACAAGAAGTAGATAATAATTGTTAGTTAGTAGATTTTAATTGTTTATATATATACATATTTTATTATATATGTATTTTAACTTAAATTTTTGTTTCTTAAATAAAACAGTTTTTGCTTTTAAGAAGTAGATAATTCTTTTTCTTAAATATTAAACACTTTTTTTTAAACCGCTATTAATATTATTATCATTATTACTATTGTCTTTTACCTTGGTATCTAGATTTTTGTAATTAAACATTGTAGGGTTCATATTATTCAAGCTATTTAATTTTCTTTATATGAAGTGTTGTATTTAACAATATAATATTTTATAAATTGAAACCAATAAAAATCTTTTAATTTACAAGCTAACACAAAAAGTTCTACGAATTTGAATCGTTTTTTATTTTATAATTAACATTTCTGAACTTTTTTTCCGGTGTCAAGTTTAATAAATAATGTATATTGTGTGGTAGTTCACGATTATTTTTTCTGTAGTATAGACGGTCCCCTAACACATTTTCACGTGTAATTCTGTTTAGAATTGATTTAAAGTATATAAATAGGTAGGTTTTCCGAACTGGCCTGATCTCAGAAATCTGAATATGAGGTCAAAAACAGGGGTCCCCTTGAAAAAAATGAAGTTTATACGTGTTTTAATATGTAGATGACCCCTTAAGAAAAATCTGACTACACCATTAAAAACTAGACGTTATTACAGATCGATAGGTACCAGCCGCATGTTTCTACGATAATTTACGGCGAAATTAGGCAGGGAGGTGGCGTTTTTTTTTTTTTTTTTTTTTGGCTGACTGTACATATAATAATGTAATATTACATATATATTAATGTAGGAAGAATTTATGCACTATTTTTAAAGTATACATTGAATTTACATTTGAAATTAATCATTCGAAATGCATTTTCTAATATTTTTTTTTTTTTAATTTTGTAAATCTGAAGTTAACAATAAAAATATTTATAACTTTAGATGTTTTTATGCATAACATTCATATTGAATTATGCATTAAAGAATCTAACTAAATAAGTACTTAAAAAATTTTTTCTATATATTCAGTGTCTTTTATGAATGATAATACAAAATTACATTTACAAAATAGAAAAAAAAAAAAAAAAAAGATAAATACCTATTACTAAAATATATATATATATATATTAAATATTTTTATCATTTTGTTTCTTTATATATATATATATATATATTGGCTATTTTTTTTTCCATAGATCAAAGGTAAGTAGAATATTTTTAATCAACTTTAGGAATACTATATATATAGTATATATATTCATTTTTCTTCCTGTGAGATGCTTGGAAAATATTTTCATATATATTAATGTAGGAAGTATTTATGCACTATTTTTTAAAGTATACATTGATTTTACATTTTAATTGAATTATCGTTTTATGGAATTAGTATTTTTGATATTGAGATACTACAAAGAAGAAATACAATTGCAAACGCAATTCAGTCTCCCTCCTTTTCCCTAGCGGAGAAGTGCTGTCTCGGCCTCCTTTATTCAAGATGGCCTTGACACAACCCAACACTAAAGAGATAAATTCTGTAATATTGATAGAAAACTAATTTAAAAAATGGGGAGAGTTTATAAATGTTAATGTGATTTTATTAAGCGGCTGATTTTTATATCCGGCGAACGTTCCTGTTCTTAAGGAAAAAGCATTACTTCCCTGAATTTCGAAAGAAACTTCAAAAGGTGACGAATAATAGAATTAGCAAACAATATTAATTAATTTTGATAGATAATTAATTTTTTCTTCGATATAAGTAAATTAATCGCATTGTAAGTTCCCGTGCACTTGCGTTAGAGGAAAATCATCATTACTTTACCAAAAGTTCACGCTGTTCTTATAAATTTAAAATCTTTCCGTTTAAACCTCATGAATTATAGTAATTTCAAAATAAGAACTAGAAATTGCCTTATAATTAGAAAAAAAAAAATAATTTCAAATCAACTTTGTATTTTATTACTGCGCTTTGAAAAATACCTTGAAATTGTTACAGAGATAAGTTGTGGGGCGTCTTTAATTTGTAACTGTGCTGCAAGTATAAATCTTGAACAATGAGCGATAACGGTGGGTTTGTTGTGCTTTAATTTCTTTTTCTATTAAAAAAAAAAAAAAAAAAAAAAAAAAACATAATGTAAATTAAAAAAAAAATTAGTCTGCATAAATGATATTTTTGGCTGCTGAGAAGATATTTTTGAGTTTATTAACCGGCGATACTGATTTTATTAAGCGGCGGTTTTAAAAGTAGTTTCTATTGATTTGATTCCGGTCATGGCGATTTGATCAGATTAAGCGGCTGATTTTATTAAGCAGAAAATTTATTAAGCGGAAATTTTTAAAAAAAAATACTTGAAATTGCAGCCGGTGTGGGTCCTCGTTTCTGGGGGCACTTTAGAAAAGTGGTGGAAAGATTTCTCAAAAACTAATGCTCTAATCATGCTGAAATTTTGCACACTCCTTCAAATTAGAATTGATTAATATTTGAAAAATGGATTTTTTTTTTTTTTTAATTATGATTAATTTTCCGAAGAACGTTTGGTAAAATCAGCCGAAATTTCTGCGGTTTTTTTTCATACAACAATGCTCAAAATTAAAATTTTGTTTAATTTATTTTACATTGTATTATTTTGAATACGTCGTTCAAGTACTGACAGTTCCATTTTAAAGAATTATGCAAAATTTCAATAATATCGGAGCATTACTTTTTTAGAAATCATGCCCACCGGCTAAATTTTCCAAAGTTTATAATAAAATTTTTACAAAATACTATTTAAATGACCCTTTTTTCTACACTGAAAATAATTAATTAAAAAAATATTTTTTGTAGAAAAAGCACAGAGTTTTTTTTTTTTTTTTTTTTTTTTCCTTTGAAGCGCAGAGCCTGATTAAGGGGGAAGCACACATTATCTCCGCTCTCACCGGAATATTTTTTCAATTATTTTTTACTTCATGTCATAGAAATTCCACGCTTTGACGAGGAAATATTTCTTATAAAAAATGAACGGTGTAATACGATCCAATTTACTCACCGTTATTAGACACCAGAATTCTTTTAAAATAATTTTTAACAAGAATTTTCTTTTTATTATAGCAGGAAAGTATTTGTTAAAAAATAACGGTGTAAGTATAAATAATGTGTGCTTCTCCCTTAATCCAGCTCTGCATACTTCGTCACATACGCATAAATGTCAACATTTTAATTTATTCCAGAATATTTTTCGCCCTGCCTTTATTTCGCACCACTTTATTTTATAGAAAGCTTTTCTGCAATGTATAACTTTGATAAAATAACTGAAAATTACTCTTGTGATTATAAAATAGGTGGTATGACATAAAGGCGGGCTAAAAATACTCTGGAATAATTTAAAATGTTGGCATCTATGCATACTTTAACAAACTTGCCAATCATCTCATTAATAATCGTAACATTGTTACGCCTCTTTTTCCACATCACTTTATTTTTAGAGTAAATTTCTAAAAATGTAGTTTTGATTAAATAAAAATAAACTTACTCGAAAAAAAGACTTATGTGAAAAAACAGACGAGCAGAAAAATGTTATGATTCATAATGAGATGGTTGGCTGGTATGCATTATACTGCAGTCGGAATGCAATGACCAATGCATTCGCAGCAGTTAGATTGTGAAATAGGAGCATATTAAAAAATATATATATAATAATAATAACAATAATATCTACGCTTGCGCATATTTTAACGAAATTTTCTTAATTTATTAGCCAAATGTATTCTGTTCAGTTTGTGAAAACCGCAGCAAATATCGAGAAATTTTTAAAAGTTATCTTCATAGCTGCCAATATTTTAATTTATTTCGGAGTACTTCTACTACCGCCTTTATTTCGTACCTTATTTATAGAAAAATATTCCTCAATATATAACTTCGATAAAATAAGAAAAAATTACTTCGAAAGAATAAGTGGTATGAAATAGAGGCGGAACTAAAATTACTCCGGAATAAATAAAAATATTAGCAGCTATGTATTTTTGACATTTCCTAAAAAATAAATAGTAAATAAATGAAAAATAAAAATAAATAAAAGCTAAAGTTTAATCCAAATTTTTATTTTCATTCATTCAGTGGTGATAAAGTGTTCGTTGATTGTAAATAAATATTAACCCTTTGCGTTCGGCAAATTTACTATTTTGAACAGTAAGGCACGCCTGTTGGCGCTCCTTAAAAACGTCACACGTATAGTTTCCAACTCACTACCTTTTGGCTACCGAAAAATTGTAATAATTTGTTTTATTTTACTTCATCCATTAAATAAAATAAATCTTTCTGTTAAAATTTTCCGGTAGCCAAAATGCAGCCTATAGTTCCACGTTTTAGAAAAATAAAATTTCCTTTGCAGAGGAACACCTTAAGGCGTGTCTCGATTTTTTAATGTTCCCTCATGAAGGACATACGAGCGAAGGGTTATCATTTTCCCTTGTATTGAAAGAAACTGAAATTCAGTTCACTCTAACAACGATAACTTTTTAATTTTTTCGACATTTTCCAGGAGTTTTAATTTAAGCAGATAAATACATGGCTATAAGTTTGGGAATTGTGCTTAAGAAGTTTCACGTGTTTCGATAAGTTTTAAAAAAAAAAGTTTTTTTTTTTTTTTTCTGTACTCTTTTCAAACGTATCAAAATTTTTTTTTCAAAGTTTTGAGTTTATAGAAGTATTGCAATTAAACAAAATTTGATAAAATTTTCTTTAAAAATACTTGAAATTGCAGCCGGTGTGGTTCTTCGTTTCCAGGGACACTTTAGAAAAGCGGTGGACACGATTTCTCAAAAACTAATGCTCTAATCATGCTGAAATTTTGAACACTTCTTCAAATTAGAATTGATTAATATTTGAACGATGGATTTTTCTTTCTTTCTTTTTTTAAATATAAGTAATTTTACAAAGTACGTTTGGTAAAATCAGTCCTGCTCAAAATTTAAATTTTGTTTAATTTTTTTTTATTTTATATTATTTTGAATACGTCGTTCAAGTACTGGCATTCTATTTTAAAGAAGTATGCAAAATTTCAATAATATCGGAGCATTACTTTTTTAGAAATCATGCCAACTGCCTGAATTTTCCAAAGTTTTATATTAAAAATTTTACAAAATACTGTTTAAATGACCCTTTTTTCTATACTGAAAATATTTAATAAACTATATATATATATATATATATATATATATTATATAAAAAGTATAGAGATTTATTTTTTTTTAATGCTTTGAAAAAATTGAAGCTTTCACGGTTTAAAATTGATAAAATTAGTATTAAGTATACTTAACATGGTCCATAAACGGTTAAAAAAATTTAGAAACGGATATCTTAAATGACGACTCTTGATTAAAATGGCAAATCTGTTATTCTGCAATCTATTCCGTGAAAAATAAGCACTGTTTCCAACATTCTTCTGGGAATAATCCGTATATGTTGGATGCTTAAATTAACATTCAAAATATTTAAAGTTATTTTTTAACTTCCACCAGTTTTATGCTACACCTCTTTGTTTTTTTAATTTTTCGTTAACAGAAAATATTGTCTCCTCATCGGCTTCATATTTAGTTCTTGAAACAGCGATATCCTATCGCTGAAAAATTTTAGTTATGTACGTGATCGCAGTTTTATTTCCGATACTGTTGATGAGTGGAAACATGGTAGTACAGTCACCCCAAAAAAAAAAACGCCACCCCCCCACCTAATTTTGCCGTAAATTATCGTAGAAACATGCGACTGGTACCAATCAGTTTGTAATAACGTCTAGTTTATAATGTTATAGTTAAATTTTACTTAGGGGGTCGTCTACATATTAAAACTGACATCAACTTCATTTTTTTCAATAGTAACCCCCATTTTTTATAATTTATTTGAATTCTTTGGATCAAATCATCACGGAAAATGATATAGTTTATATATTTCGCTCAATTTTTGATAGAGTTATAAGCTGTCAAAATTTGGGGGTGCTAATGTTAAATGAATGTGACAAACATTAAATCATATTTTCCGAAATAATTATGATATTTAAATTCTGTTTTTTTTATTCGTTAGAATGAAGTAACCCAAACATATTCCATGCAAATTTTTGCTAAAAAAACATTTTTTGAATTATGAAAATTATTAATAAATTCATATTTGAAAAAATTATGAATTATGACCTATGTTAATTTTTGCACGAATAGAACGGGCATCATCAAAAACATGGGTTTCCAAATTTACAGCTCGTTTCTAACATTATTTTTTGAGTTACAGTGATATTTCACTTTTTATTCCTGTTAGGGGGCCGTCACTTGTTATAATCTGTATCCTCTATAAGTAAATGCTTGTATATAATTTGACGGAAAACTATTTTAATTTACCTTTATGTTATTTTTATTGTTTCCTAAGCAATATTTCGATATTTATTATACAAATTGGCATATTTTTGTAAAGTTATCACAATGTAGTCGAGGGATTGTGAAAGAATTTCAAAAGAAAAGAAGCCCCGCCTCTGATTCGCTGAAACACTATTTTATGAAAAAGACAAATTTGCATATTCCTATTTGACTCTATATGTGACGCTGGTATGCATAAATCACAATGGTATTTACTACATCGATTATTGAAGACAAAACTTCAATGATTTAATTACAAATATGCAAAATTATTTTGCTTTATATTATAAAGTTTTAGAAAATTTGTGAAAAGGCGTGGCTATTTACATTAAGCCTTGATATGGAAGCTATGTTGCTGTTTTTCGATGCTGCGAAATTTAGAAAATATATGTGTGTTAATATACTATACAGATAGAAGAATAATTATATAATATCAACAAATCTTCTTTAATCAATATGTTTATATACATTACTGTATGGAAATGTTTATATATGAATATTGTATTTATTTTTAATGAGAGATATAAACACAAAATACTAAAAAAAAAGAAGAAAATGTGTTATAAATTTTTATAAATCAAGCAAAATATATATGCATATTTGCCAACCTAACCTGTAACATTGTTTGTTCCCGCCCCTGTGTGTACACAATTTAATTTTTAGAGTAATTAACTTCAAATACATTTACGATTAACTCATTGAGCGCCACGCGAATTCTTATGAAATCCCATTCATGCCACACGTGCTGCTTAGAAGCGTGTTATGTTTATCGAGTTTCAATAAACCCCATTAGGCCTTAATGATATAATCCTATAAAAATCCTATTAAAAAAAAAAAAAAAAAAAAAAAACCTGAAGTAAATTTTAAATAAATTGTCAGTAATTACATAAAACTATGTAAGTTCTGTAGTTTTATATCATATTTTACACTGCCGGCTGACTTAGCCTAAATGGAAAGATCAGTGTCAGCCACCGATGGCTGACACAGCTCTAAAAAGACTGATGTGAAAAAAATGTACGGAAAGGGGCGGGACCAGTAATCTTCCGGGATAGGTTGACAAGAATGTATATACATAGAGCAATGCCAGAAAAT
Organism: Salticus scenicus; assembly: GCA_963930645.1. Taxonomy (NCBI): domain Eukaryota; kingdom Metazoa; phylum Arthropoda; class Arachnida; order Araneae; family Salticidae; genus Salticus; species Salticus scenicus. The sequence goes on from OZ005662.1 coordinate 146,219,458, forward strand.
GTTCTTTATTTTTCATGAACCAGATGAATGGTATTTTTTTTTCTGAATAGTCTATGTATTAAATATAATGCTGCTTTAAATACCCTTTAAATGAAAAGTTTTATTACGTAAAGTAATTTTCTGGCACTCTACAGCTCCCAAATGACAAAACAATACAAAACCCCGCCTTTTTCCAGTGTTTAAAGGGTATTAACGTTTAATATGCTTTATATTCGTTTTGATCTTTCCTTCTCCTCCTTATCTTCTTCTTTTTTCCTTAAAAAAAAAAGAGTTATGTAACATTTTGACCTTTTCAAGTGAAGGTGTAGATTAAGGGTAGTCAGCCTTTCTACGCCCACCGCCCACTTCGGTATCTGTGTTAAAGTGTAGAATTTTAGAACATCCTATTAAATAGTAGGATTTATTATTTTACATATTAATTTGTTATAAATTATAAAATATAAAAGCAAAAGAATATCGTGGAGATTTATGTAAAAGTTTTTAATAATGTCATGAAAAAAAAAAAATAATAATAATTAATAAAAAAAATAAATAAATAAAAATAAAAAAAATCTGTTTTAATGTTTCAAAAAAGTCAATTAAAGAAAATGAAAGTACTGCAGTATCAGAACAAACTCCCATTGTCACTGTGAAACGGCCGTGGGAACCAGGTTGAGTGCCGCCGTTTCAGACAATTATACGGCAGCTTGAGTTAAAATAATTTTGAATTTTCAAACAAATTTAAAACCATTCATCTTTTTTTTTTTCTTTTGATAGATATTTTAATATCTATTCAACCTATTTAATTTTCTTCGTATGAAGTGAAGTATCTGATGTTTAATCAATAGAAACCAATAAAAATCTTTTAATTCATAGACTAACTCAGAAAGTTCTGTGAATTGGTCATTTTTTTTTATTTTATAATTAACATTTCTGAAATTTTTTTCCGTTGTGAAACTTAATAAATAATGTATACTGGGTGGTAGATCGTGATTTGTATTTTCTAAATGTATAGACGGACCCCTAATACATTTTCACGTGCAACTCTATTTAAATTTGATTTAAGGTATATAAATAGGTATGTTTTTCGAACCGCCTTGATCTCAGAAATCTGAATATGAAGTCAAAAATAGGGGTTGCTATTGAAAAAAATGAATTTAATGCCAGTTTTTATATGTAGACGACCCCATAGGCAAAATGTAACTATACCGTTATAAACTAGATGTTATTACAAATCGATCGGTACCAGTCAAATGTTTCTACGATAATTTACGGCGAAATTAGGTGGGGGGGTTGCGTTTTTTTTTTGGGTGACTGTACAATCCTCATGTACGATAACGGCGTAGTGTAAAATCCGGTCCCAAAACGGAGTTTTCGGATGCATATACCAGAGTTGCTGCCATGTGTTGTCGCAGCTAGAAAGTTTTATTTAGTTATTTATTTGATACAGGCATGGGCGCGCATGTACTTGGATGTAAATATTTCGTTTTCATATTTTTAATTTAAAATAGCAATATTGAATATTCTTTTATTTTCTTTGAACTCATGTTGTTATGAGGAGAAAAAATTTTGTTGGAATTATTTACCTCCTCCTATTAATTATTCTGCTTATTATATTTGTTAAATAAGATTAAAATATTAATATCTGTGTTTTTAATACAGAATACAAATTGAAATATCTTCTTTTCGCGTAAAATTAATGTAACAAAAATTTTAATTTATAAGTAACAGAAATTTTTATGCTATATTATTCAAGAGGTGTTTATTATAAAGTTATCTAACAAAAACATCAGTTATTAAAGAAATAAAGTTGTTGTTCTTTTTTTAAGTATTTGTCTGCTATGTAAATGTGAAAATACTTTGTTAAAAATTACAGTTATCACAAAAACATATTGGTTAGGAATAGAATACAGTAAAACCTCTCAAAAAAAAAAAAAAAAAAAAAGCTACAAACTGTAGTTTTAAATTTTGGACGGTTACATAGGTGGTCATTAAATAGCGGTTCAAAAAACCATAAATGCAAAAAAACAATTCTAAAAGACTTTAACTCTATAAATAATTTGTGTGTATAGCTTTCTGATAATCATTAATATTATTTTAATCTTGAAATCTTTTTAGGGATACTTTAGTTTTTCAAAAAATATTTTATATACCAGAACAACAGTTCAGCTTACAGTATTATTTCTACCATAAGATATTGATAACATAGATTTCTGAATTCATTTTTGAAATGCTTATGTTTTGTTTAAATTTGAAAATACTCTGATAAAAATTACAAGTATGATATGGTATTTGGATTAAGGAAGACTATGTATAGTAGGGACCTGGACCTAAGAAAATTATGATTATCTGTAGGATATAGAAGAGAGTGAAATCTCTCTACAAAGGCTATTCACGTGCCTCCAAGTTTTATTAGAATTTTTAAAATATTTATATGTTATTTAAATTTTACAACTTTATTGTAAAATGTTGCCTGTTGAAAGTCATAGTAAAATTGGTTTCTACACCTGGACGGATAAAATAATTCAAATACATTATGGACTGAGAAAGATATTTCTCTTGATCACATTTCAACACTTTGTTACTTTCAGAAAACTATCAGGAGGAAAGTATTTTAATCATATTAAAAATACGAGTTTGAGATTTTGGTGTTTCTACACTTTTGAGGTCTCATGAATTCATGTTTACTATTTTGAAAAGGATGTGAGTGAACACAATAACGTCTAAATAAATAAAAGCTTTTCTAGAATAATTTTGTTTTTCAAAAAACATTTTTCGTACTAGAACAAATTGTTCAACTTTCAATATTATTTATATCATATTCAGTTTTATTTTAATTTCAGTATTATTTCTATGATAAGTTGTTGATAATATATATATTCATATTTATATTCCTCTTTGAAGTACTCATGTTTTATTCAAATGTAAAAGCATTTTGATAAAAATTACAGGTATGGTATTCGGGTTAAGGCCAGTTGTCTGCACTAGGGACCTGGGCACAAGGGAAGATGCTTTCTGATTGGGGTCTTTTTGTATGGTTCTAGCTCGCATTCATGCGAATTTCGAAGAAAACCACCGAAAACTCACAAAGGCTAGGTTGACATATGCTACATGGAATCGAACCCGGTACTTCCCGTTTTCTAGCATCGATAGCAGCACCGCTCATGTAAAATTATCACAAAAATTATCGGCAGGCAATAAAACACAGCGAAACCTTTCCAAGAAGGCCACCAGGCGTACTTTGAGATATTGGACTTTTACAAAGGTTATCTCTTAATAGACAAAATCGGAATTCTGGAAACAAATTCTAAATGATTTTAATTATTCAAATTCACATTGTTTATCAATATAGCATTCTGATAATTATTATTATTAGTGTATGATAATTTTGAAAGCTTTTTAAGCTTTTTAAAAATTTATTTTAAATAAGACAATAAATCATTTATTTATGTTTAATTTTAATGTGAAAATATTTTGATAAAAATTACAAGTATGGTATATAGGTTAAGACCTATTGTCTGCACTAGGGACTTGTGCATAAGGAAAAATGGATTCTGGTGGAGGTCTTTCTAGGTGGTTATCATCCGTGAATTTAGGAGAAAACCACGGAAAACTCCGAACGGCTAGATTGACAAGTGCTATATGGGATCGCACCCGGCACTTCCCGTCTTCTAGCTTCGAGAGCAAAACTTCTCGGTTATTGGAAGGGAGTAAAAACTTTTTTTTTTAAATAGAATATATTACTCTTCAATAAAATACTGCGAAACCTTTCTAAAAAGGACACCAACTATACCTTCAAGTATTGGACTTTTACAAAGTGGCCTTTTAATCGAAAAAATCGTAGTTCTGGAAAACAATTCCAAATGATTTTAATTATTTAAATTTATATTGTTTATTCATATAGCTTTCTGATAGTATTTATTATTAGTTTGTGGTAATTTAAAAAGCATTTTAAGTTTTTTTTTTTTTTTTTTTTTTTTTTTTAAATATATATATATATATATATATATATATATATATATTTTAAAAAAGAGAATAAATCGTTTACGTATGTTTAATAAAAATTAAACATGTTTAAAATTAATTTAAATTAAATTAAATTAAATTAAATTAAAAAAAATTATGTTTAAAATTAAATAATGTATTAGATTTAAATAATTATTAAAACTTATGCCCACACACATGCACACAAGCAAATAATAATTAAAAAAAAAAGATGTTAATAAAAAATCAGTCAAACAATATTTTATACAATACCCCCCCCCCCCCCCCTTTAATAAAACTTTATTTATTTATTTATTTTTTTAAATATTTTCTAATGGAGTTGAAAAGTATTTATGACTTGCCTGTCTGCATCTTAACTTCTGTGATTAATTTTTTAGCATTTTTGAGCTGTTATTACTTAAAAATATTAATTTAATAAACAAAATAATAAATATTTCGTATTCAAACAATGTTAAATGGACGCAGGTACCGATACTAGCGTCACGATGCGGCGAAAAGAATTTTAGGACCGTTTTTGATTTTGAAACGCCGTAGGAGATATTCCTCCTTCTCTTTCTACCTTCCTGATTGGAAATAAAGGTGGTAGCATATTTAGCATAGAAGGCACATTTTAATTTATTACGGAGTACTTTTAACCCCGCCTCTATTTCGCACCACTTTATTTGTACAAAAACTTCTCAAGAACATAATTAAAATAAATTACGAAAAATTTAATCTTAAAAAATAAGTGGTATGAAATAAAGGCGGGGCTTAAAATACTCTGGAATAAATCAAAGTGTTGGCATCTATGTATTCAGTACTGGCGTAATAGTAAGCGATCAACGTGATCAGTGTAACGTCAATGGCAATTGTGTCGACTTCGCCTGATTATCTCCTATTCATTGTTGCCAACTTTGCACCTTTTAGGTATTGGGAAAATGTAATAGAAATATTTATTTTATTTAATAATTTAACTATTATGGTTTTCACTGATAAAGTCAAATAAATAAAAATCATTAAAATTTTCCGATAGACAAAAGGTGCTAAGTTGGCAACTACACTCCCATTTAGGTGGCAAGCACCATTTAACCTCTTTGGGTCAAGCGTGTTGTATACACCACCGAAAATGTTTCTTCCTCACACTTGAGGCCATACCTTACATTCTGTGGTTTTCAGCAACTGAGATTTACGTCTACAACTCAGTTACTCGGAACGTATTTAAAAAATTCTCTATACTTTGATTTATGTTTCTTTCAGACAGAGTCTGATTAAGGGGGAAGCACACATTATTTATACTTACACCGTTATTTTTTAAGAAATACTTTTCTCCTATAATAAACAGAAAATTCTCATTAAAAATTATTTTAAAAGAATTCTGGTGTCTAATAACGGTGAGTAAGTTGGATTGTTTTACACCGTTCATTTTTTATAAAAAATATTTCCTCGTCAAAGCGTGGAATTTCTATGACATGAAGTAGAAAATAATTGTAAAAATATTCCGGTGAGAGCGCAGATAATGTGTGCTTCCCCCTTAATCAGGCTCTGCTTTCAGACTTGCCAACATCGTAATTAATATTCTGTAGTGTTGTTAGTCCCGCCCTTTTTTCCACATCAGTAAATTTTAAGAGTATAATTCTCCAAACGCAATTAAGATTAAATAAGAAAAAAAAAATATTTTAAAAAGATACTTGTGTGAAAAAGAAGGCGGGGCTAACAATACTACGGAATATTAAGTATTAGAGGGACCGGAAAATAATGTCGTTTTGAATTAAAATACTGACATCGGAAATTTATCCTGCATAAAATTTAAGATATTCTTAGGTAACTTATAAGATGGTTGCTTGTAAAGTACCATGTGAACACTATTAAACAAAAATTTCCGGTTTCATTTTATTAATTCAAAACGACATTATTTTCCGGTCCCCCTAATTGTATGTTGCCAAGTATGCTCTTTATACGATACTTTATAAAGTTCTTACGTCTCTTTATACAATATAAGAATAACCCTTAGTTTCAAACATGGAACACATAAAATAAGGTGTATTCAAATTTATGTTAATTATACTGATTAATAGCAGGCTTTGTCGATTTCGATGGCCACTAATATTTAAATGCATTCTCAAAATTCCACATCGTAATTAAAAAAATCTCAAAAAGTCAAAAAAAAAAAAAAAAAAAAAAAAAAAAAAAAAACACTGAGATCATTTGAAACCTAAATTAAAGCTTTTTTGCGTTCGGTAGTGGTTTTCGCTCGCAACAAGACAAGTCCGAGTTCCCACTATCTTATGTAGCGATTACCCGCATTTTAGACCCTTATCATCCACGGATAAGTTAGAAGATTCCTGAAATACCTTCAAAGTGCATATAATGCGTATACTAAATTAACACCCACATACCAAAATTTGCCATTCTAAGGTAAGTTGAACCAGGTTTAAACTACCAATCGTGCTGTTTGCTATGCCCACCCAGTGGGAGGTGCGTAATTTCACAAAATCCCTTTATAGTGAGAGTTGCATACATATAATAAACGGACCCATTAAAAAATCATTTAGAGCAGTGTTATGTTTAAACACGTGTTTTTGCTTCCCCCAACTTAAAGGTTGGGAAGGGGGGGGGGGATTTCGAAAAATCATTCAAAGGTTTAATACATCAAAATTTTTAATAGATTTTGTTTCAGGATCATTTAGTAATTTTTTTTTTTTTTTTTAATTGGTGAAATTCGTAATAAATTCTGAATCATTAGCTTTATTACTACGCTTAAAAGAATGTTGAGGCTGTACGATGCAACAATTCCAAATTATTGAAATGATATTTGAAAGGTTTAGAAGAGCTATCATTAACTTATATCCATGCATTTATATTAGCCTGTATTAATGAATATATGTTGAAAAAGAAGATATAGATCCCCCCACCTCCCTAAATACTTGGAATTCAACTGTATTAATCGGTGACAGTTTTCTGAGTTTTAACACTAACTATGGGATTTTTAAGTGTTAGTCTGTAAATTTAGTCCATTATACAAAATAATAATAATAATAATAGCTCTTGTGCACGCGCAGTTAAAAGTTAAGTTTTTGTAAGGATATATTTTTGTGTAAAATTTTAAAGAAACATTATCATTATTTAATGACTATAAAATAATGATTAATAATTATTGATTTCTAAACCTATTTTATAAATGCTATTCAAAATTACATTTTTGAACGTAAATTATAATTGCTTAATCCTTTTCTACATAAGTGCAATTTCTCTTCATTTATTTAAACATAGCAATTTACCTTCTAGTGCTTAGATGACTAAGTTTTTAAAGAGTATTATAATTAATATTAATTCCTAAATAGAAAACATTTCTAAATATACTTGTATAAATTATTACTTATTCTGTAACATAAAAACATATTTTTTACTTTGGTGATTAATAGCTATTCGACTAAAGACAAAATAACTTTGAAAATAATCCCTTTGTAAATATAATTCATAAACCTTTTAAATATTCAAATTTTTTTGTATAATTTGTACAAGAGAAAAATCTATGAATACTTTAAAGTACTTATTTCAGTATCAGAAGGTTTTAAAGCAAGTACAAAAAGATTTTCTGTCTTGAATATTGTAGAGAAATTTCTAAGCCGTAGAATTTTTGTAATTTTGCGAAGGTTTAATGTTTGAGATTAATTTCATGGTTAGAACCAGGAAGTTAGTATGAATTCTGGAAAACTGGAGAAAAGCGAGAAATAAAATCTAGTTTTTAAAGGATAACATTTTTTTCAAAATTACTCTACGAAGTTTGCTTGTGGATTTCATAACCAGTGAATTATTTGAAAATTAAAACCAATGCAACTTTTAAAATGAGATAAAAAATACAAAAATTTAAAACTTTAAAAATACATTTTAATTAAAAACATTAAAACACAAGACAGACGTTTCGGCTAGAACACTAGCCCTTCTCAGTGTCAAACATACAAGCACAAACAACATTTACAAAATTCATAATACATCATAGCAAGATTAAATATTCAGGAGGAATAGCTTTAGCCTCGTTCAAGGCAGAATGTTGCATGTTGGTAAAAGCGCCGTCTAGAAAAACACAGGATTCATAGATATTTATATTAGAAGCTAAAATTTTAAAGTTTTCAAAATCCGGAATATGATCACTATTGAGAGAATGGATTACGAGTTTTGATTTTAAATCTCCTGTTTTATATGAGCGTTTATGTTCCTTTAATCTAATTTCACCTGTTCTGCCAGTTTCACCGATATATGTAGAATCACAATTTTTTCAAGGAATACTAGAGATTACACCTAGACGTTTTTTAGAGATAGTAATTTAGAGATATTTTCAGAAATACCTTTATACCTTTATCTCTAAATTACTTAGAACAGTTAATATCTCCACTAACTTTAAACCTCAACTCCGTATTAGTAACTTTCTCTCAAACTTTAAACCCGCTGTCCCCCCTCTTTAACGTCTAGGTGTAATCTATAGTATTCCTTGTAAAAATTGCGATTCTACATATAACGGTGAAACTGGCAGAACAGGTGAAATTAGATTAAAGGAACATAAACGCTCATATAAAACAGGAGATTTAAAATCAAAACTCGTAATCCATTCTCTCAATAGTGATCATATTCCGGATTTTGAAAACTTTAAAATTTTAGCTTCTAATATAAATATCTATGAATCCCGTATTTTTCTAGAGGGCGCTTTTACCAACATGCAACATTCTGCCTTGAACGAGGCTAAAGCTATTCCTCCTGAATATTTAATCTTGCTACGATGTATTATGAATTTTGTAAATGTTGTTTGTGCTTGTATGTTTGACACTGAGAAGGGCTAGTGTTCTAGCCGAAACGTCTGTCTTGTGTTTTAATGTTTTTAATTAAAATGTATTTTTAAAGTTTTAAATTTTTGTATTTTTTATCTCATTTTAAAAGTTACATTGGTTTTAATATATTATGTTAATGAGACGTATAAATTATGTTTAATTTTATTAAAGATTTGAAAATTATTGAATTGGAGTTTAATTCAAATTTAAAGTTGATCTCAGTTAGATATTGTGGAAATCTAAGATATGATAGCAGCTATTAATGTAAAAATGCTAGTGAAGGCTATTCCTTAATTTTATTCACACAACTACCCAAAGTACTTTGCTCAGATTAAACATATGAACAAAACTATAAGCGAACAGTCTTGTTCCCCGCACTTTAGGCTAATGAACTCATGTAAGTCTCGATCCATACGAAGTGGATCATTGTGTTTAATTTGTAGGTAAGACCGTAGAAGAAGGAGGGGTACGATCTGCAAAGATGGGATATACACCAATTTCGGATTTTCTCTCTTACTCTCCTCTGTTGTGAGCTGAAGGCACTGAAATGCTATTTCGGACTGTTTTCTTTTTCTTTCTTTTTTTTTTTTTTGGTCTCTCTTAATACATGCACAAGAATAGTTTATTCATTCATTTATTTTTCATTCTCTTAATATGTGCACGAGAATTTGAATTCAGATAAAAAATAACAGATCTTACAGAGACTTTGTTAAAACTTAACAGCTATATTTATGAAAATTTTCCCAAGTATTCCTATATAGCAAGTATAAGATAGATTTATAAACAAATAAAAATAGCAGGGGAAAGTAAAGATTCAGGAATAACTAAAAAAAAAAAAGTATAGGAATTACTTTAATGTCCTTTTTACTGTGATTTTTTTTTTTTTTTTTTTTTTTTTTTTTTTCCATTTTGTTCTGGAATTGTAACAGATAAAAAAAAATTCAAAGTCAGTTTCTGCCCCCTCCCCCCTTTACAAAAAAAACAAAAAAAAAAAAAAAAAAACAGGAGTTAAATTTTTTCATACAGTTTTGAGTGCTGTGATGTTTTATTTCACTGAACAATACAATCAATAATAAGTATAAAATGTTCTGAAATGCAGATTTTGTGTCACTCAATAACAGTAAATTATGAGGAACTTGATAAATGAATAAATAAATTAAATTTTAAAGTCACACTTAAAAATAATTGGTATGTGTTTCCCCCACCAGTGGTTCTGTGCTCAAAGCTGGTAGGCGGGAAGTACCATGTTAGATCCCAAGTCACAATCGTCGACCTAAACGATTGGAGTTTTCTGAGGTTTTCCCTGAAACTCGTATAAACACAGACTATGACATCTTAGAAAGCCCCTTCCCCCCCCCCCCCCCCATAGAGTGCACACTGTCCAGACCTACGATCCCGTGTCACTAAGACTTTCCACTAACACAATTAATTTGTATATCTTATACAAATTTTGTCCTTAGTGCTTTATAAAAGGTACCTATTATTATTATTTTTTTTTAATCATAATAAATTTGTATGTAAAGTCCCCCCTCCGAAATATCACAATTCCCTCATACAAATTTTTATTCACTCAAACAAAAGGATTATCCATGCTCTTTTGACAAATTTTTATTATCAATGATATTATTTATTTTAATTTTTACTTTCTTTAAATTCAATAAAATAAAGTAGTCGATTCCTAAAAATTTTGGACTTCCAGTTTTTGGATGGAATTACATGTTTTAAAATGTCCAGAACACGATATGACCATTTTTAGAAAATGTCTGAGCATGTGTGTATCATAAAAATTTTGTGACGACTGTATCTCAAGAATTACTGAACATAATTGCATATAAATTTATATGCAGATGTACCTTGATCTAAATTATTGCTTATCAATTTTTTGTGTCCATAGCTCTAAAGGTGGCGCTACTAGACCGAAATTTCCACAATTTTAGGAAAGGATATATCACAAAAACTACAGCATGAATTTGCATGAAAGTTTATATGATGATGAACTTTGACATAAGTTAGTCCCTAAAAACATTTAATGTCAATTGCTCAGTAGGTGACGCTGTTACAAAGCGATTTTTACAATTTAAGCGAAGCGTTTGTCTCAGGAACTACAGAACAGAATTGCATATAAATGCATATGTAGACGCACCTCTACATAAATTAATGTTTAAGAACTTTTAGTTCTAATCTCCCAACAGGTGACGATGCTATATGTCCATTTCCGCAACATCAGGGCAGATTCTATTGCTTAAAACCCCATAAGAAAACCATTATGTGACATTATGTTAACTTGTATGTATGTCAGCCGATAACTGGTGCTGCTATATTTCAGTTTTCCCCGAAACTATATCTCAACGTGAAACTATATGTGAAACTATACATGAAACTATATCTCAACTTCTATGGCATGAATGACGAAACTTGATATATGAAATAACCATTATGAAAACGCTTTTTTTAGGACTTTATTTATAGAGAATAAAAATGCTTTTTTTTTTTTTTTTGAAACACTTAGCATTAGTTTTTTCTAAGATGAAAATCATCTGTATTTATTATGGTACATAATTTAAATAAATAATAGTTTTAATAAAATATTTTTACTGAGTGAATTTCTGAAGGAAGATAGAAAAGAAAGTCTTGGGGTAGCCACATCATGCTATATATATATATATATATATATATATATATATATATATATACATACGAAAGTATTTGATTCATAATTTTTTTTACTTCAGGATTTCAATGGCTGTACACGTTTAGAGACGTCCAGAGCACAATTTGACTACTTTTATTTTCTTCTAACGTTGGATTAGTAAAAAAAAATTTCGACTTCCGATTCTCAATGGATTTAGAAGTTTGGAGAGATCCAGAACACCGTTTGACCATTTTTAGAAAATGCCTGTTTATGTGTGCGTGACAAAAAATTTGTGGCGACTGTAACTCATGAACTACTACATATAAATTTATATGTAGAAGCACCTTCACCTAAATTAGTGTTTATCAACTTTTGGTGTAAATTGCTCAAAATGTGGCGCAGGTAATCGCAATACAGTGATTTCCACAATTTTAAGAAATGCTATATCTCAGGAAATACTGCACAGAATTGCATATGAATTTATATTTAGATGTGCCTTGACATAAATTAGCACCTGTAAACTTTTGACGTCAAACGCTTAAGAGGTGGCTACACAGTGATTTCCGTATTTAAGGGAAAGCTATATATCAAGCTCTATTATATATATTGAAACAAATCTTAATATGTGGGAAGGTCATTATAAGACATTATGTTGATTCAATTCATATCGACCGATAGACGGCATTGCTGTACACCAAGTTTACCCGAAAACGGGACTATATCTCAACTTCTATGGCATATTACAGAGGCAGCTAACATTTTTACTTATTCCAGAGCCTTTTTAGCCCCTCTTTCATTACATACAACTTTTTCTTAAGAGTACGTTTCATTCACAATTATTTCATGTTGATAATGTTATTGGAATAAAACTCCAACACGATGAACAACAGAAAACGTAGATTTACCGTAATTTAGGTATAAAATACTTTCATTAATAGAGAATGACACACACACACACACACACACATATATATATATATATTTGTCTTAAATGGAATAACTTAACCATATCGTACCAAACATTGAAATTTTTTTTTTATTTTTCTTTATAAAATCTTAAATATATATTTTTTAAGCCAATGTACACACACACACACACACAAAAAAAAACTTACTAACCTTTCATTAGCTTAACCGGTACAGGCTGTCTTAAAAGAATAGAACAATGGTTTAGGACAGTCGGAAATTTAAAGAAAACAGATCACCTATGATTATATTTCTATATAGGTGCTTTACCAGTAAAGTACCAATAAGGGCTTTACCAGTGCTTTACCAGTAATGAATAAATCTTCAAGAGTCGGCACTTTAAAAATAAAAAAAATATATATTAAACGTTAATTTAAACTAACGATAAAAAAACATGCGTATTTATTGGACTTTTAAATAATATATCGCCTTTAATTCGAATTAAAATATTCAAAAGAATTTATATAAATAACACTTATGCATTGTGTCCTAATTTTAGGACGATGGTGAATTATGGGTTAAAAATACATTAGATTGAAGGAATATTAAAAGCTGTTGGAACATAACTGAGAAATATTACATATTAAAATACATCATATTTGAACAAGATTATTAATACTAATTTGCAAATTACCTTTTAATTGGATTCCTGCACTTACAATTATATTATTCAAAATATGTGAAAAATATATTAGCTATATTAAATTCCTCTACCATGTGTTTAATATACATACATGATAAATGAAAAGATAATGAAAGATAAGAAGACTTGACTCACCTAAAATGATTATACTAGAAACATCTTGTGAGACTATTTAGCCTGTAAGTATTTACATTAAAGTAAAATATTAAATCAATCATTATTCTATTAATGTAACACCAACTGGCCAAAAGCCTGAGAAATAGAAATACAGAAAATAATTCTATCATTCGAGCATTAAAGACTCCTTTGTCATTTAACATACAATATCGAATTAAATATTTTAATTCATGAGACAAATTATAAAATTTATCTTGACAATCAAATCATTAAAAAGAGTCAAGCAGTTATAAGATTATCAGGATGACAAGTTAAGAATCAAGTCAAGACCAGAGCAAAATCGTAAATACAAACATTACCCCGCCGCACGAGTGCGCAGTCGCAAAGCTTCCTATCCCACCGTCTACGGTCTGTCTGACCTGCAAATTAAATAGAATGAGATCCACTTCGTACGGATCGATCTTAGCATTGAAGAGCTACTGATAAAGTCTTACTTAACGTTCTCTGTGCTCTTTTAACTTTAGTGACTATACACAATAGTTAATCCCTAAATGCACAACTATGTAGATCTAGATTGTATGTTTAAAATCTCACGTTTTTTAATCCAATAACATTTGCATAGTGTTTTTTTTTTTTTGTTGTTGTTTTGTTTAAGTACAACAGGACTGTATCTTTCAATCTGGCATTTTGCGTCGTTACCAATTTATAGTGTTCCACTTCAAAAATGCCTTCCAATATCCAGTTCTACCATTTAATTTCTTTCTCTATCTTAAATTTTTTTTTGTGAAATCCGTAAAAACCTCTATATGTATTTTTTTTTTTTCTCTTCCCATCGGTGAGGATCGAACGCACAACCTTCGGGTGCGTAGCTCTATACTCTGACCACACAGCCAACGGTTCTTGGCTAAATATTTCTGAGTATTTAGATTAGTGTTTTCAAGTATTTTTAGTAAGACAAGGCTATTACTTTCAATCTTCTATTTTGTGTAGTTACCAATTTATAGTGTTCCACTTCAAAAATACCTGCTAATATTCAGTTTTAATATTTAATTCTCTAATACTCTTACTCTATCTCTATTTTTTCTCTTATTCTGAAGCTCTAATATTCTCTCTCTAATTTTACTATTTAATTCTCTAATTTAAACTAACTCTATCTTAAAATATTTTGTGAAATCCTCAAAAACATTCATAGAGATATATATGTTACCGTTACAGCTCGAAATCCGTTAATGTGCAGATTACCAAGCTAATCTGCAGATTAACTAAAATGACCCGTTAAAATGCGGAATGAAGAGTTTTCCGCATTTTAACTAGGTAATCTGCACATTAGCGGCTTCTGTGTCGTTAAAGTTCAAATGTTTGTTTCGAGCCTTAGTTTTTTTACATTCACTATGACGTCAAACAGTCATGTAATACAGATACACGAATGACCTTCAAACACAAACTAAAACTGTTACCCCTTCCGCTCCGCTATGATTCGCATTCGGTAAATGCAAAACGTGGAGCATCGAAGCCATGATTAGGTTTCTTGTGACCAACACATATTTTAAAGTAACAAGTAAGTTATAATTGTTTTGATTTTGATTTTATTTCTTCTCTTTTTTAATTCTGTCAATATACGTTTGATAAGGGTCTGCATTTTATTAATGAAATCTAATCTTAATTATAAGTTCTCTCTCGTGAAACTTCATTTTGAATAATGAATATTAAATTTACAACACAGTAATTATTTCCTTCCGAAACAAAACTATTAAACTAAACTAATTTATTTTAAAATTTATTTAAATTACTATTACTTACTGGGAAAAAAAAATATGTATTAAGTTTTAACTCCGAAAAATATGGCATTCAATATTATGGCATTATTTAATAAATACTTAATGTGAAATTTGTATGCATTTTTTAACATTTCGTTTTATTTTTTTTCTTTCAATTTCAAGTTTCCTTTATATATTTTATATATCATTATTATATTTTTATTTTCATTTATTTTTTAATTTTGTTCGCTTTTTCAGATAATTTCTTTGTAGTTGTTAAATTAAAATGTGTTAATAAAGTTTTTTATTTATTTATTTATTGTAAAATTAATATATTTGCTAAACTTGTACAGATATATGCATGCTGCAAAATATAGTTTAATAAAGCATTGGAGAACTGTCATTTTAATTTTCATGCGTTCTAAAAATTTTTAAAGCAGTTTTAATTATTTGAAGTACTTCTTAAATAATGCTTCTGATTTGTCTAATTTAATATTTCTTTAGCGAATTAAAAATTTGTGCTAACTCTTAAAAAAAAAAATAGTAATATCAATATAAGGTTTTAATAAAACTTTTTTTTATTTTTTTATTATTTATTTAAATGGTTAAATATTTTTATTTTGAAAACAAGTCGTTACTGTAGTACAATTCTAACATTCATTTATAAAATTGAATTTATTGAAAGCTATTAAAGTTATTACATTTCATATTAAAAATGCATAACAACTTCAAACTTATATCGACAGAATAAAAAGATGAAATGAATAAAAAAATTAAAACAAATATAACTTTAAAACACATATGGATTTAAAACGTTAAGAAAGAAAGAAAAAAAAGAAAACTTTTTTTTTCCGAAAGAAAAAATTAAAGACAACACAGCGTACTGTAAAATTACAACACCAGAGATCTTATTTTCACTTTAACGAGTGCCTAGTAGGTAATGTGCAGATTATCTAGATAATTCTTAGATTACCTAGGTAATTTGAAAAATTGAAACAATTTTCTTCAATTTAACGGATCACGCTAGTTAATGTGCAGATTAACTTATTTCTGCACTTTAGCGGTAACATGTATATATTTTCAACTTACCATCAGTGAGGATCGAACTCACATTCATCGGGTTTGTAGTTCTCTTCTCTGACCACATAACCAACGGGTCTTGGCTGCATGTCAATGGATTATATTAATTAATCTGTGATAAATTTTGAGTATAATATAAGTATCGAATAATCAGATTATATATATATATATTAATATTATGTTTTGTTCTGTCGAAATTGTCACTGTTAATTATTAATAATAAATGAGAAATTGTTTTTAAGATTATTTTAGAAATTAAAATATTTAGTAAGTAAGTATTAAGCAATTAGTAGAAGATACTATACAATCAATGCATTCAAATTCCAATAATATATTTGGAATTAAAATCAATATACTATTTGAACATGTGTTTAGGAATTTTACTGAACACCCTCTATTACTTTCTCTCTTTTTTTTTTTTTAAAGGGTGTTAAAACACAAATATCATTTGTCCTGTAGCACTAAATTAAATTCTCTCATAGACAGAATTTCATCAATAATCTTGTGTTTTTTTTTTTTTTTTTTTTTTTTTTTTACCAAAACTATTTTACCGTTTCTGAACTCAACTAGAATCTTTGACAGTTTATATATATATATATATATATATATATATATATATCTGACAGTTTTCGATGTTGGCACGCTATGTGAATACAATTTCATTTCGACGCAGGGTGTTACGAATTACGATTATTTATATAAAAAGTAAGAAAAACATACAGGAATATTGTTTTCGGATAGAAACAAAGTAAGAATAACGAATAATATTTATACTTTTGCATATACTGATAAATTTATACAAGAAAAACGTATATTTTCCTGATGATGTAGAAATACATCAAAATGTTTTTTTTTTGTAAAAATTCTTATGTGGATTTTTTTTTCTAATTAACTAACTCATTTTTCGCTTAATTTTGAATGTTATTTATTAAAAATAAATATTCATGCACTTAAGGTTTAATAACTCTTCATTCATCTAATCTACTTGACAATCTAATAATGCAGGGAAAATATTTCGTGTCAGTAAATGTTTTTATCATTACATTGATTACACAATTTAAATATCCGCTTATTAGTATTTTATTTAAAAAATGATGCATTTAGCTTATGTTCTGCCATATCTCCGTGATTGATATCAAAATTTGTATGAACGATATAAATATGTTTACTTTTAACTTTCTTACATAGTTGCTATACTATAATTTGTTATGAGAAAGGAAATTTCAAAATGTTACTGTTAAATACGATATATTACAAAAAGATTTTAAATTTAAAATGTAATTTTAAATCTTTTAAAAACATGATTTCAACTTATCGGATTTTTAGATGTCGGCATTTTTTTTTTAAGAAATTTTTTTCCTTTATTTAATCATAGAAAAGTGATTTCAAAGTTTAATGAAAATTCTACAAAAAATACCGGTAGATAAAAATGGGAATCGTTAGCAGCTGTGTAATTATAATCTAGGAATTTCGATTTAAAATATTTCATTGTGACAGACTTAATCTTACCTTATTTTATTTTATATTCATTTTTGTATTTTAGTAGTTTTGTGAAGTATATAACATTAAAAGCCTAATATATGTCGCAATAAATATATTTTTCCTTTTTCAATTCCATGCTTACATACATAAATAATAATCTTTCCTTTCCTTGCAAATTCCCTCAATTCATTTTCATTTATAAAGCTAACTTACTTTACTTTCAACTGGAAGATTAACGGAACAGAATTGACTGTCAAAAATCGCTCTAAACATGTGAATTTTCCACTCTACATGATTTGTTACATGTCAAGTAAGTTTTTTCCATGCTTGTATCTATTAATCAAACCAGCATTTGCTCTGAAAGCAAATTACAATAAAATGAATTTCAAAAAGTTACTCCTCACTTGACAAGTGAAATATAATTCTTACTTTCTACGTTTTGAATTCTAAAGAAATGTTTTCTGCATTGGAATTAATGTTTCAAAAAAATAATTACAAAAATATTCGGGTACATTTAATAGATGTCTCTTCGTCTTTTTTTTTTTTTTCATTTTTCTTCTTCTTTTTTTCTTTTCTTACTTCGGTGGTAAATCAGTATGCACAGAAGTGAACGATTTTGTTGTTTCTCTGAACACTTTCGCGACCGCTTACGTAGTTTCACGTCATTTGAAATCTGTAACTCCATCAGTGGGCGTTTCTTTTGGAAATTGTATGTTATTTGTTTCTTAAAAATATACACAATATTCATATTTGTACAATCAATATATTATGGATACAAATATTTTGATTAGAGAGAGTAACTATAATGTATATTCATTTGTAATATATATGTGAATGTAAAATATACTGTCCCGGAAAATTTAAACTTGAGAGAATAACGCCCAAAATCGGACAAAATCATGCGGAAGCGAAAGTGCTAAACATGCACACCAGAGTTCCCAACTTTTATAATTTATTCACGAGCATTTTTAGCTCCCCTCTTTTTCATACCGGAAATTTTGAAAAATGATTTTCTACTTATTTAACCTACTGCGCTATTATTTAACCTGTCGGCATATTTTCTGTAAGACGCGCTTTTTGGCGTTCCTTTAAAACGTCACACGTATAGTTTCTAACTTACTACCTTTTGGCTACCAAAAAAGTGCAATAATGTGTTTTATTTTAATTCATCGTTAAATAAAATAAATCTTTCTGCTAAAATTTTCCGGTAGCCGAATGGTAGCCTATAGTTACACGTTTTAGAAAAATAACATTTCATTTGCAGAGGAACGACTTATGGCGTGGCTCGATTTTTTAATGTTCCCTCAGAAGGGGCATACGAGCGATAAGGGTTAAAATGTTCACAACTCTGATGTTGGCTACTGCAAAACTTCCCCTCTCCGATCTTTTCTCAGGACACTTTCAGAGTTGAGACTTTTTCATCTTTTTTCCTACCACTATTTTTCACAGAAATATGTACAATGTCTTATTGCATACTTGTCAACATCCTTATTAATATTCCATAGTGTTAATAGTCCCGCCCTTTTCCTCACACCGGTAAATTTGTAGATTAATATTCTTTAAATGCAATTGCGATTAAGTAAGACGACCCCTTATTAAATTAATTCATAGTTACCTACTTGATAGGAACTTCCCCGTGAAGGTGAAAGACACTCTTTCACGGAACTTTTTTGCCCGTTTCGGCGTTCCACAAGGTTCCAAAATTAGCCCTAAATTATTTAATCTTTATATTAACGATATTGCCCATCACCCTCATACTTCATTGGCCATTTTTGCGGACGATACCTGTATTTTCGCTTCTAGCGTCAACAGGCATTATTGTGTTCCGGCTATTTACCGTCACCTGAAAATTTTAATTAACTGGTTTTATAAATGGGGAATAGCCTTTAATACCAGTAAAACTGAAGCAAATTGCTCTTGTACACTTCCTACTTAAGACCCATTTGAACTTATGCTTGTATGGTATGGTCATATGCTTCCAAATCGCATATCAAATTAATCATTAGGCCTCAAAATTACACTATTCGGCGAATTCTTGATATGCTTTGGTACGTTAGAAATTTTCATATTTGCAAAAAAATAGAAACTCGTAAACTTAATGATTTCATCCAATACTTAAATGTTCAATTTCATTTGGCACTTGAAATCTTGAATAACCCTTCTTTAAAACTCTTGTAACCTATTACCATGATGATCCTCTTAATAGACGCAGACACAAAGCGGGTCTCAGTCTTAATTCCCACCTTTAAACTATTTTATGTTTTTTACTTATGCCTTTTTCGCTTTTCTATCACTTTCGGGCTTTGACTTCTCCTCGGAGATTATATCCTGTTCTTGTCGATGCGTTGTTTCGTGTTTGTCCGGTTTTTTTTTTTTTTTTTTTTTGTCCTTGTGTTTGGAAAAATAAAAATAAAAATTTTGTGTTTCAAAATGAAAAAGAAGAAAAAAAAAAAAAAAAAACTATAAAAATTGCTCTTTGAAAAATAGAAAATATTCTTACTATCCCTAAACTTTCTCCTAGTTGCGTAACGCTGTCCTTAAACTTCCTAGTCATTTTTACTATCGTGCTTCCTTTTTCCATAAGTAATAAAATTTCTTTGTTAATATTTTTTTGTTCCCCTCCCCTCTCTCCCTTGCAGTGAAATTGTAATTCGGGACTCGTACTCCGTCAGCTTCCACTCTTATCCCCTTAACGCGCGGTGTCCTCGCTGCGAGGACGCAAAAATTAAGATCCAGCTGCAAAAATTCATACCGGAAATTTTTCAGCAATAACATATCAGAAAAGGCCAGTTTTTTTAACCTTAAAATTTAAAATTTCTTTTAGTTTAATTTAGTTCATGAATTCCGGTGGCAGTATAATTTAAATAATCCGAATTGTCTTGCGCCGCAAAGGGTTATGCATTGGAGGATGCGTGACGCTGTTTACAGGTGTCTCCCAACCATTCCATATTAACACGAAAAATGTACTAAAAAATACTGGTGTTAAAAGAAGGCTGGCTAACGATACTATGGAATATTAATTATGATGTTGGCAAATATGTTATTGTATTACTGTGTCTTGAATAAATGGGATAGAGATTATTGTATTAAAATAGTGGTAACAAAAAAAAAAAAAAAAAAAATTCTTATCTATGCCATAATTTTACCACTTAAGAGGCCTCTACACTTATCGCCCCCAGAAGCCAGAGCCAATATTATTCTATGGAGAATTTCGCCCCATTGTAACTTATTACCTAATATCTATTTTTAAATTCCGTTTTCACATTCAGAAACTTTACTACTATTAAACAATTTATCGCTTTCTAAAAATTATTTAAAAAAAAAAATTTAATGCGAATTTTTACAATGTTAAATTTTTCATTTTTGAGCTTAAAGGAAAGTTAAAAATAAATAAATAAATAAATAAATTTTTAAAGAGAGATAAATTTTTTTAATAGTCGGAAAATGAAAACGGAATTTTAAAATATGCATTAGTTAATGAATTATAATGGGACAAAATTTCTCATAGAATAACATTGGCTTCGGCTTTAGGAGATGATAGGTAGAGAGTCCCCTCGGATGGACAACCTAAATCTACGTCTTTAATTTATTTCTGCATAAGACATGCCACTTAGATTTACGTTTGCTGTTTGAAAGGGCGGTGTTACGTGGAAAAGTTATTGACTATGATATGTCAATTATGCAAGTTCCACTTCGTTATAGTGTATATTTTATAAAATATCACATTCGTAAGGACTACTAGACATGTAAATAAAACTTTATGCAGTTTTATTCAAAAATAATATTTATTCAATAAAATTACAACGCCCATATATACACGTTTATTTAATTCTTTAAAAAAATTCCGGTAACCGAGAGAGACAGAGAACATACAATCTGTCTGTTAAGTGTTAATTAGTTTTTGAGCATTGTTATTATCCGACCTTTTTTTTCCACACGCTTTTTTTAAAGCGCAATTTTCTTCTTATTTAATCGTAATAACATAAGGAACAAAATTTAATCCAAATAAAGTGGGGACAAAAAAGCTGTAGCAACAACGCTTCGACAAAAAAAAAAAAAAAAAAAGAAAAGAAAAAGAAAAGAAAAATTATAATGTTGATATCTCTGCATATGGTTATTAAAATACTTTAAAACGCATAGAAAAAGGCAATTTCGTCTAAAATTTAACACTTACGCGACAGCTGACGTAGATTCACGTCATTTGAAAATCTCTAACTCCGCCAGTGGGCGTTTCTTCCGCAATATGTATGTTTTTATTTCTTAAGTATATACTGAATATCCATATTTTTCCAGTGAATTGTATTATGGATATAAATACTTTGATTAGGAAGAATACAATTATAATGTATATCTCTTTGTAATCTAAATGTGAATACAGAAAGTTTTGTTCTGAAATATTGTAACTTGAAAGAATAACGCCCGCAGACGGAAATGACTGTCCAAAAGACAAAACCATACGGTCGCGAAAGTGTTAAGTAACCTTTATAACAGGACGCTTTCAAAGTTAATAAAACATGCCATTTAAAAGAATTTTAAATCAGTGAAAAAAAATGAAAAAGAGAAAAAGGAGAGACAGATAAGGCAATAAACGCGCAGACCTCCTACACACCATTTCTAAAATTTTACTCTATTTTTATTATATAGAAACCATCATTTTAAAACTATATATTTTTCATTATAGTAGCAGTGTCGTACTTACCGCCCTTTTTTCAGGACACTCTCATAAATGAGAAATTTTCAAATTTATTGCTACCACTATTTTTATACAAAAATTTCTACCGAGTGTAATCACAACACATTACTGTAAATGTACAGTCGGGGAAAAAAAACGCAACACTCAACGTAACTTCGTTGCTAATCAATGTAGAAAAATGTAGTAGGTATCATTCGACGGGGAATTGTGAGTAGTTTCAGAAAATGAACAGAAATTTTGAATTGGGGGTCGTCTACATATTAAAACGCACACCAACTTTGATTTTTTCAATGGTAACCCCCTATTTTTATTTTATATTTGAATTCCTGGGGTCGCGACAACGCGAAAAAGTATATTGGTTGTATATTTTACTCATTTTTTCACAGAGTTATAAGCGTTCAAAGTTTGAAGGTGCTAATGTTAAATTCATATTTCAAACTTTTATTAATATCTTCATAAAAAATAACTTGATCGATATAATTTTTTTTTTACGAGATACAGTGAAGAAACCCAAACATAATCCATCATTACTTTTGATTCTGGAAAATATTTTTAATTTTGAAAAATATTAATAAATTCATATTCATAAAAATTATGAATTATGACCTATATTAATTTTTACATAAAATGAATCCTAATGCTGAAAAATATAGGTGTGCAAATTTGCAGCTCATTCCAGTTATTAGTTTTCGAGATATAAATAAATCTTTCTTTTGGAGTGGTTTAGGGGGCCGTCTCTTATATAGTTTTGCATAAGATAACGAATCAAATCTTAAAAAATAACAAAGAAAATTAAACAAAATACTTTTATTTTTTATTTACGGGTCAAATTATATAACAGCAGCGTCAAACGCAAAGAAATGAAACAAAAATGATGATTTTTAGACATTAGTGTTAGCATCAAGAATTCCTGTTTTCTAAAGAAGACAAGCCCCGCTTTCATCGTTCTTCAAAACAAAACAATACATTAAAGAAAAGTAAATGTGACACTGAGTATTCGTGTTAAACCCCTTATTTTATGTTGACAAAAATATGCACAAGTGGTATTTACTTCATCGATTAATTGGTGATTAATTTTGAATCTTTTAAACAAACACTAGAAGAAAAAAATTAACTAAATAGGCGGGGTTTACTGTTTTAAATAGAAAAATGGGTTTAATGTGAAATTGTCAAATATAAAAAACGAATGGAATTGGAATGCAAGACAGACCTGTAAAATCGTTTCTTAACTACCGTCATAGTTTAAAAAGGCTTAATCATTTGCTTCATATTTTGCTTTATTTTATTTTATTTATTTACTTATTTATTTATTTTGTAGGGGGACGATTATTATTTTAAGGACACTTTATTCTTTAAAATTTTATTAATACATTTTAACTTTATACATTTTTAAAAACATACTTTACCTTTTATAAATATATTTTAACACTTTTTGCGACTGCAGGATTTTATCTTTTTGACAGTAAGACCCGCCTACGGGCGTTATACTCTCAAAATAAAATATTTCAGAACAAATTTTCTGTATTCACAATTATATTACAAATGGATATACATTATAATTATATTCTTTCTAATCAATACATTTCTATCCATAGTATATTTTATTGCAAAAATATGAACACTGGGTACACACTTAAGAAATATGTAACATACAAATTACGAAAGAAACGCCCACTAACAGAGTTACAGATTTTCAAATGGCGTGAATCTACGTAAGCGGTCGCGAAAGGGTTAATTAAGAAATTATATTTTCATAGAAATTATAAAACGAATCGTACAGTTCCACAGATTTCAACTGATCCAAAACTGGTAAGTGCGATTAAAATTGTTTAATATTTACTTCATGAACACTTACAATAATTTATCCGAAAAGATTTAGTTTATGCGTTGTTGTGTACACATATATATATATCTATATATATATATATATATTATTTCATTTCGTATATTATGTTACATCTACGAAAGAAAATTTAAGCCTTATTGGTGATCAGTACAGCCATAACAGACACTTTAAATTGAAAAATATTGCGCGTTTTTCACAGAGAGTAATCGTATCGAGTAATCGCAAGTGTAATGTATTTAAATAGACGTAAAATTATCTAAAAAAGTACTGAAGTATATATAAATCTAAAAAATTGAATTCAGGATAATTAAGGAACTGAAAACGGGGCAACGTTTTATTAATATAAATATTTTTTTTTTTTCCTGAAAGATTTCCGGTGTGAAACATTAAAATTTTCTATATTTCTTATAGGATCATAATTTTATTTTTCTACATTTATAGATAACCCCCTAATACATTTTTCATTATAACTCTATAAATACTAAAGATAAAGTATACAAACAGTATACTTTTCCGCACTGCCAGACTCTCAGAAATTCGAAAATGAAGTCAAAATTGGGTGTTGCTATTGAAAAAATCAAAGTTGGCGCTCATTTCAATATGTTGATGACCCCTAATTCAAAATTTGACGGCATATTCAGAAAGTGCTTTGAATTTCCTGTTGAATGATGTGTATTAGATGTTTCTGCGTCAATTAATAACGAAATTACAGCGGGTGTTGCGTTTTTTTTTTCCCTGACTGTACCAGAAGTGTTTCAGCATGAAATTAGTGGTGGCAAAAATTGCTTATCTCTGAAAGTGTCCCGAAAAAAGGTTGGAGAGTATGACCCCTGTTGTAGTAAAATATCTAAAACATATTTCTTTTGTTGATAGTAGTAACATAAAATAAAAATAAAATAAATTTTCAAGAGAGCTTCAAGGCATGCGTACTACATTGCTCCTTTCAAGCAACACTTATACATACTTTTTCTGCCTAAAAAGAATAGTGCATTTTTTTTTTCCTTTTGAACCGGAAACAAAAAATACGGATTCTATGCAAAAGTGAAAGATACAGAAATCTATCGGATATAATTTAACCGTTTGCACTCGAACTCCGCCTCTCAGGCGACATTTGATTCATTACTTCAACTAGAACGGCGCTCGAGAGGCGCCATGACTAATTAAGTTACTATATATCTTATATCAACCAATAATGTTCTACAACTAAAAGTGCTATAATAGGTGCATACTTCGTTAAAAAAGAGACTCCACCCACACTTTATATTAAGTAACGTTAGGCGTTGCTTGCCTTGGTCATTGGTAAATGGCCAAGAATGCTTTGCAAAATATCACACGATGGAAAATTATAAATCACAATATTCATATATAATACTTGTAATATGAAAATATACACCAAATATGGAAATAAAATGTTTATATTTAAAATTCTTATGTTTCGTTATTTGCATTTTTTATTAAAACTGACTAAAAGAAGATTCGAATGCAAAAGGTTAATTTTCCAACTCACTTCAGGCCCCCACATTTGGAAAATACAAAGTGGTCGACATAAACGAAGCCACTGACAAAAAAGAAGGCGCAGCCTTCGTAAAAGGTGCATTATGCTAGCCTTTTATTACGCGGCCAGCATAACATAAGGACAGCCATATGTTATATTAAGCTAGATTAGATATAGCTAGACTAGCTAAAAAGCGGAAACTACGAACCCTGCTGTACTTGTATATTTTTGAATTGATCTGTTACACAATTCTAATTGTATTCTCAAGCCACGCCCTTTTAAGAAGCAATTTTATAGCACGAAAAATTATTCCATGTGTACCGGAAAAATTATGAAGGTTTATATGCGGATCACCAAATATCTGGAAAACAACTTCGAGTTGCTGGTATACTCTTACGAAAAAGGCTTCGAGTGCAAACGGTTAAAATTATGTTAAATTTTGAGGGGTGTCGGTTTTGATCCTTGGTAGCGCTAGTTGATCTAACCGTTTAGAGTTTTTTGCGATTTTCTCGGAAACTTGCGTAAATATAGCGAGGATCCCTTAAAAAGATCCCCATGGATGGCACTCTCCCTCTGACTTAGGACCCTAGTGCAGTCAATCAGCCCAGATTTCCCAACTTTTATAATTTATTTACGAGCCTTTCTAGCACCTTTTTTTCGCACCGGAAATTTTGTAGATTATTTATCTTTCATATGTGACAACGAATAAGAAAAAAAATCATTTTCAAAATTTCCGGTATGAAAAAGAGGAGGGACTAAAAATGCTTGTGAATAAATTATAAAAGTTGGAAACTCTGAATCAGCCTTAATTCCCACAACACCACCCAAGCCTTAAGCGATAAATTCTGTAATATTAATAGAAAACTAATTTAATAATCTGGTGTGTCACTCACACGACTTTCTCTTACCCTGAAATTTAATACTATAAATACAGCTTGCAGATTAAAAGTTAAGATAACGAGTACTGTTATGTAAACCTATGTTAAACAATTCCTATTAGACTTCTGAAGAGTTTTATATGATAATTAGTTCTGTGTGAGGGGGGCTACCGCCCCCCTCAATCCCCCGTTTCATTAATGCACCTACATTTATATAGAATTTAATTCGGTTATTAAAAAATAATTCTCTTTTTAAAAAATAATTAATTAAAATTATTATTAAAAAAATTATCTTTTATGATAAGGCAGACGATTTCCATATTAGAGAAGTAGTATAACACCAAATGTCCAAAAAAAGTCCATTTTATTCTCAATATAAAAAAAAAAAAAAAATTTTTTTTCGTTAAAAGTAAAAAAAATCGATAACTTTGCTTTAAATTATCGTAGATCGATGGTTCAACCATTCGTTTTAAAGGTATTGGCGAGCTCTTTTGAAAGATACCCATCATGAAAATTTACTCCCCTCGAGGGGGGACTTCCCCCCAGGGGGGGAGGCGAGGCTCCTACATACACAATTTTTTCTCCCTGTTAACTATCTCTATTACAAAAAATATATATTCGTTTCATTTGGTTTAGTGTAGTCTATAGACGTTAAACTCTACTTTCATGCAATTTCCCCCATAGACGTAATGTATTAGAATTCTCTTGATTGTCCCTGTACACGAACCATTTGCTTGATCTTAACGAAAAGCTTACTGTAGCGTCCCTCTATGATACACACTTAAAATACCAAGTTTGAACTTTCTGACATAATTTGTTCTTGAGATATGCTGATAACAGACAGACACACACACAGACATACAGACACACAGACCAATTGCTAAAAACATGATTTTCGTATTCAGGGGACCTCAAAACGTGTAAATATAACAAAATCTCGCGTTCGAAAATTTGACCCAAAAACAACACTTTCTCTACCTTATGGGTAAGAGAAAGTAAAAATAGGGAAAGTTTATAAATGTTAATAAAACCCCCACAAAAATAAATATTCGAGTTTATAGAACACGAAAGCAATGAAGTTTCAGTAAGAAACGTAAATATAGTTAATAATATTTACTAGATAGAGGCATATTGCACAGAAGAAAAATTTCTTAACTAATTTTTAATTTTTGATTTTATTATTATTATTATTACAGAGTTGTCAACTTTTGTAATTTATTCTAGAGCATTGTTAGACAACTTTTTTTTTTTTTTTCATTCCACTTTTTTTATTGGTATTTCTTTGTATTGGTATTTTTTATTACCTTCGCATAGTTATATATTCGATAAAATTACCCTGTGAATAAAGAGGTATAAAATAAAAGCAACGCTATAAAACGTTGCGGAATAAATTAAAAACGATGGCAACTCGGTTATTATGTCTTTCACAAAATATAAACCTAACAAGCTTCATACCATAGTTGCGAACATTTTAATTCATTCCGTATCATATTTAGCTCCGCCTTCATTTCGCATCACTTCATTTTTAGAATGTTTTTCTTCAATACGATGAAATAGGAAAAATTACTATTTGAAAAAAAAAAAAGTGGTATGGAATAATGACGAGGCTAAGAATGCTCTGGAATAAATTAAAATGTTGGCAACTCTGTTTATACGCTTCAGGGTTTTTGCGATATTTTCAAATTTAAAAATTAGATTTTGTAAAAAGCAATTATCTCAGTATAAAGTTACTAGGCTCTCTTTATAATAAATAAAATACATATTTTCTTTCATAAAATTTTAATATTTGGTTGTTAAAATTACACGAGGTGTACGGGCATAACTATATTAAGCACACAAATACTAATAACAAGGTTAGCTAAAATAATAACAATAATAATAAATACAGTCAAAAACTGAAGAAAAATATTCATATTTAAAAAACATTAAAAGCATTGTTTTCGGCTATGTATCATTTTACCAGTAAACCCAGCTTCCTGGCATTTTTCACAAACGTTACAATAATTAACAAATAGATTTTACATATCCGGGATTAAATCATATAAATTTGAAGAGATAAATTCCATTGACATTTATAGACTTTTTTTCCATTTATGACCCGACTTTCGACTTCTATCTGACAGTAAGTTCCGCCTGAGGGTGTTATCGTTTTAAGCTACGTAATTTCAGAATATAGTTTTTTTTATACATATATATGTTACAAATGAATGTACATTATAATTGTGCTCTTTCTAATTAAAGTATTTGCATCCTCATAAAATATTCATAAAATTTTTTGCCCCCCCCCCCCCCCAAAAAAAAAAAAAAAAAAAAAAAAAGTGCTTTGGATCACCCTGTAAAATGTAATTCTGTAAAAACTAAGTTTCTGTAAAATTAAAAAGTAATGTTCGGCTGCAGCATGATATTCTGAGATTTCTTTTTATTATCTGTATACATTTATATGAGACTGATGTATATATTCTTTAGGAAATAAAGGTTCTGCTTTCTTTTTAACACTTTCCAACAAGGTTGAAAAGTGTTAATGACTTCGGTTTGTCTGTCTGTCTGTCTGTCTGCGCTCTAACTCCCGTAAATATTTATGGAATTTCTTGAAACCGATATATGTTATTCAATTTCAGCATCGGATGTTCCCTATTGAAAAGGGAGTTTATACCTCTACTGGCTTGTGTACAGGGACCCCCAAAAATATTTCAAAGCATTGGGGTCTATGAGAGGCATTTCTATGAACCATATTTTCATACCCTTCCTGGACGAAAATCTTAACGAATTTGAAATATGTTATACACGTTCACTATCGGATGTTTCCTCTATAAAATGGAGTTTATATCTCTACTGGTTTGTGTACAGGGACCCCCTAAAATATTTTAAAGCATTGCGTTTTATGAGAGATATCTCTATAAACTAAATTTTAATAACTTTACTTTCCACGAAGATTTTTGAAATAGAAATGAATTATTTATTAGCACAAAAGAAAATGCTTTTCATAGAATATAGCGTGATTAGCATTAGATTTACTGGGTGACACAAAAATATTCAGTTATATAAAGAGCTATTAATAAATATTTGCTAAAATTTTACTTTCGTTTACATTAAGCGTTTTTAACACTTTCTAATATTTTTAACACTTCCCAACAAGGTTCAAAAGTGTTAATGACTTCGGTCTGTCTGTCTGTCCGTCTGTCTGTCTGTTCGCTATCTAACTCCCGTAAATATTTGTGGAATTTCTTGAAACTGATATATGTTATTCAAGTTCACGATCGGATGTTCCCTATTGAAAATGAAGTTTATACATTTACTGGTTTGTATACAGGGACACCAGAAAGTATTTCAAACCATTGCGTTCTAAGAGAGATATTTCTATAAATCATATTTTCATACCTCTACTGTACACATATCTTGATGAAATTCAAATATGTTATTCAAATTCACTGTTGGATGTTTCCTGTATAAAATGGATTAAATACCATCACTGTTTTATATACAAGGGCACTCAAAAGTATTCTAAAGCATTGCGTTCTATGAGAGATATTTCTTTAAATCAAATTTTAATAACTTTAATTTCCACGAAATTTTAGGAAATTTAAATATGTTATTTATATGCACAAAAGAATGCTTTACATAAAATATAGCATGATTAGCATTAGATTTCCAGGGTGAACAAAAATATTCTGTTATATTTAGAGCTATTAATAAAAAATTTGCTAGAATTCTACTTTCATTTACATAAAGCGTTTTTAACACTTTCTAACAATTTTTTAAGTGTGAATATGATATCAATTTGTGTATCTGTCCGTCTATCTGTCTGCCCGCACTCTAACTCCCGTAAGTATTTATGGAATTTTTTGAAACTGATGTATGTTATTCAAGTTCACTATCGGATGTTCCCTATTGAATATGAAGTTTATACCTCTACTGGTTTGTGTACATGGACACCCGAAAGTATTTCAAAGAATTGTGTTCTATGAGAGGTATTTCTATAAACCATATTTTCATACATTTACTGCACAATATCTTTATGAAATAGAAATATGTTATTCAAGTTCACTATTGGATGTTTCCTATATAAAATAGATTACATACTATCACTAGTTTATGTACAGGGACACTCAAAAGTACTCCAAAGCATTGCGTTCTTCGTGAGATATTTCTATAAATCAAATTTTAATAACTTTACTTTCCACGGAGTTTTAGGAAATTGAAATATGTTATTTATATGCACAAAAGAATGCTTTGCATTGAATATAGCATGTTTACCATTAGATTTACAGGGTGACACAAAAATATTCAGTTATATTAAGAGCTATTAATAAAAAATTGCTAGAACTGTATTTTCGTTTACATTAAGCGTTTTTGACACTTTCTATCATTTTTTTAGTGTGAATATAATTTCAATTTATGTATCTGTCTGATTGTTCTTCTGTCCGTCTGTCTGTCTCTCTGTCTGTTTTTCTGCGCTCTAATTTCCGTAAATATTTATGGAAATTCTTTAAACCGACATATTTTTTTCAAGTTCACTACCGGATGTTCTCTATGAATGAATACCTCTTCTGGTTTGTGTACAGGGACACCCAAATGTATTCGAAAGCCTTGTGTTCTATGATAGGAGTTTCTATAAACCGTATTTTAAAACCTTTAATGTTTAGAAACATTAATGAAATTTTAATATAATATTCAATTCCCTGTCGGATGTTTCCTATGTAAAATAGAGTACATTTCTAACTGGTTTGTGTACAGGGGGCACTTGAAAGTAATTCAAAGCATTGTGTTGTATGAGAGTTATTTTTATAAGCCAAATTTTAATAATTTTATTTACCACAAAGCTTAATGCAATTGAAATATATTATTCGTATGCTCAAAAGAGTGCCTTCAATGTAACATAGTATGGTTAACATTAGATTTACAGGGCCACATAAAAATAATCAGTTACATTAAGAGATATTAATAAAAATTTGCTGGAATTACATTTTTGTTTGCATGAGCGTTTTAACACTTTCTTATAATTTTAGTGGGAATATGATTTCAATTTGTGCATCTGTCTGTCCGATTGTCTACCTTTCTATCTGTTTGTCTCGGGCTCTTATCATCAGTGAATATTTTGAGAATTTTTAAAAAATGATACACTCAAGTTCCTTATGGAATGTTCCCTGTTTAAAATGTCATTAATAAGTCCTGTACAACTAGTTTGTTTACAGGGACAGCAACAACAACAACAACAATAAAAAAAAAAAAAAAAGCCAATGTATTACCTTTTAGGACAATTTTTTTTTAAAGTTATATTTGAAAAACTTTCTACTATAAAAATCTTAAAAACATTGACATTTATTATTAATATCCTAAAATATTGTTTTGTATAGAATATGATATGATTACCTTTCAGATTTAACGAGCTACAGTAAAATATTTACAGCGATTAAAAGCTGTAATTATAATCTAACGGCTGTATTTTCTTTTGCGTTAAGCCTTTTTAACACTTTCCAAAATGTCTAAGAGTAATTTTAAAATCAATTAGTCTATCTGTATGGCTTTCAGTCCTTCTGTCTGTCGTGCTATAAGGTAGGCAAAGAATATTAAAAGTTATTCGATACAACAATTGCGTATAGTTGGAAAGTATTACTGCGTACTGCATGATTTTTCTTTCTTGTTTTATTTTATTTTATTTTATTTTATTTTAAAACTTTTTTGTTATAAAACTTATTGTATTAAACCCATAGAAAACACTTGACATACATCGTCACATTCGCATAAATGTCAACATTTAAATTTTTCCGGTATAGTTTTCGCCCCGCCTTTATTTCGCACCTCTTTATTATTTAGAAAGCTTTTCTACAATGTATAATTTTGATAAAATAAATGAAAATTACTCTTACAATTATAAAATAAGTGGTATGAAATAAAGGCTGGTTAAAAATACTCTGGATTAATTTAAAATGTTGGCATCTATGCATACATTAACATACTTGCCAATCATCTCATTAACAATCGTAACATTGTTACGCCTCTTTTTCCACATAACTTTATTTTTAGAGTAAATTTCTAAGACTGTAGTTTTGATTAAATAAAAATAAACTTACTCGAAAAAAAGAGTTATGTGAAAAAGCAGACGAGCAGAAAAATGTAATGATTCATAATGAGATGGTTGGCTAATTATCATCATACTGCAGTCGGAATGCAATGACCAATGCATTCGCAACAGTTACCTTGTGGATAGCTGCCAATATTTCAATTTATTCCGGAGTACTTTTAGCCCCGCCTTTATTCCATACCTTTTTATTTATAGAAAAATCTTCTTTAATGTATAACTTCGATAAAATAAGAAAAAAATACTTTAAAAAATAAGTGGTACGAATTAGAGGTGGGGCTAAAATGACTCCGGAATAAATTAAAATATTGGCAGCTATGCCTTGTGAAATATGAGCATATTAAAAAAAAAATAATAATAACAATAATATCTACGATTGCGCAGATTTTAACGAAATTTCATTTTCTTAATTTATTAGCCAAATGTATTCGGTTAAGTATGTGAAAACGGCAGAAAATATCGAGAAATTTTCAAAAGTTATCTTCATAGCTGCCAGTATTTTAATTTATTCCGGAGTACTTTAGGCTCCGCCTTTATTTCGTACCACTTTATTTATGGAAATTTTTTTCTCAATATGTAACTTCGATAAAATAAGAAAAAATAACTGGTGGTACAAAAATAGAGGCGGGGCTAAAGTTACTCTGGAATAAATTAAAATATTACCAGCTATGTATCTTTCACGTTTCCTACAAAATAAATAGTTAATAAATAAAAAAATAAATAAATAAAAGCAAAAGTTTAATCCAAAGTTTTATTTTGATTCATTCAGTGGTGATAAAGTGTTCGTTGATTGTAAATAAATATTAACCCTTTGCTTTCGGCAAATTTACTATCTGGACAGTAAGACACGCCTTTTGGCGTTCCTTTAAAACATCACACGTATAGTTTCCAACTTACTACCTTTTGGCTACCGAAAAATTGTAATAATTTGTTTTATTTTACTTCATCATTAAATGAAATAAATCTTTCTGTTAAAACTTTGCGGTATCCAAAATGTAGCCTATAGTTACACGTTTTACAAAAATAACAGTTCCTTTGCAGAGGAACCCCTTAACGCGTGGCTCGATTTCTTAATATCCCCTCAGAAAGGACATACGAGTGAAGGGTTAATAAAAACCCCTATCATTTTCCCTTGTATTGAAAGAAACTGAAATTCAAATCACTCTAACAACGATAACTTTTTAATTTTCTCGACATTTTCCAGGGGTTTTAATTTAAGTAGCTAAATACATGGCTATAAATTTGGGAATTGTCCTTAAGAGGTATCATGTCTTTCGAAGGGTTAAAAATAAAAATAAAATAAAAAAGTTTTTTTTTTTTTCTGTATTATTTTCAAACGTATCAAATAAATTTTTAATATTTGAAATTGCAGCCGGTGTGGTTCCTCGTTTCCGGGGACACTTTAGAAAAGCGGTGGACACGATTTCTTAAAAACTGATGCTCTAATCATGCTGAAATTTTGCACACTTCTTCAAATTAGAATAGACTAATATTTGAACGATGGAATTTCTTTCTTTTTTTCTTTCTTTCTTTTTATTTTTTTTAATTATAATTTATTTTACAAGGTACGTTTGGTAAAATCCGCCGAAATTTGTGTTTTTTTTTTTTTTTTTTTTTTTTTTTTTCATACAACTCTGCTCAAAATTAAAATTGTGTTTCATTTATTTTATTTTATATTATTTTAAATACGTCGTTCCAGTACTGACAATTCCATTTTAAAGAAGCATGCAAAATTTCAATTATATCGGAGCATTACTTTTTTAGAAATCATGCCCACTGGCTCAATTTCCCAAAGTTTTTAATAAAAATTTTACAAAATACTGTTTAAATGACCCTTTTTTCTATACTAAAAATAATTAATTAAAAAAAAATATATTTGTTATATAAAAAGAATAGAGTTTTTTTTTTTTTTTTTAAAGCTTTTAACATTTAAAATTGATAAAATTAGAATTAAGTATACTTAACATGGTCTGTAAAGGTTAAAAATTTTTAGAAATGGACATCTTAAATTGCGACTCTGGACTGAAATGGCAAATCTGTTATTCTACAATCTATTCCGTGAAAAATAAGAACGGTTACTAACGTTCTTTTGGAATAATCCAGAAATGTTGGATGTTTAAATTAGCATTAAAAATATTTAAAAGTTTTTTTTTTTTTTTTTTTTTTTTTTAATTGCACCAATATTTTGATAAATATGTATATATATATTTACATTTTTCTTTAACATAGAGAGTGTAAATATTACTCTTTTGTTTTTCGTTCATGAAACAGCGATTCCTATCGCTGAAAAATATGGTTATGTACGTGATCGCAAAGATTTACTTCCATTACAGAGTATTGGAAATGAAGGTGGTAGCATATTGAGCATAGCTGTGAACATTTTAATTTATTCCGGAGTACATTTACTCCCGACTCTATTTCGCACCACTTTATTTATAGAAAAACTTGTCAAAAATATAATTTCAATAAGTTACGAAACATTTAATCTTAAAAAATAAGTGGTATAAAATATATGAGGGGCTTAAAATACTCTGGAATAAATTAAAATGTTGGCATCTATGTATTTAGCACTGGCGTAATAATAAGCGATCAACGTGATCAGTGTAACGTCTTTTGCAAATGTGTCGGCTCCGCCTGATTGTCTCCCATCCATTGTTGTCCAACTTAGCACCTTTTGGGTATCGGAAAAATGTAATAAAAATATTTGTTTTATTTAATAATTGAACTATTATGGTTTTCACTGATAAAGTAAAACAATAAAAAAAAAATGTTAAAATTTTCCGGTACCCTAAAAGTGCTAAGTTGGCAACTATACTCCCATTTAGGTGGTAAGCATCATTTAACATCTTTGGGAAGAGCATGTTATATACACCACCGCAAATGTTTCTTCCTCCCCCCTGAGGCAAATATGCCTTACATTCTGTGGTTTTTAGCTACCGAGTATTACATCTACGACGAGCTTTATGTGTCTTTCAGACTAACCAACATCTTAATTAATATTCCGTAGTGTTGTTAGTCCCGCCCTTTTTTTTCACACCAGTAAATTTTTAGAGTATTATTCTCCAAATGCAATTACGATTAAATAAGAAAATAAATACTCTTAAAAGATACTAGTGTGAAAAAGAAGGCGGGGCTAACAATACTACGGAATATTAAGTAGTATGTTGGCAATTATGCTCTTTATACAATATTTTATAAAATTCTTATGTCTCTCTATACAATATAAGAATAACCCTTAGTTTCAAATATGGAACACATAAAATAAGGTGTATTAAAGTTTAAGCTAATTATACTACTTTCTAGCAGTCTTTGGCAATTTCCCTGGCCACTAATGTTTAAATGAATTCTCAAAATTCCATATCATAATTAAAAAAAAAAAAAAAAAAAAAATCCCAAAAAGTGAAAATAAAAACAACACTCAAATCAATCGAAACCTAAATTAAAGCTTTTCTGCTTTCGGTAGTGGTTTTCGCTCGCAACGTAACAAGTCCGAGTTCCCATTACCTTAGGTAGCGATTTACCTACTTTTTAAACCCCCATCACCCTCGGATAAATTAAAAGATTTCTGAAATCAACTAAAATTGCATATAATGCGTACACTAAATTAACACCCATACACCAAAATTGGCCATTTTAAGGTATGTTGACCCAGACTAAAACTACCAACCGTGCTGTTTACTATGTCCACTCAGTGGGAGATGCGTAATTTCACAAAATCACTTTATAGTGAGAGTTGAATACACATAATAAACCGACACATTAAAGAATCATTTAAAGTAGTGTAATGTTTGAAAACGTGATTTTGCTCCCCCATTTTAAAGTTTGGGAAGGGGGGGGGATTTCGTAAAATTCCTTTATACTACGTATGATATACGAATGACCGACCCACGCATCATACCCTTACGTATGATTAAATATATATATATATATTGTATCAGAGCAGAAAAAATTCTGATTACTTTCATAAGAACGCTGTTTGGTAAAATTATTATTATTAAATTTTCTACATTTCATAAAAATATTTTATTTAAAGGCTTTATGCATCAAAATTTTTAATAAATATTGTTTCAGTATCATTTAATAAATTAAGACCTTTTTTTTTTTTGGTGAAATTCGTAATAAATTCTGAATTATTAGCTTTATTACTAGGCTTAAAAGAAAATTTCGTGAAGCAGAGAGACTGTAAGATGCAACATTACCAAATTATTGAAATAATGATATTTGTAAGATTTAGAAGAGCTTTTATTAACTTATGTCCATGCATTTATATTAGTCTGTATTAAGGAATATATGTTAAAAAAGAAGATATAGATAACCACGCACGCGCAGTTAAAAATTCAGTTTTTGTAAGGATTTATTTTTTTGTTATGTTTAAAAGAAACATTATCATTTTTTAAAGACTATAAAACATAGATTAATAATTATTGATTTCTAAACCTATTTTTTAAATGCTATTCAAAATTACATTTTTGAACGTAAATTATAATTGCTTAATCCTTTTAAGTACAATTTCTCTTCATTTATTTAAACATAGCAATTTACATTTTAGTGCTTAGATGACTAAATTTTTAAAGAAAATCATAATTAATATGAATTTCTAAATAGAAAATAATTCTAAATTTACTTGTATAAATTATTACTTATTCTGTAACATTAAAAGATACTTTTTACTTTGGTGATTCGACTCAAGACAAAATAACTTTGAAAATAATCCTTTAGTAAATATAATTCATAAACCTTTTAAATATTTAAATTTTTTTTTTTTTTTTTTTGTATAATTTGTACAAGAGAAAAATCTATGAAAACTTTAAAGTACTTATTTCAGTACCAGCAGGTTTTTAAGCAAGCACAAAAATATTTTCTGCTTTGAATATTGGTGAGAAATTGCTATGGTGACTTATTAAATTCGTAGAAATTTTGTAATTTTGCGAAGGTTTAATGTTCGAGGTCAACTTCCTGGTTTGAACCAGGAAGTTAGCAGGAGTTCCGGAAAACTGGAAGAAAGCGAGAAATACAATCTAGTTTTAAAAGGATAAATTTTGTTTCAAAATTACTCTACGAAGTTTGTTTGAAGATTTTATAACCAGTGAATCATTTGAAAATTATTAAATTTTAGTTTATTTCAAATTTAAAATTGAGGTCACTTAGATATTTTGCTAAACTGAGATGTGATAAAATGCTAGTGAAGGCTGTTCAATAATTTTATACACACCACTACCCAAAGTGCTTTGCTCAGTTTAAACATATGAATAAAATTATGAGCAAATAGCATGCTTGCCAACCATCTCATTATGAAGCGTAATACTTTTAGTCACCGCCTTTTTTTGTACACCAGTAATTTTTTAGAGTAATTTCATTCTTATTTAATCGTAACACTATTTGGAGAGAATTGCTGTAAATATAAAGTGGTGTGAGAAAAGGGGCGTTAACAAGTCTACGCTTATTAATGAGATGGTTGGCAGTCCTGGAATAGCCCTGTTCCTCAACCTTTAGTCCAATGTACTCATGTAAGTCTCGATAAAGTCTTACCTAACGTTCTCGGTGCTATTTTAACTTTAGTGACTACACACAATAGTTAATCCCTAAATGCATTACAAAGTAGATCTCCAATGTATGTTTAAAAATCAAATATATTTTTATGTAATAACATTTGCATAATGTTTTTTATTTTTTACCAAAACCGTTTTACAGTTTCTGAACGCAACTAGAATATTTGACAGTTTATTATTATTTTTTTTTTCTCTGACAGTTTTCGATGTTGGCACGCTATCTGAGTACAATTTCAATTCAACGCAGGTTGTTACGAATTACTATTATTTATATGAAAAGTAATAAAAACATACAGGAATATTGTTTTCCGATAGATACAAAGTAAAAATAACGAAGAATATTTATACTTTTGCATATACTGATAAATTTATACAAGAAAAACGTAACTTTTTCTGATAATGTAGAAATACATTAAAATGTTTTTTTTTTTTTTTTTAAATTCTTATGTGGATTTTTTTTCCTATTAACTACACTTATTTCTCGGTTAATTTTAAATGTTATTTATTAAAATAAATATTCATGTACTTAAGGGTTAACCCGTTAGTAGCCGCTAGTTGGTCGATTTGCCGCCCATACATCAGTGTTTCCTGATTTTTTTATTCAAGAGCCACCAAGAATTTTTAAAAGTTGCATTTGATATATATAAATCGCGAATAAAATCGAAGAAACGTTGATCACATCACTTCTTAAAATTATTGGTGACAGTTAAATAAAATGTACGCAATCTGTTATAGGTGGCGCTGTCTATAGCGACTACTGACGGGTTAATTGTAACGTTTAGCTAAACGCTTCGAAGTTTAATCGTCTATTCTTTATATTAAAACACACTTCTAAAATTATTGATGGTATTTGAATAAAAAAAATGTGTTACATTTCAAGTAAGCGGTGTCATAAGTAACATCTGATTCAGTTTAGAAGATCACATTAGTAAAATTATACTCCCTCCATCTGAAATTAATTTCTACGTTTGAACACATTTGTACTGATTATTAATGCTGATGATTTTATGGTTTTGTTAGAACATTTTTCACGGTGCTATCTGCTATGCTGTTAAATCAATCAACAACATTTACTTACTAAACATTCTTTCTTTCCTTAAATCAGTACCAAATTAGTTTAAATAAATTGTTCCAAAATAATTGCTACATTCGTGGAATGTATAAAAAAAAAAAAAGAGAATTAAAATACCGAGTTATGATACTTTTAATCGCAAATAAAACGTTTCTAAGTGATGTTTAAGGAATTTCTTGCACATAATATAGCTTCAGGATTACATGCCAGGTTTCGCGGAAGAAGATTTTGACAACGAAGTTTTTCCTTATTGAGATGGATTACTTCAGACGACTCCGCCTGACATCATAATGTTTATCATACATGTTTGTAAAGTTAAAAATACATTGTCAAGCTTTTCTACTTCTATATTTTTTTTAGCGACTTCAACAGCATCAATTAAGTTGTCAATATTCTTTGTAGGCATCTTATGTTGTAATGGCTGTACTGCATTAAAAAACCCGGTATCAAGTACATTTAAATCTGGAGGTTGACATTGCAGTTGAAAATTACATCCATCTTTTACACATTCTTCTATTATATTGGGTTCATCCACTACCAAATGAGGCTTGGCATAATCCTTTTGTATGTATATAGGACTCGAATTTTGACTAGTTGGAAATTTTTCACGTATAGCTGGCAAAACTTTTCCTATAATCATTTTTCAGATTTCTTCTTTGTTAACAATTTCTACAACTTTTGTCACAGCAGTTCATTTCACACGATTTTTTGAGCTTCTTTTTGCATTTTCTCAATAAACAAAAGGCTATATTCTAGTTTTTCCATCAAGCAATTGATTTCTATTTGAGTCCTATCTTCGTCTTGTCACCGCTCCCATAAACATTACTTTGGTAATAAACCTTTTGCTTTTGCAATGCCTCAACGGTTCAGTTTCATCTAGGGCATGCTTGCCATCATACTGATTAATATTTCGTAGTCTTGTTAGCCCCGCCTTCTTTTTCACACCAATATCTCTTTAGAGTATTTTTTTTTTTTTATTTAATCGTAATTGCATTTAGAGAATATTACTCCAAAAATTTACTGGTGTGAAAAAAGGGCGGGTCTAACAGCATTACGGAATATTAATTA
Source organism: Salticus scenicus (assembly GCA_963930645.1). Taxonomy (NCBI): domain Eukaryota; kingdom Metazoa; phylum Arthropoda; class Arachnida; order Araneae; family Salticidae; genus Salticus; species Salticus scenicus. The sequence continues at coordinate 146,259,601 of OZ005662.1, forward strand.
GCATGTTGGCAAGTATGTTAGGGTGATGTAAAACGAATTACTGGTTTTCGTAATATGAAATCATTTTTGTTCAATATGAGAACGATCCAACATTTCCGAAAAGCATCCAGCTATTTGAACATGCTGTAAACAAAATTGAATTCTATCGAGTTTATATTTTCTGTTAGATTTGGCTTAATGGTGGATGAAATACGCATCAAAACTTTTTCCTCCTTGACAATCCTGTGTAATGTTGATTTAGGAGTACTAGCAGCACTTGATAAACTCTGCAGTGATTGTCTTCGTTTTATAAGGATATCTTTGATTTTGCTCAGTTGCTGGGAATTTTTTTTTTTTTTTTTTTCGTCCGTATTTACTAATTTTTTTGTGAACTTACATTGTAAATTTCATTTCCATTTAATTTTGACGTCTTTGCTAGTTTTCACAAAGGTGATATTGTACTATGATGAACATTAAATTCATTCTCTTCAGCATTTATAGCACTATGGCTCAATTTATCATTTTTCAAATTTTGTTCCAAAATTCGCAATACAGCGTTACGCTCTGTGTTATTCATTTCCTTCTTTAAGGTATTTTCTAAATTATCATTCACAATTACAATTATCGACAATATTTTATCAGGTCGAGTCACATTATTTGACGTTCGAGTAAACATTGCTAAACCTAGTACTATGTCATGTTATATTCATTGTAGTGGTATAATTTCGGTCTACCAAACTGCATCAGAGGTTATTCATGACTCCGCCTACTTGAAGTGCAGCAACTAATTGCGTACTGATTTAAAAGGAAGGAGGGAATGCTTGGTAAACAAATGTTGTTGTCTGATAGTATAGCACCCTGAAATCTCTGAAAAATATTCAAACAAAATTATAAAATCATCCGCATCAATAATCAGTACAAAAATATTCAAATGCAGCAACTAATTTGGGACGGAGGGAGTACATAGTATAGACCTAAAATTACAAGCTAAACATATTATTTTTTCCCCAAGAATATAAAGACCAACACAGACCACTTTATAAATAAAGACCACTTATTCATTCAGAAATTATGTTAAGTTGATTAATTGGATGTAGAATATAAAAAATTCCTAGAAACAGCAAAAAAGCATTTAAAATTAAAACTAATATTAATAACGTATTATGAATCATGAGAGACAAATAATGAAATTTGAATAATTGAATCGAATTCATTCGTAACAGTTTTTGCCAGAATTATTATTTTCTGAATGACTTCTAGCAAAAGGAGACTACTTTAAAATTCCATTTTTTATACATCATTGTGAATAGTTTTTTTAAGAAGGTTTCACTGTATTTTTTTTAACGTTTTCCAACATAGTTGAAAAGTGTTTATGACTTTGGTTTGTCTCTCTGTCTGCCCGTGTTCTAATTCCCTGAAACAGATATATGATGTTGAAGTTCAGTATGGGATGTTCCCTATGGAAAATAGGGTAAATACTGCCACTGGTTTGTCTACAGGGACATCAGAAAGATTTTCAAAGCATTGCGTCCTGTGAGAGGTATTTTCGTAAATCATAATTTAACATTTTATTTCGCACAAATAATAATGAAATTGACATTAACAATATATATGCACACACACACACACACACACAAAAAAAGAAAAAAAAAATCTATAGAATGTAGTATGATTAGCATTAAGATTTTAAGGGCCACAAACACAATAAATATTCAGTTATATTAATGGCTATAATTGAAAATCTCTGGAACTTAATTTTTGTTTGCATTAACCGTTTTTTACATTTTCTAATGATGTTCAAACGGATTATTATATGAATTAGTCTATATGTCTGTCTTTCTGCCCACCAGCCCGTAAGCTCTCTAATTTCTGTAAATATTCATGCAATTTCATTGATATATGTTATTCAAGTTTACAATGGGAGAGAGTCACAAGTTTACAGATGTTCTCAAATCACACTGTATTACTTTTATTTTGTATAATTTATAATGACGCATAATTACAACTATGTGCAAATTTCGTGAGTAATCATTGTTGCACGTATATATTACATGGGATTGCACTTAAAATAATTAAATAATTAAATAATAATATTAATATCACCCCCTCCCATAGACACCATAGACACCATAGTTACATTTTATGTTTTAAGTTCCAGTTCCCATTAATGCATTATATGCACGCATGTGCACATGTATTATTAATATTTTTTTAAAAGATAAATCTCAAAATTTCACCATGTAAAAATTATAAATAAATTATTGCAACAATTCCTTAATACAGTCTAATGTAACTATGGAATGCACACTAATATTACAATTGTAAATTTTCATTGATCTAAAATAATATCTCCAAAAATATCAGCCCCTCCTAAAAGTGAAATTCTGGATCCGCCACTGGTAGTTACAAGAAATTAAAAGAAAAGAAAATTTCAGGAAAGCCTCAAGGCATGCATGTTTCTTTCAAGCAACACTTATACAGTCGAACTTCCTTAACGTGAAAATTGTCAACGTTAATTTCTTTTAACATTAACTGTTTCCACAATTCCCGTTTAAAAACGAAGATTAGTTTAGTTATATAAAAAATTGTTACTGATAGCATGAACTACTAATAACATGAAAAATTTTTTTATCCCCCTTCACGTTAACGAGGTTCGACTGTACTTAGTTTTTCTGCCTAACAAGTATAGTACATTTTTTTTCTTTTCCTTTTGAACCGGAAACAAGTAATGCTGTATCTATACAAAAGTGAAAGGTACCGAAATATATTAGATGTAATTTAAAATTTTGTTAAATCTTCTGTAGAATACAATACACATCTGCGCTCAAAGCTGGTAGGCGTGAGGTGTCGGGTTCGATCTCAGGTAGCGCCAGTTGGTTTAACCTTTGAGACATTTCCGTGGTTTTCTCGGAAACTTGCGTAAATGCGGGATAGGATACCTTAAACGATCCCCACAGAGGGCACTTTGCCTCAGCCCTAGGAACCTAGTGCAGTCAATCAGCCTGAATTCCCACAGCACAACCCTTCCCTAAATTGTTAAATTCTACATTATTGATAGAAAACTAATTAAAAAATGGGAAGAGTTTATAAATATCAGGGATGGAACACGGGCGCAGAATTCATACCGGAATGTGTTTAAGAAATTTCTCTACCTATAATATCGCCTATTTAAGAGGTAGAAAATTTTCTTACATTGATAGTGGTATGAATTCTGCGCCCGTGTTCCATCCCTGAAATATTAATAAAACCCCAACAAAAATAAAGATTCGAGCTTACAGAACAAGAAAGCAATAAAATGTCAGAAAGGAACATAAATATACATAATAATAATTACTAGGTAGAATAACATTGCACAGCAGAAAAATTTCGTTAGTAATTCTTAATTTTAATTTAATTTTTATTATTTTTATCAAAGAGTTATCAACTTTTATAATTTATTCTGGAGACTACCTTTTTTATTTATTTATTTATTTTTTTTTTTCATACCACATTTTTTTTATTGGTAATTATTATTATTATTATGATTTATTTTATTTTAGTTATATATTCGATAAAATTATCTTGTGAATAAAGAAGCATGAAATAAAACGTTGCAGAATAAATTAAAAAAGATGGCACTTCTGTTATTATATGTTTCAGTAAACATAGACCCGATATGCTTCATACTATAGTTGCGAACATTTTAATTCATTCGGGAGCATTTTTAGCTCCGCCTTTATTTCGCATCACTTCATTTTTAGAATGTTTTTCTTCAATATATAACTAAAATGAAATAGGAAGAATTCCTATTTCAAAGAAAATGGTATGGAATAATGGCGAGGCTAAGAATGCTCCGGAATAAATTAAAATGTTGGCCACTCTGTTCATACGCTTGTGTTTTTGCGATATTTGTAAATTTAAAAATTAGATTTTTTTATAAAACAATTATCATTGTATATACACTACTGACCATTAAAATTGTAACACCAAGAAGGAATGCGATAATCAGAATTATATTTATTGGACACATACATTATAGTAGGAAAAATAATTGATTAAATTTTCAGGTAATTTTGAGTAATATATCCTGAGAAAACAGTACATAAAGCAGCGATCTCTGGGAGTAATAACTACACTTATCTGCCAAGGCATTGAATGACGGACTTGAATGAATTGAATCAAACAGCGATTGGATGACATATTCGGGTACAACACTTTATGAAGCTTCAACAGGGTGCCACAGTTCAAAAACCATAGTTACTGGTGAATGGTAGCCGGTTACTCGCTTTTCAACGGCTAAACGATCATTTTCATTGGTGCGAGATCAGGAGAACACGCAAGCCGAAGCAGAGGTTCTACACATTCTGTATCAAGGAAGGTCCGTACAATACAGACAACTAGAGGTCGTGCATTATACTGCTTAAATACTGTGCTACGGGGGCCTTGAATATAGGGCAGAGGGGTGGGCCTTTGCTAACCAGAAATTTAATGGTCGCTATTCAGAGTCCTGGGAATGAGAACAAGAAGTAATCGAGATGTGTATCCAATTGGACCCCATACAGTGATGGACAGTGTGACCATGTTGAATCCCAGCTGACAATGTACTTCATTCACAATGTAGTTAAATACAGATAAGGCAATTTTGATTCCGTAAACAGGATTGTGATTTGTCTGAAAGGCGACTTCACGCCATTCCTGCGTCCGGGTTCGTCTTTCATCACATATAAAAGGAGTCCATATCAGTGATGCAGTTTTGAGGGTAATACAAATTTTGGTAGCTGCATACTGGATCACCCTTTGGAGTGATGTTATGCGGTACCATTGGATAGACGTGTCGATCACCTATTGTTTTCGTTCCTGCTACTCTGAAAACCAGCCATTACATTTCTGACGAGTTAAGGTTCATAGCTCTGTCCTATGTTCAAGGCCTCCGAAGCGCAACGTTTAAGCAGGAGAATGTACGACCGCAAGTTGTCTATATTGTCTGGACCTTCATTGATGCCGAATGTATTCGACTGTTCCTCTGGCCAGCTCGTTCTTCTGATCTCGCACCAATGGAAATGACTGTTTAATCGTTGAAAAGCGACTGGCCCCCACACACTCACCAGTAACTACGATCGATGAGTTGTGGCATCGTGTTCAAGTTCCATAAAGTGCTCTAAACGTACATGTCATCCAATCGCTGTTTGATTCAATGCTTAGACAGATAAGTGCTGTTTATGCTCACATAGGTCGTTGCTTTATATACTGCTTTCTCATATTACTCCAAATTTCCTGAAATTTTAATCAATTGTTCTTCCTATTATAATGCTTGTGCTCAATAAATATAATTCTGATATTCGCAGTCCTTCTTGGTGTTGCAATTTTAACGGATAGTAGTGTAGTTATTAGGCTCTTTTATAATAAATAAAATACTTATTTGCTTTAATAAAATTTTAATATCTGGTGCTTAAAACTGCCTGGGGTGTACGGCATTACTATATTAAGCACACAAATACAGATAACAAGGTTAGCTAAAATAATAATAATAATAAATACATTCAAAAACTGAAGAAAAATATTTCATATTTAAAAAGTGTTAAAAGCGTTGTTTTCGGCTATACATCATTTGAACAGTAAGTCCAGCACTCTGGCATTTTTCACAAACGTTACAATGATTCACAAATCGATTTTATGTATTTAGGATTAAATCATTTGAATTTGATGAGGTAAATTCCATTGACATTTATTGAATTTTTCTCCATTTATGACCAGACTTTTAATTTTAGATGTATTGTCAAATGTCTAAAAAATATGTTGACAAATTATCTTTAAACTTTGGTCATTTAAAGAACATCTTTTTTCTATGTGACAGTAAGTTTCGCCTGTGGATTTTATTGTTCTCAGCTACGTTATTTCAGAATAAGGTTTTTTATATCCATGTTTATCTTACAAATGAATGCACATTAAAATTATACTCTTTCTACTTAAAGTATTTGCATCCTCATAAATTCTTCATAAAAATGTTTTGCCCGAAAAGCATGCTTGCCAACCATCTCATTATGAAGCGTAGTACTTTTAGTCACTGCCTTTTTTTGTACACCAGTAATTTTTTAGAGTAATTTCATTCTTATTTAATCGTAACATTATTTGGAGAGAATTGCTCGAAATATAAAGTGGTGTGGGAAAAGGGGCGTATTTTCAAGGGACGTTAAAAAGTCTACGCTTATTAATGAAATGGTTGGCAGTCCTGGAAAAGAGAAAAAAAAGGGGTGGGACTTATAAAAAATCAAACAAACAAAAACTAAAATAAAATAAAATAAAATAAAACGCTTTGGATCACACTGTAAAATGTAATTTTGTAAAAACTTAGTTCCTGTAAGATGAAATGCAATGTTATTTAAAAAGTAAAGTTTGGCTGTAGTGTGATTTTCTGAGATTTCTTCTTATTATGTGTATTCATTTATATGAGATTCGCGGATATATTCAAAAAAAAAAAAAAAAAGTTTATTTTCTGTTTTTTTTTTTTTTTTTTTAAATATAAAACCTTTTTTATAATGAAAGTTATTGTATTAAACCCATTGAAGACACCTTACATACTTCGTTACATGTTATAGATGTCAACATTTTAATTTATTCCGGAGTATTTTTCGCCCCGTTGTTATTTCGCACCAATTTATTAATAGTGAACTTTTCTGCAATATATAACTTTGATAAAATAAGTGAAAATTATTCTTATAATTATAAAATAAGTGATATAAAATAAAGGCGGGGCTAAAAATACTCCGGAATAAATTAAAATGTTAGCATCTATTCATATATTAACATACTTAAAGTAAATTTCTAAAAATGCAGTTTCAATTAAATAAAAATAAACTTACTCGAAAATAAGACTTGTGTGAAAATATATGCGTGTATTAAAAATGTTACGATTTTTAAAGAGATGGTTGGCAGGGATGCATTATAATGCAATCGGAATGTAATGAGCAACGCATTCGCAATAGTTGCCTTGTGAAATATGATATGATCATATTTAATATACGTTTGCGCAGATTTTAACGAAATTTTATTTTTTTAATTTATTAGCCAAATGAATTCGGTTACGTATGTGAAAACTGCAGCAAATATCGGAAATTTTTAAAAGTTATCTTTGATGTTTCCAAAAAAAAAAAAAAAAAAAAAAAAAAGTAAATAAATGAAAAAACAAATAAATAAAAGCAAAAGTTTAATCCAAATTTTTATTTTGATTCATTCAGTTGCGATATAGTGTTCGTTGGTCGTACATAAATATTAATAAAAACCCCTATCATTTTTCCTTGTATTGAAAGAAACTGAAGTTCAGTTAACTCTAACAACGATAACTTTTTAATTTTCTCGACAGTTTCCAGGGGTTTCAATTTAAGTAGCTAAATACATGGCTATATATTTAGGCATTGTCCTTAAAAGGTTTCATGTGTTTCGAAAGGTTAAAAAAAAAGAAAAAAAAAAGCTTTTTTTCTGTATTCTTCTGAAACGTATCAATTTTTTTTTTCAATGATTTGAGTATATAGATGTGTAGCAATTAAACAAAATTTGATAAAATTTTCTTTAAAATTTTTTGAAAAAGCAGCTGATGTGGGTCCTCGTTTCCTGGGGCAGTTTAGAAAAGCGGTGGACAAGATTTCTCAAAAACTAATGCTCTAATCATGCTGAAATTTTGCACACTTCTTCAAATTATAATTGACTAATATTTGAACGATGGAATTTCTTTCTTTTTTTCTTTTTTTTTTTAAAAATTATAATTTATTTTAGAAAGTACGTTTGGTAAAATCCGCCGAAATTTGTGCGTTTTTTTTTTTTCTTACAACTCTGCTCAAAATTCAAATTTTGTTTTATTTATTTTATTTTATATTATTTTGAATACGTCGTTCAAGTACTGATAATTCCATTTTAAAGAAGTATGAAAATTTTCAATAATATCGGAGCATTACTTTTTTAGAAATCACGCCCACTGGCTGAATTTTCCAAAGTTTATAATAAAAATTTTATAAAATACTGTTTAAATGACCCTTTTTTCTATACTGAAAATAATTCAAAAAAAAAAAAAAAAATATTTATTATATAAAAAGAATAGTTTTTTTTTTTTTTTTTTTTTTTTTTTTTTGAAGCTTTCAGTATTTAAAATTGATAAAATTAGAAATAATAATACATAACATGGCATGTAAACGGTTAAAAAAATTTAGAAATGGAAATATTAAATGACGATTCTGGATTAAAATGGCAAATCTGTTATTCTACAATCTATTTCGTGAAAAATAAGGAAGGTTACTAACATTCTTTTGGAATAATCCAGAAATGTTGGATGTTTAAATTGGCATTAAAAATAATTGAAGTTATTTTTTAACTGCCACCAATATTATTATAAAATTATTATTTTTCTTTAAATATTTTTCGGTAACTGCATGATAGAGTTGATTTTTCTTTTGCATCTAGTCGTGAAACAGCGATCCTATCGCTGAAATGCATAGTTATGTAAATTTGGCAACCCCTCCTCCCCTGTACACCTATTCTTTGCACCTAATTTCGCCGTAAATTATCGCAGAAATATGCGGCTGGTACATTTCGATCTGTAATAACGTCTAGTTTTTAATGGTGTAGTTGGATTTTGCTCAATGGGTCATCTACATATTAAAGCAGGCAAACTTGATTTTTTTTCAATGACGACCCCTATTTTTGACCTCATTTTCAGATTTCTGAGATCAAGACAGTTCGGAAAACTTACCTTTTTATATACTTTAAATCAATTCTGAATAGAGTCACACGTGAAAATGTGTTAGGGGAACCGTCTGTTGAATTACAAAAATCTAGATAACAAGGTAAAAGAATAATAGTAATAATGATAATAATATTAATAGCGGTTAAAAAAAAAGTGTTCAATAATTAAGAAAAATAATTATCTACTTCTTGTTGGGTATGTTTTATTTTACACAGTAAGCCTCGCATGAAAGTGTTACTATAAAGTTTTACATTTAATTTTAGGCGTACAAACCAACAATAGATAATATACAAAAATACAGATAACAAGATTTAAATTAAAATCTGAGAAAGGATATTTAACATTTTCGCGACACCTGACGTAGTTTCATGTCATTTGGAAATCTGTAACTCCTCCAGTGGGCGTTTCTTTCACAATTTGTGTGTTACGATATTTCTTAAGAATATTCCTTATATTCATATTTATATAAAGAAAAATAGTATGAATACAAATACTTTCACTAGAAAGAGCATAATTATTATGTATATTCAAATGAAAATAAATATGGATATAGAAAGAACGGTTTCCTATTGCCTAGAACGTATATTCTCCGTTCTGCAGTCGTTTACGGTACTTGAATTCTTAATTTTAAATGTGTAAAATCTATATCTTTAAAAGTAATAAAACATATTACTTTGTTTTAAAATCTTTTTCCGTGATAAATGCGACGCCAGTTTTACGCCATGATTAGAATAATCGAAAATATATAATATTGCGCTTTGTTTCAATAATAGATTTTAAAAACTTAAAAAAATAATAATAATACCACTATATTATACAGTATTTAAAAAACATTTAAGAAAAATTTTATATTTTATTATGTTTCGTCATGCGATAAAATTTGTATAGCATAAACGGTAGAGTAAACGAATGCGAGAATGTCACAACAAGATTAAAACAGAAAATTTGTTTTAAAAAATCTGCTAAAAATCTGCTAAAAATTATTTATATTATTTTTTTAAAAAAAGGAAAAAACAAAAGTATTGTTCACTGCGTATTGCTCTTTCAAATAATAATCCTCGTCTTACCGCGTTTTCTAAATCATGATATTTAACTTGAAGTGCACGAATACTAGAAAAAGTTAAAAACAAAAGACAAAAGGGATAAAATAGAATTTTAGCAGTGGGAAACTAGGAAAAATTGTGTAATGTTTAAGAACAAATACCTGACATTTCAGAATCGAGTGTACACCTGTCTGCAATGGAAGCCACTCCTTTACACAATTTTTCTAAAACTTTAGATTATAAAACAAAATTCTTTTACATACTTCCAATTAAATCATTTAAATTTGTCTTCAGCATTCGATGTAGTAAATGCCATTGACATTTATGCATACCAGGTTCACATAGAGAGTCATATACGAATAAGGTAACTAGTTTTTTTAATATTGTTTCCGCAATATGGAGGCGGGGCTTCATTTCTTTTGGAATTTTTTCACAATCTCTCGCTTGCATTGCGATAATTTTATAAAAAATAATCCAATATGTATCATAAACATCGAAATGTTCCTTTGAAAGCAATTAGAATAACAAACATTAAGGTAAATATTTTTTAGTCAAAATATATACAGATATTTACTCACAGAGGATACAAATTTATAATAAGTGACGGCCCTCTAACAGCAGTAAAAAATGAAATATCACTGTAACACAAAAAATAATGTTAGGGACGAGCTGTAAATTTGGAAACCCATGTTTTTGATGATGCCCGTTCTATTCGTACAAAAACTAACACAGGTCATAATTCATAATCTTTTCAAATATAATCGTAATTTTATATCGTATAAAAAAACAACAACAACAAAAAAAAAACAGAATTTGAATATCATAATTATTCTGGAAGATATGGATTAATGTTTGTCACATTCATTTAACATTAGCACCCTCATATTTTGACAGCTTATAACTCTGTGAAGAATTAAGCAAGATGTATAAACTATACCATTTTCCACGTTGATTTGGTCCAAAGAATTCAAATAAATTATAAAAAATGGGGTTACCATTGAAAGTTGATGCCAGTTTTAATATGTAGACGACCCCTTAAGCAAAATCTAATTGTACCATTATAAACTAGACGTTATTACAAATCGATTGTTACCAACCACATGTTTCTACGACAATTTATAGCAAAAATAGGTGAAGGGGGGGAAGGGGGTTGTTCCTTTTTTTTTTTTTGCCGACTCTACGTTATTGCAGAGTTTTATTTTCAATACAGTTGATTGGAAATAAAGGTGGTAGCATATATATAGCATAGATGGCACATTTTAATTTATTCCGGAGTACTTTTATCCCCGCCTCTATTTCGCACCAGTTTATTTGTAGAAAAACTTCTCAAGCATATAATTACAATAAATTACGAAAAATTTAATCTTAAAAATAAATAGTATGAAATAAAGGTGAGACTTAAAATACTCTGGAATAAATTAAAATGTTGGCATCTATGTATTCAGTACTGGCGTAATAGTAAGCGACCAACGTGATCAGTGCAACGTCTATGGCAACTGTGTCGGCTCCGCCTGATTATCTCCCATTCATTGTTGCCAACTTAGCAGCTTTTGGGTACCGGAAAAGTTTAATAGAAATATTTATTTTAATTAATAATTGAACTATTATGGTTTTCACTGATAAAGTAAAATAAATAAAAATTATTAAAATTTTCCGATAGCCAAGAGGTGCTAAGTTGGCAACTATAATCCCATTTAGGTGGCAAGCACCATTTAACCTCTTTGGGACGAACGTGTTGTTTACACCACCGCAAATGCTTCTTTCTCCCACTTTAGGCAAATGTGCCTTACATTCTGTGGTTTTTAGCTACCGAGCTTTACGTCTACGACGAGTCTTATGTGTCTTTTAGACTTGCCGTCATCTTAATTAATATTCCGTAGTGTCGGTAGTCCCGCCCTTTATTCCACACCAGTAAATTTTTAGAGTATTATTCTCCAAATGCAATTAAGATTAAATAAGAAAAAAATTAAAAAGATACTTGTGTGAAAAAGAAGGCGGGGTTAACAATACTATGGAATATTAAGTAATATCATAGTAGTATGTTGCCAAGTATGCTCTTTATATAATATTTCATAAAATTTTTATGTCTGTTTATACAAAATAAATATAACCCTTAGTTTCATACATGAAACACATAAAATAAGGTGTATCGAAGTTTATGTTAATTATACGGATTACTAGCAGGCTTTGCCAATTTCGCTGGCCACTAATGTTTAAATGAATTCTCAAAATTCCATATCTTAATTAAAAAAATCTCAAAAAGTAAAAAAAAAAAAGAAAATAATAATAATCACTGAAATGAATTGAAATTGATATTAAAGCTTTTTTGCGTTCGGCAGTGGTCCCCTTAAAGTGCATATATAGCGTACACTAAATTAACACCACACACCAAAATTTGCTATTCTAAGGAAAGTTGAACCAGATTTAAACTACCAACCGTGCTGTTTGCTATGGCCTCCCAGTGGGAGGTGCGTAATTTCAAAAAATCCCTTTATAGTGAGAGTGGCATACACATAATAAACCGACACATTAAAGACTCGTTTAGAGCAGTTTTATGTTTGAAAACGTGATTTTGGTTCGAAAAATCCCTTATACTACGTATGTATGGTATACGTACGACCGACCCACGCATCACACCCATACCATACTTGCCAACCATCTCATTAATAACCGCACAATTGTTAACGCTCCCTGAAAAAACGTCCCTTTTCTCACACCACTATATTTTTAGGGTTATTCTCTGCAAATAGTGTTACGATTAAATAAGTTTAAAATTACTCTGAAATATTATTGGTGTAAAAAAAGGCGTGTACTAAAAATTGTACGGTTCATAATGAGATGGTTGGCAAGTATGCCATACGTATGATTAAATATATATATATATTTTGTATCAGAGCAGAAAAAATTCTGTTTATTTTCATGAGTAAGATTACTATTATTAAAATTTCTACATTCCATAAAAATATTTTATTTAAAGGTTTTACAAATCAACATTTTTAATAGATATTGTTTCAGAATCATTTAATAAAATTATGAAAACTGTTTTTTTTTTTTTTTAGGACTGAGGGCCTATTAGTCTCAGACAGCGATTTTTGCGTTGTCGTTCTCGATTGTTGGACATTTGTCGAAATCATTTTTCGATAGTTGGACATTTATCGAAATCTAAAATTTATCGAAAATATAATTGAATAATTTGAAAGCGATGTTATAATTGGGAAGAAAAAAAAAAAAAAAAAAAAAAAAAAAACTAATAGCCCTCCGTCCTAAACTAAATTGTGCTTTTGCCAGAATTTCATCAAAATCTTTTTTTTTTTTTTAAGAAAAAGACAAGAAAAATTATACAGTATCGTTACAAACGATATCGATTTTTTTTTACTTTTTTCTAGTGAAAGCATATTTTATATTATTGTTGAAAAAATTAAAATAAAGGCAACAATTAAAAATGTAGATGTCTATTTCAAAGGAGGAAATGTGCTGTCTCGACCCACTCCTGTAGAAAAGTGTGGAATGTTCCGGAAATTTCCGTATCTCACCAGCCAATGAGATTAGAGCTTCCATATTTGGTATATCCCTAATAAGGATTTTCTCGCCAAGGTCGCCAAAAAAATCGCCAATGTAGGAAAAAATCGCCAAATTTGGCGCCAAATCCATTACCTGCCTTATTGGGGCTTTTTAATGCGCTTTTAAGGGAAAATAAGGCTATTTTAACGCTACAACGACTAGAAATGCACAAAAGTACCACTTTATCAACTTACTAAGCCTCTTTGAAAAAATTTATACAAAAATAAACACAATTATCTACAATTTTGTAACAATATCTATACTGTAAACAAAGTATTTTTTTTTTCTTTATCAATAATTTAAGAAATCTTAATTTAAATTAGTGTTCGGTATTATTTTCAAGTTAACAGAGATATACACTTTAACAAATTACATCTTGCACAAGAAGTAATAAATATGCAAATGATAAAAATAATTTTGTTGTTTCTGTGGTGGGGATTTCCAGTGCAGGTATGTAGAGTAGGTTTCCAATATGCCGCCATATTTCCGTATAAGAAGTTTCTTTTTTAATATTTTTTTCCCCCTTAGAATAACTGAGAATATATTTTAAAAATATCTCATATAGTCAATTTTACTTATCAGATGGCAGCATTAAGCAATGTAATTCGTTTAAAATTTTTTTTTTTTTTTTTTTTTTTTTTTTTATTTATTTATTTAATTGGTGAAATTAGTAATAAATTCTGAATTATTAGCTTTATTACTAGGCTTAAAAGAAAGTTTCGTGAAGCAGAGAGGCTGTACGATGCAACAATACCAAATTATTGAAATGAGATTTGCAAGATTTAGAAGAGCTTTTATTAACATATCCATGCATTTATATTAGCCTGTATTAATGAATGCATGTTAAAAAGGAAGATATAGATAACACAGATCGACATGTAAAATTTAGTTTTTATAATTTTGGCTGATATTTATGTGTTTTGGTGTGCTGAAACCGAAAATGAAGCCAGTTTTTCTCTATATCGTGTAGATTTTTGTCAAAATAGGGTGCCTGTCTATACAATTTTTTCCATTACTCTTCTTCCATATTAATTATATAGTAAGTTTTATAGTATGTTTCCATGATTAATTAATAATAGATGCCTATTGCTGTAATTGTGAAGCACTAGTGCGACTTAAACACACATCAACCAACCAACCAACAGACTGTTATGATGGTATATGTAAGAAATCGTGTCGGTAAACACCCTGTATTGACAAAAATCTATACGTGATAGAGAAAAATGGGCTGCATTTTCGGTTTCAGCATATCCAAAAACATAAAGACCACATGAAATTATTAAATCAAATTTTGTCAACTTCAATTTTGTCGGTCTGTGTAACCACTCAGCCACCCCTCCCATAAATACTTGAAATTCAGCTGTACTAATCGGCGACAATTTTCTGAGTTTAACAATAACTAGGGTTTTTATAAGAGTTAGTCTGTAAAGTTAGTCCATTTTACAAACAAATAAATAAATAAATAAACAGAAAATAAATAAATAAATAAATAGAAAATAAATAAATAAATAAATAGAAAATAAATAAATAAATAAATAATAATAATAGCTCTTGTGCACGCGCAGTTAAAAGTTAAGTTTTTGTAAGGATATATTTTTGAGTTAAGTTTAAAAGAAACATTATCTTTTTTTAATGACTATAAAACAATGATTAATAATTATTGATTTCTAAACCTATTTTATAAATGCTATCCAAATTACATTTTTAAACGTAAATTATAATTGCTTAATCCTTTTCTATATAAGTACACTTTTCTCTTCATTTATTTAAACATAGCAATTTACCTTTTAGTGCTTAGATGACTAAATTTTTAAAGCATATTATAATTAATATGAATTCCTAAATAGAAAATATATCTAAATATACTTGAATAAATTATTACTTATTCTGTAACATATAAAGTTACTTTTTTACTTTGGTGATTAATAGCTATTCGACTCAAGACAAAATAACTTTGAAAATAACCTTTTTGTAAATATAATTCATAAACCTTTTAAATATTTAATTTTTTTTGTATAATTTGTACAGGAGAAAAATCTAAGAATACTTTAAAGTACTTATTTCAGTATCAGCAGGTTTTAACCCTTTAACGTACACTACGTAATTTATTTTAAAAATTACTAAACTAATTTAAAAAATGGCTTTTAGACACATAGCTGATCATAAATATTTTAAAAGTTAAAAATTAGCTTTGTTCCTTTTTTCGAGAAATTTTCGGTTTGAAACATCTGTAAATAAAACTTATTAAATTCAAATAATATTTAATTTAATAAATGAATAACTTTATAAGTAAGCATTATCGACAACAAAAACTCGTAAAAGTTGCATAGATCCCAACATTTCAATTTATTCCGGAGTATTTTAACCCTTTGCTAGGCAAGGTAATTCAGATCATTTAAATTACACTGCCACCGGAATTTCCGAACATAATTAAAATAGAAGAAATTTTAAATTTTCACGCTAAAAAAAGGGCGTTTTCTGCTATGTTAAGAATGTAAATATTTGCTAAAAAATTTCCGGGATGAGTTTTTGCACTTGAGAATTAAAATTAGGTGTTCCATCAGCGGGAAGACTGCGACTGAAAGGGTTAAAGCAAGCACAAAAATATTTTCTATCTTGAATATTATAGAGAAATTTCGAAGGCGACTTATTTTATTCATAGAATTTTTGTAATTTATCGAAGGTTTAATGTTCGAGGTCAGTTTCATGGTAAGAACCAGGAAGTTAGTATGAATGATGGGAAAATGGAGAAAAGCGAGAAATACAATATAGTTTTTAAAGGATAACTTTTATTTCAAAATTACTCTACGAAGTTTGTTTGAGGATATCATAACCAGTGAATCATTTGAAAATTATTAAATTGGAGTTTAATTCAAATTTAAAATTGAGGTCACTTGGATATTGTGGAAAACTAAGATGTGATAGCAGCTATCAGTGTTACAATGCAAGTGAAGGCTATTCATTAATTTTATACACGCCACTACCCGAAATAATTTGCTCAGTTAAAAAATATGAATAAAATTCTGAGCGAATAGCCGTGTTCTCCAAACTTTAGTCCAATGAACTCATGTAAGTCTCGATAAAGTCTTACCCAGAGTTCCCAACTTTTATAATTTATTCCCGAACATTTTTAGCCCCGCCTCTTTTTCATACCGGAAAATTAAAAAAATGATTTTCTTCTTATTTAATCATTGTCACATATTAAAGAGAGATAATCTACAAAATTTCAAGTGCGAAATGAAGGCGGGGCTAAAAATGCTGGTGATTAAATTATAAAATTCGGGAACGCTGTTCTTACCAAAAGTTCTCTGTGCTCTTTTAAATTTAGTGACTATACACAATAGTTAATACCTAAATGCATAACTATGAAGATTTCCATTGTATGTTTAAAATCTCATACTTTTTTATGTAATAAAATTTGCATACTGTTTTTTTTTTTTTTTTTTTTTTTTTTTATTAAAACTGTTTTACAGTTTCTGAACTCAACTAGAATCTTTGACAGTTTCTTATTATTTTTTTTTTTAATCACTGACAGTTTTCGATGGTTGTACGTTATCTGCATACAATTTCATTTCGACGCAGGGTGTTACGAATTGCGATTATTTATATAAAAAGTAATAAAAACGTACAGGAATATTGTTTTCGGATAGAAACAAAGTAAGAATAACGAATAATATTTATACTTTTGCATATACTGATAAATTTGTACAAGAAAAACGTAGCTTTTTCTGATGATGTAGAAATACCTTAAAATGTTTTTTTTGTAAAAATTCTTATGTGGAATTTTTTTTTTTCTATTAACTACACTCATTTCTCGGTTAATTTTAAATGTTATTTATTAAAAATGAATATTCACGTACTTAAGGATTAATAACTCTTCCTTCATCTAATCTACTTCACAATCTAATAATATTTCGTGTCAGTATATGTTTTTATCATCACATTGATTACACAATTTAAATATCCGCTTATTATTATTTTATTTTTAAAATGATACATTTAGCTTATGTTCTGCCATATCTTCGTGATTGATATCAAAATTTATATGAAAAAACATGTTTACTTTAAACCTTCTTACATAGTTGCTATATTATAATTTGTTTTGAGAAAGACTATTTTAAAATGTTATTTCTAAATACTATATACATAGCTGCCAATATTTTTATTTATTCCGGAGTACTTTTAGCCCCGCCTTCATTTCCCGCCACTTTATTTTTAGAAAAATTTTCTTCAATGAAAAAATTACTTTTAAAAATTAAGTGGTACGAAATAGAGGTGGGGCTAAAATTACTATGGAGTAAATTTAAATATTGGCAGCTATGGATATATTAGAAAAAGATTTTAAATGTAAAATGTAATTTTAAATCTTTTAAAAACACGATGTCAGCATATCGGATTTTTAGATGTCGGCATTTTTTTTTTTTTTTTTAAGATTTTTTTTCCCGTAATTTAATCATTGAAAACTGATGTCAAAGTTTAAAGAAAATTCTATAAAAAATACCGGTAGATAAAAAAGGGAATCCTTAGCAGCCGTTTAATTCTAATTTCGGAATTTCGATGTAAAATATTTTCATTGTGTCAGACTTAATCAAATCTTATTTTATTTTAAAATAATTTTTGTATTTCAGTAGTTTTATGAAACATATAACATTAAAAGCTTAATAAATGTCGCAAAAAATGTATTTTTCCCTTTCTCAATTCCATGATTATATACATAAATAATAATCTTCCCTTTTCTTGCAAATTCCCTCAATTCATTTTTATTTATAAAGCTAACTTACTTTACTTTCAACTGGAAGATTAACGGAACAGAATTGACTGTCAAAAATCGATCTAAACATGTGAATTTTCCGCTCTACATGATTTGTTACATGTCAAGAAAGTTCTTTCCATGCTTGTATCTATTAATCAAACCAGCATTTGCTCTGAAAGCAAATTACAATAAAATGAATTTCAAAAAGTTACTTCTCACATGACACGTGAAATATAATTCTTACTTTCAATGTTTTGAATTCTAAAGAAATGTTTTCTGCATTGTAATTAATGTTTCATAAAGTTAATTTCAAAATTACATTTAATAAATGCCTATTCGATTTTTTTTTTCTTTTTCTTAGTTCATTGGTAAATCAGTATGCGCAGAAGTGAACGATTTTGTTGTTTCTCTTAACAATTTCGCGACCGCTTACGTAGATTCACGTCATTGAAAAATATGTAACTCCATCAGTGGGCGTTTCTTTTGGAAATTGTTAATATTTTCTTAAAAATATACACAATATTCATTGTACAATAAATATATTATGGATACAAATACTTTGATTAGAGAGAGTTTGATCATAATTTATATTCATTTGTATTATATATATGAATGTAGAATATATTGCCCCGAAAAATTGTAACTTGAGAGAATAACGCCCAAAGGCGGAGCTAACTGTCAAAAAGACAAAAACATGCGCACGGTTTTAGATTCTACGAATTTTGTTTTGTAAATTTCATTCAGATATTTTATGCATAAATTTTTGAAATAAACGTATTTGATTTATGAGTTGAAAAATGAAAGAAAAATACTTTTATTTTTATATTTTGTTTTTTAAATTGAATTAAAAATTTTAAGATAGAATAAAGAAAGAGATTTTTTTTTTCTATTTAGAATAATTGACAAATTTTTGACAAAAATATTATACTCCAAATATATTTTAGATTGTCATGGAAGTACGAAAACAGTACTTTTAATTAACAATATTTATTTTGTGTAAAAATGAAAATTATTATGTGAGTCTTGTATTAGATATTTAAAACTTACATATACTTTACAGTAAATGGAAACTTTAGATACATTGATGGTTAAAAAAACCATAACAACTGCTGCAAGAGACTGATTTATTGTAAATAATTTTAGCACAATATAAATAAGAGTATTTATATGGTGAACAAATTTTATATGAACAAAAAGATTCATGTTCAAGTGCAAGACAATAGTGAGTCTGATAATTCAGGTGTCCTCCCAGAAAATGTTCCCTCAGAAAATAATACCTAACGTTTTTAGGCCCACCAGCGGCCGAGCGGCTCTGCGCTCAAAGCTGGTAGATGGGAGGTGCCGGGTTCGATCCCAGGTCGCGCTCATCGACCTAGCCGTTCGGAGTTTTCCGTGGTTTCCTCCGAAACTTGCGTAAATACGGGCTAGGACCCCTTAGAAAGACACCCACGGGGGCATTCCCCCTCTAGGCGTAGGACACATCAGGAGTCAATCGGCCTTAAATCCTACAACCAACCTACAACCTAACGTTTTTAAACAATTTATTTCCATCTGTTTATAAATTATTGAATAGTAGATTATTTTTTCTGTTAAGAAACAAATAAGTGTAATATTAAGAATAGTGTTATATTTTAAAACGAAATTTTATTGAACAAACTTTCTTAGATTCCACAGTTAATGTATTTCACTCATTTGTGTTGAATTTTGTACTGCTGGAACAACAGAAAATAAAGCAGAAAGCTTCTGCAATGTTTCGATAGACATATTTGTATTTAATTTTACATTTTTATTGCGAATAATGCCACTTTTTGGTCGCCTGTCCTGGACCTCGTAAATCCCAAACAGCTAATTTTATACAGACTTCGGAGGCCCTTTATTGTTGCTAGTGATAAAGGCACGTTCAAGGTGAAGACAGTAACGAAGCGGGGGTAAAACAAGAAAAATGAATTCAGCCAAGGCAAGCGGAATAAAACAACTAATAAGGAAAAGGTGAGCATTAGACTATGAGGAAGCTTGAGGTGTATAAAAATGAGAATTAATAAGTAAACAATGTCGAAGAAAAAAGCTGCTGAAACAAATGAGATACAGGAAAATATAACAGAAAAATATCGAGGAGTAGATAACATCCTTAAAATACATCTCTTAATTAAAGTTATACACACACACACACACACACACATATATATATATATATATATATATATATATATATATTTAAGAATTTTTGCTTGAAACATGCGTAACAAAATTATGAAGTACAACTAGGCAGTTTTGAAACACACTATATGACATAGAAATTGCAACACCATGAATAAAAGTGTAGAAAGTAATGAAAATTTATACGCAGAGATCTGATGCATATCTAAGTAAATGATTGTATTTACAAAAAGATAGTTTAGATTTAGCGGCGTAATACGAGGTGATTAGAACATCCTCTCATGGCGGTACAATAATAAGCAGACATTGACGAAGAATCAAAGAGTGACTGAA
Organism: Salticus scenicus; assembly: GCA_963930645.1. Lineage (NCBI taxonomy): Eukaryota > Metazoa > Arthropoda > Arachnida > Araneae > Salticidae > Salticus > Salticus scenicus. Next base: position 146,280,140 of record OZ005662.1, read on the forward strand.
CCTTAAGAGTATATATTCAGTTAGGGTACGGATAAAGTCCTGAGGAATGTAATCCCATATATTTTCAACCATTTTCCATAATTCATTATTCCACTGAGGCTGGGGCAGTGTAGACCACAGATTATCATACAGATAAGACAGTGAAGCTAAAACGCGAACCGGAAATATAGTAGCACCACTAGTGTCAACAGAAGAGAACTACATGTGTTAAGTCAACATGAATAGCATTTTTGTTCGAAAACTGTTTTTCTATTTCGCGAGTAGTTAGTAGCAGGTTAGTATGGGGTTTTCTTTTTCTTCACTTTCTATTGTTTTTGAATTCACAAAATTATCCTCAAAACATTCACAGCTATTCTTCTGAGAAATAAAAATTAATTTTTATAATGTTTAAAAACATGCTTTGTCAAACGCATTCATATTCAAGTACAAATTAAAATTACAAACTGTAATTCTGAAATATCAGTATGAAATCATTAAATATTTAACGTTGCTTGGTTTAAATAATACAAAATTCTTTAAAATGAAAAAAATGTTTTTATTTTATGTATATTTTCAAAGTTTATTTTCTTATTATTTAGCACTTGCTTCTTAAAATAAATTGCTTTTGACAATCAAGTTTGTAAACAATAATAAATTTGCCAAACGAAAACGTATGTGCAGTTTTCTTTCCTTCGCTTTTTCTACTACTTTTAAATTCACAAAATCATAACATTCACAGCTATTTTCTAAGATATAAAACTAATTTTTATTATGTTTGAAAATAAATTTGCCAAACACATTCGTGTTAACTCTACAAATTAATATAACAAACTGTAATGCTGAAATAGCAGTATGGTATGAAATCATAATATTTAACAGTGCTTGGTTTAAATAATAAAAAAATGCTTTAAAACGAAAAACATATTTATGGTTTATGTATATTTTCGAAATTTATTTGCTTAATTTTTAGTACTTGCTTCTCAAAATAAATTGCTTATTGACAACATATACATCAGATTTGTATGCTTGACTCATAGTCCGCTTGTAAATCTTCGTCAGATAATTACAGATAGCACACGACAGCATTACAATACGAAGAAATAGAAAAACACCCAGGGCCAGCGCGGGAATCGAACTCGCTCTCCTACGCTCGAAAGCGATTAGCAGTGTGGTGACATAACCACTCGGCCACGGAGGGCCCAAAATAAATTGCTTTCGACAAACAAATTTGTAAACAATAACAAAGTTGTCATCATCAATACAATGGTTAGTTGGTTGTATGTTGGGTTTAACGTTGCACTATTACGATATGGACATAGATACAATAAAAATAAGACGAGCGATTGATTATGCTAGAGAGCTCGAGAAACTTACAGCCGTTGACAATAGGGTCGTTGCAGTCAAATTTTGGTTACCGAAGAATATACGGGAGTGTCCTATCTGTATAATAATCTGTGGAGTAGACATATGATGGCCATTCATGTCTCAAAGATTTTGAATTGGTGAGAGATCGGGAGACCTTGAAGGAAAAAAAAAAAAAAAAAAAAGAAAGAAAAAGAAAAAAGGAACTGGACATGTTTCAAAGCACGTCTACTAATGAGTAGATTGTGCATGATGAGCTAGTCTTTCATAGCGATTTACAATTACTTCTTGCATCCATCTAGTACAAATCGTAGAGTAATGAAAACATCCACGTGCGTTTCAGCAGCGATACATCGATAAGACAAACCAGCCGTACCTAACTTTTAAATATGACCCTTTGAAAAATTTTCCAATCGCCGAAACTGCCTTTAGTTTTTTCGCTCAGGCGCTACCTAATCCATACAATCCTTGTGCAGAGCCTGATTAAGGGGGAAGCACACATTATTTATACTTACACAGTTATTTTTTAACGAATACTTTCCTGCTATAATAAACTCAAAATTCTCATTAAAAATTATTTTAAAAGAATTCTGGTGTCTAATAACGGTGAGTAAATTGGATTGTTTTACACCGTTCATTTTTTATAAAAAATATTTCCTCGTCAAAGCGTGGAATTTCTATGAAATGAAGTAAAAAATAATTGTAAAAATATTCCGGTGAGAGCGGAGATAATGTGTGCTTCCCCCTTAATCAGGCTCTGTCCTTGTGCAATGTAGAACTTCTCGATTTTGAATTCCGTAAGCGCCAGCGAGTAGAACCAGTTGGTTCATCAATCATTTTCTCCTCTTTTTTCTCGCGCTACAATCATGTGATCAGTTTGTAAGTCATATCATCTGCATAATTTGTTTAACTGCGAATTCACCCAAATATTCCTATTTCTGCGACTAAACCTTCATGGAGTTGCATTTTTTTTTTTTTTATGTCGGACAGTGTATGTTTGCGATGCATGTGTAAGTGCACAATTTTATTTACTTATTTATTGAAAATTACAATGCTAATTCGGTTTTATTTAAGCTTAATTTAAAATAGTTTTTAGACTCCCTATATGAACGTTATATGTTTTGGTTTAAATTAATTTAAGAGTTCAAATAATCATCTGTAGAAAAAAATCAGTTCGACATAGATTATAATAATTTATTTATTTATTTATTTACTTTAAAAGGTAGTATCTATCTACTTCACAGCTCATCTAAAATTTTCATATATAATTTTTTTGCACTAATTTCTTCATTTATTTTGTTGGTTTTGAATTAAAAAGTATAGTATGTGTGATTACATGTTTAAATTAAAAAGCTATTGGCAAAATACCGTAATTTCTGGTAGATACCCCGCAGGTTATATAATCCAGTTTTGCACCAGAAATTTCAGTTGATTAATAAATTTATATTTGTACACGCTCTTCCTTTGAAAAAGTATAGATATCTCTATTAAATAAAATTTCTGGTGGAGAAATGACACACCTTACCTGCGGGTTATCTACGAGAAATTACGGTACTTACTCTGTAAAAAAAAAAAAAAAAATAAAAAAAAATAAAAAAAAAAATAAGAAAATTAATATTTCAAAATATATAACCACTTAAATTCTTCTAATTAGTATGTACCAACTGGCTTAGTGCTTAAATTTTCAGATAATTGATTATTTTCTTTCCAAGTATCCTGTACCTAATCTAGTGTAAATTTATTCTGCACTCGTAAGAAGAATTAATTATACTAGGCATTATCATAAATAAAAATGATAATTCTTTAATTTAACATTTTATCTCACCAAATATAGATGTGAATATCGTGATGTACTCAGGGTTCGTGGATTGTGACAGGTATTGAAAAAAATTAAAATTTATATACAGAATATTCCAAACGATTACAAATCTGTAGACCAAGTATAAGCCTCATATACACCAGAAAATACAGTTTAAATAGTAGATTATAGCATAAACTGTCTCATATGCATAGCAGACCGCATGAGCTGTATTCAATAGCAGAGGCGCCTAGAGCGGAAAATACCTAATCTCGCCGGCAGCCGAGGACCATGTTATTCTATGGGAAAATTTGTTTCCATAACTATTCATTACCTCATAAATATTTTTCAATTCTGTTTCCACATTTAGAAAATTCATAAGTGTTAAAAATTAGTACATATTTTCCAAAAATTGATTTTTTAAATTTTTAGTATTTCATTTTGCGACTAAAAAATGAGAAAAATGCTCTTTGGGAAAAATCACATTTTTGAACTCAAAAAAAAAAAAAAAAAAAAAAAAGCAATTTTTCGAACATGAGAATTTATTTAACAGTTATGAAGTTTCTGACTGTGAAAACAGATTTAAAAGAAAATAAATAAATTAGATAATGAGTAATTATGGGAATAAATTTTCCCATAGAATAACATGGGCCACGGCTGTTCACAGGTTTAGGTATTGTGCCCTCTTAACACCACAAACGCTTGGCTTCATCTGAACCCGGACGGCAGGAATGCAATCGATTTATAGTTTCATATACTTCCAAAATTATTTAGTTACTTCACGAAATATTCGATTAAAGCTACGGTAATCGATATATCGATAATAAAGATTTTCTGGTTAAAGTCGTCAAGGGGCAATAAACTTAATGATATAACGCCAGACTTGCCGTGAAGTCTATTGCTGATTTGGTGAAGCTTTTTTTAGCAGGCAAAAAAAAAAAAAAAAAAAAAGTTATTATAATGTCGAATCAAGGCAGTAATGAAGAAAGTTTTATAAACTGGCTAAGCCTCTGCAAATAAAATTACATAATAATAACGATAATTACTTATCAAATTGTAACAGTATAATGATTTTTTTCCATTAAAAAATTTACATATGAATAAACGCATGTTTATAATTTAAAAGAAAATTCAGATTATATACGTCTAGAAATATATGGACGAAACTCTTTAAGAAAGTATATTTTCACAAAATATATGAACTTTCCTAGTCTCTTTTATAGAAATCATTCCTTTTTGAACACGAAATATGTCAGTACAATCATGCAAGACAGGCGATAAATGACAGGATCGTGATTTATGGCTGTGGTTACTCGCTGGTGAAAATATTTTCATTTCTTTTTACAAGTTGTTTCCTGTTTTCAAAATATTAACGAGAGAAAGGTTGAAAATTTCTTTTATGCATTTTAGTTACACATCAACTAATATTTTGTTCTGTTGTGCCTGCGATATTTTTAATGAACATGATTAATACTTTTTTAACACATGAAATTTATATTAGTTAACGATTCAGTTGCAAAAGAATAAAAAAAAAAAAAAACTATATTTTATTTTCTAATCAAAAATTAAATTTAATCTAACTCTATAGTGTTACTTTTTGCCTTTACTTGCAAACATTTTAAGTAGTAATTGATATATTAAAGGGATTTTCTTTAAAATCAAAATTATATACAATTGCTGATACCTATTAAATTTTTATAAATACATATTTTGAAGTAAAAAACAAAGCAGTCCATTAATAACGAAGTAGTTGATATATAATTTACATACTTGCCAACTATCTCATTATGATCCGTAAAATTTTTAGTACCCGCCTTCTTTTTCACACCAATAATTTTTTAGAGTAATTCTAGTCTTATTTAATCCTAACAACATTTCGAAAGAATCACTCTAAAAATATACTGGTGTGAGAAAAGGGGCGTTTTTTCAGGGGGCGTTAACAATTTTACGGATATTAATGAGATGGTTGGCAAGTATGAATTTATCTTTCCACCTAACTGCAAACAAGAAATACTAAGTCTCAAAACTTGTTTTAATTCATGAATGAATAACAAGTTTAAACAATACGTGAAGATTGATGACATATATCATACCTGCCAACCATCTTATTATCAAGCCTAAAATATACAGTATCTGCTTTTTTTTCACACCAGTTATTTTTTAGAGTAATATTATTTTTATTTAATCGTAAAGGGGCGTTAACAATTTTACGCTTGTTAATGAGATGGTTGGCAAGCATGCCTGTACTAATTTATGCAGAGCCTGATTAAGGGGGAAGCACATATTATTTATACTTACACCGTTATTTTTTAACAAATACTTTCCTCCTATAATAAACAGAAAATTCTCATTAAAAATTATTTTAAAAGAATTCTGGTGTCTAATAACGGTGAGTAAATTAGATTGTTTTACACCGTTCATTTTTTATAAAAAATATTTCCTCGTCAAAGCGTGGAATTTCTATGACATGAAGTAAAAAATAATTGTAAAAATATTCCGGTGAGAGCGGAGGTAATGGGTGCTTCCCCCTTAATCAGGATCTGAATTTATGCAATAATAGAAATTAAAAAAAAAAAAAAAAAAAAAAAAAAAAATGTACAGTCGGTAACAAAAGTGTCCGAACACTAGCAAAAATTCCTATATAATAAAAGTACACTTAATACTGTTTTGTTAAATAAATCCTTGTCGAATCCTGTTTTTAGACTGACTAAGAACAGGATTCGACAAGGATTTATTTAACAAAACTGTATTAAGTGTACTTTTTTTACATCGGAATTTTTGCTAGTGTTCGGAGACTTTTATTACCGACTGTACTTTATTTAAAATCCATATTTATTTATAAAAAGCTTGTTTAAATTTTAGATGTACAAAAATATATAGTAATTTTACAAAGATATTTATTAACGAGAAGTGAAAACGGGCAGTCAAGATTTAAACCAGAAGCAGTCAACCTTTTTATACCTAATACAGTCGGTAACAAAAGTGTCCGAGCACTAGCAAAAATTCCTATGTAAAAAAAGTACACTTCATACGATTTTGTTAAATAAACCCTTGTCGAATCCTGATCTTAGTCAGTATAAGAATATGATTTGATAAGGATTTATTTAACAAAACCGTATGAAGTGTATTTTTTTTACATAGGAATTTTTGCTAGTGTTCGGACACTTTTGTTACCGACTGTACATACTTTTGTATCTCTGTTAGTGATAAAATTAACCACTTACCGTTTGAGGAGCAATGGTGATTTATAAAGTGAAGAATTTACTATATTAAATTTACAAAGCAGAGTTATAGCAAGTTAAAACATATAATAACAAAGCATATTTCAATTCCCATACTTTTAAACTAAAAGAAAAAGGAAAGTGCTTCAGTTTCGGAAACAGCTACCGTTCACCATGAAGGGTTGAAACAAATTGACTATCACTGTTTTATACAGTTTGTATGAGGGTATATCCATAGCCTCCTTAGATACGTGTCGCGTGGCTCGGAAACATGGCAACAGTTCGAGTTAGGGACCCTAGGTAAAGAAAACTGGATATTGAACAAACATGGCGTACGTTCGTTCAAGAGCAGGGTTATCCTTTCTAAGGTGATTCGAGAGCAGACGAAGTATTTGGTGAAGGTTGCTCCGTTTTTGCGAGGAATCGCAATCGCTTCATTGAGGATAAATTTTAAACAAGCAAAAATCTTCTCGTGTTTTAAATAGGATTCAAAATTACGGTTGTAGTACAGATATTTTTAACAGGTTCGTTTAAATTTATAAATAGTTTTTGGAAATTACTTTCTTAGATTGGTGAAAATTTGCGAATACATGCATCGAAATACAATATTATAACGATTTAGATTTAATAAAATAAAAACTAATGAAAATTAATTCAAATTTTCAGCATTCAAACATTCATTTTTAATAACTTACGAATTGTTCCGAAATTAAAAGCCAAACATGTTTAGAATACATAATTAAATATGGAATTTGAAAACATTAATAACAAAAAATAGAGGGGAATGGAAATCAAAAGTCAGTCAGCAGAGAGTATTAAAGATTAATAAAATAAAACTCTGAATTATATACATACATACATATGTATATATATATATATATATATATTTCATAGTTTTTCAGAAATTTTATTATACTTAGACAGTAATTTAGAAAAGAGATTTTTTAACTTTCACTACCTTCTTAACAAGAAAATTTTACTTAATATTCTAATTTTCTTGACTTGTGAGATTTCTGTTATTTCACTTCATTTTTTGTTTCTACATTTATTTTAATATATCTGAACCCCAATATTTAAAACAACACCATTTACTCTAATACTATGTATTAACTGGATGTCAAAATTTACAGTTTTGTAAGAATATAATAATATTATACGTAAAATGAAAATCGTATTTGGGGAAGCATATATATATATTTTTTCTTAGAAATGCTTATTACAATAACTGTGAATATTTTAGTAATAAGAGATTAAAAAAAAAAAAAGAGAAATAGAGAAATAGAGAAATATTTTAATAATTTCTTTTTCAGATATATAAATTAAGGAGAGTTAGAAACATTTAATTCATTCTTTTGATAATCGTGTTTCATAAAATAATAAAAAAATAATTTTAGTTTGTCAGAATCCTGTAAAACTAAAAAAAAAGAAAAAAAAAAGTTCAAAATATGCTGAAATTATTTCTGTTCACTGCTTTAATGATGGTGTATGTGTTAGAGCTAAGCCAGTTGGCTAGACTCGGCCTGTGTGGTGTTTCTTCCACGCAGGTTTTAACTTTTAGCCCATATTTATGCAAGTTTTGGAAAAACAAATCTCGAACAGCTAGGTCAAAGTTCCGCCTAGGATCGAACCCGGCACTTCCCGTCTACCAGTTTCGACAGCAAAACATCTCTGCTAGCTTTAATGATAAAAGAAAAGATGTATTGTATTTCTACTGGAAGTAAAATTAACTAAATGTACTTATAGCAGAATTACATACAAGACATAATTGTAATGTTTTAAAAGAACCTTAAAACAATAATAAGAATAGCGTATATAGGAATTATTATTATTATTATTACTACCCTCTTCCCATTTTTCGAAAAGTAATTTTTGGATATCAGATACAAAATTTTTAAACCATCCACTTTACTACCAATATCGTACTATAACTTATTTTTTGTACAATTATGTCTCATCACATTTTGAGTAACTTTTAAAATGTGGATAGACTAACTTTACTTAATCTTAACTAATATCACATTATATACTAATACTTAAATTTAATTTGCTGTGTAAAATTACAAACTACCACTTTTTTAGGTGCATGTAATATGCATGAAACAATTTCGATAAAGTATTAAAAAAGAAAAAAAAATGCGGTTCGATGGAAGTCACAGAATTTACTAAATAAAAGAAAGTAATAAAACATTTTTCAAGCAGTAAAAAGTATCTCTAAGCAAAAATAACTTACCTATCGACAGTATAACACAACTTGAAATAATAAATAACTGAAAAAAATAAATGTTTTTTTCAAAATAGTCACAGATCTTAACATTGTCGTATACAACCAGGTAAACAAATATGACGAATTTCCGGTTTAAACTGGCGGGTGAATGTCCAGTCTTTCTCTATCTAGGATCCCTAAGTTCAAGTAGGGACCCTATATATAGAGAGACTGGACACTGACCGAAAGTCGTCCATCTCAGTGCCAATTCGGAGTGATCCCTGTAGAACATAATGCTTTTTTCTTTGCGATTGACGCTTTACTATACAACATAAATGAAAGGAAATTGGGCTAAATTTGTGCAGAAAGTGATGCAGAATATAAATATGTAATTTTTTTCGTCTTAGAGAAAAATAATTTGAAGAAAAACGAACTTTGTTTTAACCTTCGACATGGTTACTTTTTCAATTCCTATCGGAAAACAGGAATTTTTTGTTGTATATTTCTATATTACGTTGATTGTGAAAGCAATTCTGCCTTAGTGAAAGTAATTTTACCTTATTTTTTCTGAGGACATACATTCTATATATATAAAGTTAAAATTTTTTGACAAAAATATGGTAATCTTAGTTTTTGTCAAGTAATTCATGAATAAATGTAAAACTACGGCAGAACAGAAATTATTTATTATTATTTTATAAAAATATTTACATAATATTTTTACAAGCTAAAATTACATATTTTATTTATTTCAATTGCGCATTATTAATAATAATGACTTAGTTAAATATTAAAAATAAAAATTTTATTAATAATAATTTGTAAAAATATTAACTAAATATCTTTAGAAATTAAAAAATGTTTTTATTTATTTTATTTACATTTGCTTATTTCATTTTTTTTTTTTTTTTTTTTTAATATTATGTAAATAAAAATAATTACTTATTTAAATATTATTCACAAAATTTATTTTGGCAATTATTATTTAAAAGAAATTTATATTTCATATGTTAGCAAATAATATACACCTTATTTCCTTAATTTTTATTAATTTATTTTAAGTAATCTGATACATTTTGCGTACTAGCAAAAAATCAAAAAGTATATTTTTATATAGTTATTTTATATATGTATTTTAAAATATATCAGAAAAATACATTGAGATCTAATATATTAAATATATTGCAAACTAATAGCTAGCAAATAAATAATGTAATTATCTCATATGTTAGGAAATAAATACGTAAAACAGCATGCAATGAGAGAATTTAAAGTATTGAAAGCATGATATAAAATAAATAATTATGCATTTTTATCTTTTAAAAGTATTGCAAAATTAAAGCAAATTATCTCCCAACAAAGTAAAAATGTAATAAATAAGTTCTTTTTCGATTTAAGAAAAATATACTACTCACAGCATTAGTTAAAAATAACGCTCAAACCGAAAATATTAACATAATATTCAATTACTTAAAAAAAAAAAAAAAAAAAAAATCGGACTACAAAAACCCAACTTATGGTTTTTATCATAAAAATTTGAAATCATTAAAAGTACTAATTCTCTGAATGCTGGTAACGAGCCCAATAAAGCCAACGTAGACAGCATGGGCGTTTCCCCATCGAAGAAGCGACAAAAACTGAGAGAAAAAACACTCCAAGAACCTACGTCGACTTTGTAGTTCTTCCCTATCTGAGGATGCGGGGGCTCCTGAGCGAAAGATTCACAGGATTAAAAGCTTAAAAGTAACATTGGTTTAAAAGTTTTAGTACCTTCAGACTATCATCTGCACCTGCGTAGCAGTCATTATCAGAATTTTTGCGTGTAAAAGTGATATAATAAATGGCGGTATCTAAGGGGTTATATTTTTTAAATACAGTAGAACCTCGATTATCCGAAGTAATTGGGAGCGAACTTACTTCGGATAATCGAAGTTTTCGGATAATCGAGAATTCATGAATAATCATCTAAAATATTTATCTGCACTCGTAATTTGGAAAGGATGGCTTGCATACAAAAGGAATGTGGAAAAAAAAGAAAAACTTTAAAAATACATGTTTGTGAAGAGAAAATTTTGGATAATAGTAGAAAGTGAAAAAAAAAAAAAGTGAAGAAGAAACCGACTTCGGTTAACGGAGAGTTTCGGTTAATCGAGGTGAGTTTCGGTTAATCGAGGTTCGGATAATCGAGGTTCTACTGTACCTCAGATTAGATTTCCCTTAGATACCTCTTGGAGTTTATCAAATCCCTTTTACACTCGAAAATTCCGATGATGGCTGCTACATAGGTGTAACAAAGCAAAATATCTACAGTAGATAGTACAAGAACTTTTCATCAGACATATAGTTTAACAAAAATACCACAGCCTTGCCTAAAAACTGCCTAGATCGAAAATATTAACATGAAATTTAATAATTAAAAAAAAAAAAAGAAAGAAAGAAAGAAAAGAAAAGAAAAGAAAAATCGCCGACTATGAAAACCCTAATTTATGCTTTTTATTGAGAATCATCTCTTGAAATCATTAAAAATACTAATTATGTAAATGGCAATGAGCCCAAGGCCAACATACAGAATGTGGCACCACAAGAAAAAGCGACAAAAGCACTGACAGAAACAACACTCCAAGAACAAGCGTCGACTGTGTAGGTCTTCCTCTGAGGATGCCCCCCCTCCCCGAGCGAAAAATTCTCAGAGAATTAAGCATAAAAGTAGGGTTGTTTAAAACGTGTTTTAGTAATTTAAAGGCTTTATTTATTAGTTCATATAAATCAGAAGGTATTTTGAAAAACTTTAGCCCCCCCCCCCCTCTCCAAATCTCATTTTTCAGTTATGATAGTAGAATCCTTCTGTTGATAATAAGGATCATTTTACGAAAAACGTTGCATAAATTGGTCCAGTAGAGGAGATAAACTGCCATAGCTGCCAACCCACCAGGGACAAAATTAGAAACACCTTGTGCCGTTTTTGAGATACCAATCGTGGCAAATGCTTTTGTGGTAGGAAATTTTTTTTAACGTTTTACTGCTAATATAATACTAAAAAAGTATTGTTTTAAAATAGTATTGGCAGTATAATTAAATGAGAGTAGCAATTAAAACGCTGCTAGGTCAGAATTATTCTAAAAGTAAAGTGGTGTAAAACTAAGGAAGGACTAAAAGTTCTACTTTCTAACAATAATCACTATTCCTTTCAATCGCAAAAATTTTCTGTATCTGCATGATAAACATTTCTGCATTTAAATAGTGGTAAGGGGGAAAAAAGGGGTGGGTAGTGTAAATTTTATTATTCACTGTGATTGTCATTTCCTTCTACCATGACATCACTCATGAATAAGTACTGAAATTAAGTGTGGCGAGAACTTTCAGTCCAATTGTATTCTTAGTAAAATAACGTGAGACTTTTAAGGAGATGCTTGATGATCAAAGTTGATATGAAAATTCTCGACATTTTTGCGTGCAGTTAAGTTAGAGTCGCATACTTGCCAACATCCTAATTAATATTCCGTAGTGTTATTAGTCCCGCCCTTTTTTTAACACCAGTAAATTTTTAGAGTAATATTCTCCAAGTGCAAGTACGATTAAATAAGAAGAAAAATACTCTAAAAAGATACTGGTGTCAAAAAGAAGGCGGAGCTTACAATACTATGGAATATTAATTAGCATGTTGGCAAGTATGCAGTCGGCAGCAAAAGTATCCGAGCACTAGCCAATAATTCCGATATTAAAAAGGTACACTTAATACTATTTTGCTTAATAAATCCTTGTCGAATCACTTATCTTAGACTGACTAAGAAAATGATTCAACAAGGATATTAAATATACTTTTTTATATAGGAATTTTTGCTAGTGCTCGGATACTTTTGCTGCCGTCTGTAAATATAGTTTAAAATCTACATTCTTATAGTATAAAGGTCCAGGTTCGTCTATACTAAGAAACCGTTGTAAAAATGTGGGAGAGAGAGCAAATTTACCAACGTAATTACTTGCACGCCGATTCAAGTCAGAGTGAGTCAGTGAGCATCATTCGTTGCCATATAGTCGACAATCAGTTTCCCCAAACAAGCTTTCAAATTTCCCCAAATCAGGGTTTTTTTTTTTTTTTTTCCAAAAAAATCTCCTACCCAATTTCTATAAGAAAGTAAATTTTTTTCCTAAAACATTACAAATATTTAACAGATTTAAGACCAGATATTTCCCCAAATGACGCTCACTTTCGAAAAAAATCCCCATATATAAAAATAACTTTTGTATGCACACTAATTATCGGAAAATTTTAAATCTGTCTAAAGTACTTTAGTGCTGAGGATGTATGCAAGATATACTTTCGTACTCAAGATATCCTGAGGATGTCCTGGGGAGAAGAGGTTCTTAGAAAAGGCCCTATATGTTAATGGAAACTTTTAAATGTCCATAGGCTTAGGGACAAATTCCTGCAGTTGACAATGCTGTAAACTTAACAGGTAGACTAAATTATGTCAAAATGAATTGAAAATTTCCTAGATTTCCCCCAAAAATTTCAAAAATCCCCACAAACATTCAGTCCCCAAAAGCCCAAAAACTCCCCAAAATGGGGACAAAACCCCAATCTGGCAGCACTGTATCATTCATCTCCCTCCTGTTTATCGCCAGATATGGCAGCGCTGCGAATACATAAGCCAAGTATGCCAAATAAAAGTTCCTTTGTTTTTATGAAAAGTTATGGACGAATTTGAAAATGAAAAGACGGTTAAAAATATAACCGTACAAGTTAGCATTCCCTGAATGTGCCAGACAACGATCCCTATCAGACGCGACACCAAGGCTGAGAAAAATATTCATACTTGCCAACATCCTATTTAATATTCCGTAGTGTTGTTAGTTCCGCCCTTTTTTTCTCACCAGTCAATTTTTAGAGTAATTTTCTCCAAGTGCAATTACGATTAAATTAGAAGAAAAATACTCAAAAAGTTATTGGTTTGAAAAAGAAGGCAGGGCTAACAATACTACTGAATATTAATGAGCATGTTGGCAAGTATGAATATTTAATTGCCGGAAAAAAAAATGCAACCTAATGACATTTTATTAAGCAGATGATGTAAAGCAGAATATCATTGATTCTTTCTGCTTTTTCAAAAAGGGAGATATATAAAAATTACATTTCTGATGGATTCCTTTTCATATCAATAAAATTTGTATTATTCTAAATGAACATTTAATTATTATTAACAATATTTTATATATTTTAGATTAAATAAAATATCTTAAGCGAGAATTACATTACATTAAATTTTACTACTTAAAAAGACTATTTATTTTAATTTATAATTAGGTATTTAATAATTTTGAAATAATTAGATATATTAAAACAATATGTGTGCAACTTGCTCACATTATGGTTATGTACAAAATATATATCCATTTACAACTCTGAAAATACAATTAAAAATGGAATGAACTAATGTTATTATAAATATATATATATACTTTACTTTAATAAATATTTTAAATTGCAAATCCTTTTTCTAAAAACTATTTAAAAAAAATTAAATTTATTTGATACAATGGCTTTTTAAGTTACAATTTCAAATTATGCTATTCTTTTCTGTAAAACCTTTTTAAATTTTTTCCGCAATATGCTAGCTTGGCATATCTTCTGAAACCTGTTAGAATTAAATATTTTTTTTACACTTTTTTTTCTTAAATTTTAAGTATTTCCATATTTTGATGAATTTGATACTACATTTATTGAAGTTTCGGCTTAAATTAAATTAACATTCTTTATCGTATTTATTAACACTCTTTAATTTTTTGTTATTGTATTCCACCATTTATACTACTTTTGATAATTCATTATTATATAAATTATATATATATGCTTAAAAACATTAAGAATAATAAATGTATATATATATATATATATATATATATATATATATATATATATATAAATTATATATATATGCTTAAAAACATTAAGAATAATAAATGTATATATATATATATATATATATATATATAAACTACATAAAAATTTGTTGAAAATATCCTTTTTAAATAAAGCTGCTTCTAGTTAAAAATTCAGTAAAAGAATAGCGTCTAAAAATAGATGCTTAGTTTAATGATTCCTTTCATCTTAAGATAAATTTTGTAATCATACATTAAAAATATATTCAAAGTGTTTTTTTTTTTCAGACTGAAAAGGAAAAAATGAAGAGATAGAAAAAAAATTAATTAAAAATACATACTCTCTTACAGTTAAGGTTTCAAATTATTTTTTTACACGGCAACTTAAACGTAAATTTTATTTTACAAAATTTGTAACTGGAATTATATAGACGTTTAAATTAAGATGTTACTAAATATAATAAATTATATGTTAGTTTTTAAAAAATAATACAATATTTCTACATTTCCATATAATTTTATAAGTAATAATATAATAAATGAATAAATGAATAAATAACAGTATATCGAATTTAAAATTAAAGAATACAATTAATTAGAACTTTGGTATAGTCAAACATAGACTATCTTCCTTTTTTTTTTTTTTTTTTTTTTTTTTTTAATCTTCAAACATGACTATATCGTATAATAAAAACTCAATATTGTTATTCACGTAAAGCACGGAATATAGAGTTTGATTACTTTAAAACGGACAGAATTCAAAGTCAGCTCGATATTTCAGCTGGAATGCTAGCAGTTTGAGCGTTCTGTTGGTAAGACTTAATAAAGAAAGAAAAAAAAAATACTAGTGTCCAACAGAAAAGCTCTAAATAGCTGAAATTTTGCTTGGAAAATCGATTTTACTTCATTGAAATTGAAAATTTTGAACTGCACGAGTTCCAAAAATTTGGAATTTGAATAGAAACTAAATTTTTAGAGGACATTTGGAATAGGGTGACAACAATATGCTTCTCACGTGATCTGAATGAGCGCTACTAGCTCAACTTCATCTTAAGGATTCGAATGCAGTAGCCGCTTCTTGTTAGTTTGGAACACAAAATAATCTATATCCCTTAGGCTGCTATCAAGCGTAAGAACGTAGTGTCTCAAATATAAGATATTGTCTCTCAAAGCTACCAAACATGGAGCAGTATACCAACATAATTCCCAACTTTTATAATTTATTCACGAGAATTTTTAGCTCCTCCTTCTTTTCGCGCCAGACATTTAGTAGATTATTTCTCTTTACTATGTGACAACGATTAAATAAGAAGAAAATCATTTTTCAAAATTTCCGGTATGAAAAAGAGGCGGTGCTAAAAATGCTCGTGAATAAATTATAAAAGTTGGGAACTCTGTATACTAGTAGAGTACGGATTCCATATACCATAGATACCAATATTTTAATTTATTCCGGAGTAATTTTAGTCCTGCCTTTATTTCGTACCACTTATTTTTTAAAAGTAATTTTTTCTTATTTTATCGAAGTTATGTATTGAAGAAATTTTTTCTATAAATTGGTGCGAAATAAAGGCGGGGCTAAAAGTACTCCGGAATAAATTAAAATATTGGCAGCTATGATATACTGGCTATGGAGAAAAATTCCCGGAACATCACTGAGGTTTTTGTGCCTTCTTTTGGCGATAATCGCTTTCTTGGCAAATGGTTGTTGGGATTTTGTAGATTTTAAATGGTTTGTTCCTCTTACCAACAAAACTCCAAACAAAACTCAAACAGAATAGCTTTCAATCAATAACAAATATTTGATTACATGCTTTTCATTTCAGCTAGTGTAGGTTGTGGTTTGTGTTTAATTTATCCCCAATCGAAATATAAAACAGCGATTGAGAGAACTTGCTTTGATGGAAGTGGAATGTTGTTTTGGCGAATGAAATGGTGGAATGTCATCTTCGGAAGCAAAAAGGTTATTAGTTCGGGGGTCTACTCTAATATATCGTCGATGGTACCAAACGACTTTCTCGTGCAGCATGAAGGGCTGATTTTAAGCATAAACGAATTGGTTGGAATTATTCATTTGTATAGAAATTAGGGTTCTCGTAAACATAAATTTGAACACCACTATTTTTATATAGTAATTTTAGACCTGGTTAATCGTTGATATCTATTTTATAAAAATCACTGCATAAAAATTGTGCTACCCAAATTTCTCTTTGTGGGAACCTTAAGTGAAAATCTTATCTGCTAGTTTTGTTCGTACAAGATAACGGCATATGTAAATTTTTAACGTACACAAACATCAAACCGTCTCAATTATATATATTAAAAGCAAACACGTTTTATTTATGAGACAAAAAATTTTTAAGTTAAAATACATTTAAAAAACAAAAATTACATATAAAAACAATTAAAATCAGACGTTTCGAAACCCGTCCGGGTTTCCTCATCAGTAATTACAACACAATATGCAAACAGGACATGAACACTCAAGGAATTTAAAGGAGTACAGAATATTGAGGAGCCAGTGCGCATGCTTCAATGATAGTGTGGAGATGCTTGGCAGTGTGCCAGCTCTCAAGGAAAATACGCGATTTATAATTATGAACACCAGAATTTAAAATTTTTATATTATCGAAGTCAGGAATATGATCGGTTTCTATTGAATGGATTACAATTTTAGAATTTTGGTTGCAATTTGGCATATGTAAATGTCATATACTAATCAGTTTGGTGTTTCCATAACAAGGAATCGCACATTTACACACCAGGCTGCAACTTTTGCATGCTTGTCATGGATTTTATAAAAAATAAATAAATATGTAGATTTCAGATTTAACAAAATGATATATATTTACTATTGATTAATTTAATGCAAAACGAATTGATTGAAGATAAAATTGCAATTTGTATTCAAATACTATATATGCGCATTGAAAAAAAACGTAAACTTATTAGCAAGAACGGTAACTTTATTGGGAAGGCGCTCACCTTTGATCGCTAAGAAACCGATCAATGTGGAGAATATATAATTCGATAAAATATTTATACAATATAAGAAAATCATCTTTCATTTTCAAAGGGAAAAACGAAATTACTTTCCGAACAACCCAATATTTAGTTTCAACTACATATTGGAAAACAAATACTCTAAAAATAAAGTATCTAGTAATGAAGTACCGGTATTTACCGTATTACGAAACAAATACAAAATGTCAGCATGGCGTTTCTATGGAATAATGTTCTTGCGAAAATCATACACGGTTACAATGTATTATTAAAAAAAAAATCTGTGATGGAACAAAGAAATGAGTATTTGGAATAAAGAAATAGGTACCACTATACTTCTTATAATTTTTTTCTAGAAACAGTGTGCTCAGATGACATAAAATTAATCTAATTAAAAATATTCTTACCAATTCGTCTCTATTAACTAACTATTAAAATCATCGTAATACATTCAAAACTGACTTTATACAGTGAATTAAATGAAAATCGTCAAGGCCGTTTTTTTTATACCCATTTCGGCGAACTTAAATTGAACCAACTAATCAAGATACCTATGAATTTATCTGTGCTAACCAACTAATGCACACGAAATAGAGTTAAAAAAGGATTTATGCAGAAAATTTTAAGAAAATTGTTCTGCTTTCCACCCCATTTCTGATTTTTATAAAAACTTTCCAAACTTATTTACACACCGGAAATCAAATAAAGCGAAAGGATATCTTTAAGGTAATATGGTCAGTTAGAAGAAATTCTGCAGATCTAAATTGTGATTTACATTCGGATGCTTGAAGAAAAATTTTAGAGCTGTTCTTGATATTCAGATTTCAATTAAAAGGCACTTTAGATTCTCAATATCCACTTACAGTTTCTAATTATCACGAAAAGTTGGCTAACGTACCTGAACACCAATCATGTTTTATATACAAAGTTTTGTTAGTGTATCTGTTTTTCATTTTAGATATATGATAGTTAGAATGTTTCTTACACATACACATGCTAACCAATTTTAAAAAACGACTATTTTAGCCCTCAGAAGGCTGAAAAATGTAGTACATCAGGTGAGAACTTGATATAAAAAATTTTGACCAAAATAAATCTTTATATTATCTATGTTAGTCCGAGGGAGTGGGTGGGTTTTACGTTGTGCTAGTGCTAAGCTATAAACAACTGGTGATGGTGTGGCACTCACCTCTAAGTGCAGTCCGACGATATGCCATGAAAGTTTTGATCTACGATAATCAGGTAATGGAGGTAAAAAGAATTAACATACGTGTAAGTCTATATTAAAATTGAAAGAATTAAAACATGTTTAATTTTATTTAAGGAAAAAAGAAAGTGAAATAGTTTTAACGTCTTTAAATTTTCCTTTCTACAAAATGCAAGTTCATCTGCACAAAGTTAAACTATAATAAATAACTTAATTAATATGCAGATACATAAGAAAATCCCGCTTTCTACTCCGATATTTTTATTTTTTACTTTATTGTTATTTATTTTTTAAATAATTAAACATTATGAATATGTAAATACGTTACAAATACTTATTTAATTAAATATGTTAATACAAAAATAAGTTATGCGCCAAAACATGAGTAATTTGTTTGAATAAAAATAAAAATTAATCAACTTATTGCTTTTGTTATTTGTTGACTCATTATCTAATTAGAAAGTGAAAAATATGTATTCTTAATGGAATAGTTGATTATTATACCACTGGTGTTTAAAGAGTAACCTAGCAAAGTGCGGCTTCATATATATATTTTTTAAAGTAAGTGAACTTCAACCATATAGTTTTTTCTTCTTGAAACAGGAACACTCAATCTCAATTACATTGTCGGGAAAAAAAAATGTTAACAGTAAAACCATTATATCATTCGTGGTAAGAGAAGTTTCTTCAATCTAAAAATTAGGAAATGTAAGAAAATAAAAGTAAGAAAAAAAAAAAAAGGAAAAGTTTTTCAACTTATCTTTTTTTTTTAAATCTTAAAGATAATTATGTTAACTTCTAATTTTTTCATCTAGGAATGATTTATGAGTACGAAAAAACTTATAATGCTTAACCACAGGAGATGTTTCTTGAATAAAATATTTGCTAGATTTAAAAGTATATCAGGTGTATTTTTTAAGAGGGAGTATAATATTAGTACATAAAACTATGGATTAAATAATAATTATAAATATTTGTGATAAGGATTTGACTGACATTTTATTAAAAATTATTATTATTTTTATTATTCCAAGCACCATTATATATAGAAATTGTCCTGTTGGATAAGAAATTTACAATTTTTTTTTTTTTTGAAATACCTTTTCTAGCCCTTTCAAAACTAACACAAAGAGCAATACTGTTACCATCAAAATATCCTGTATCTGGTTAAATATTCTATATTCGTATATATATAGAAATTGTCCTGATTGGCTAAGAATTTTACAATATATTTTTAAAATACCTTTTCTAGTCCTTCCAAAATTTCTACAGAGAGCAATACAGTTATCATCAAAATATTCTGTATCTGGTTAAATATCTTGTAGACCTGCTAACTATGCTAGTTTATCCGTAATGGTATTAGGCCCCGTCTTTTTTCAACACCAGAATAGTTGTAGAGTAATATTCAGCAATATGTTCTCATGATTAAATACGAAGACTATTGCTCTACGACTAGTCTGGTGTGAAAAAAAAGCGGGGGCTTAATACCATTACGGACAAACTAGCATAGTTAGCAGGTCTATATCTCGTATTCTGAAAAATAATTTATTATGGTTTTATCTTCTTCATATTGGTAATAGTTATAAAAAGTTACGTTTATTTAACACAATCATATAAGAAAAAGAGAGAGGGGGAAATAACTGATAATATTTTATGGGAAAATGAGATTTATGTTGGTCACATTTTGATTTACAATTTAAAACAGTAATGATTATTTCCCGCTAAATGCAACTTGAAATCCAAAATATATTGTAAAGTTTTGTATATCAATTCTATAGAAAATCCATCTATGTAATAAAAAATAGATTTTTATATATGTTTAAACATTTTCGAAATTAGAGATCGCAATCAACTTTCGCGAAAACCCGGAAAGGGTGAGAACTGATAATAGTGGAGTATAAGGAAAGATATTGGAAGACTATCTTTAGAAAAATGAAATACACTCAGCTCACAGAATCACATTTATTAGCTCAAAACAGAGTTTTCACGCCGAAGCTATAAATACGTCTAATTATTTACATAACAAACAATCCATAAAGGACATGACTAAAACAATCGAAGAACTTGTAGCATGGTAGTAAACCAGGTCTTACTTACCTAAAAACTTTGGTTATAAAGATTATGGATTTATACGCAAGAGCAAAAGAAATAAATTAGACACTAATGCACAAGAAGATACTTCTGTGAGCTACGACAATAACGCAGATACGTTTAGAATTTACGAGTAAAATGACTACGTAATTCAAGTAAGAAATGGTAAATTCTTTGAAATCTTAATAAAAATTCGGAAGACAACTCAGATGTGATATCGCTCTATAATAGAAACAAATTTAAATACTTTGACTCCGAAACAAATGTAAAAGTCGAAACGATAAAAATCTACATAAACACACAGATGAAAAAGAAACAACTGCATAAAATAAAAATGTAGATGAACCATGAATATTAGGCACAGTTACAATAAAGACGTACCATCAGACAGATTTCCTTACTTATTTGGCAGAAGCTGTCGAAATTAATAAAAGAAAGGATTATCACTAAATGTATAAAATTTTCAACCCGGGAGAAAAACAAAATTGGGTAAATGCAATGAACGAATAAATTGACTCTCTACAAGAAAACAATACACTAATACTAATTGAATTTTCTCAAGGAAGATGGTTGGTTGGTTGGAGGATTAAGGCCGATTGACTCCTTATGTGTCCTAGGCCTATAGGGGGAATGCCCTCCGTGGGGGTCTTTCTAAGGGGTCCTAGCCCGTATTTACGCGAGTTTCGGAGGAAACCACAGAAAACTCCGAACGGCTAGGTCGATGAGCGCGACCAGGGATCGAACCCGGCACCTCCCATCTACCAGCTTTGAGCGCAGAACCGCTCGGCCGCTGGTGGGCCTCTCAAGGAAGAAAAATAATTCGCTCCAAGTGGATTTATAAAGTAAAGTAATATTTCTTAAACAACGTAACACAATACAAATCGATAATAGTCGCAAAAGGTTTTACATTGAATTTTTGTGTAGATTGCTATAAAACATACGCCCAAGTGAAGTTAGATAGCACAGGTATAGGCCTTTCTTGGATTGTGCTGCTGACAAAAAAGCAGAGATGCACCATTTCGGCATTAACCCTTTAACGGTCACTACTTAATTTATTTTAAAAATTACTAAACTAATTTTAAAAATGGCTTTTAGACACATAGCTGATCAGAAATATTTAAAAAATAAAAAAATTAGCATTGTTCCTTTTCGAGAAATTTTCGGTTTGAAACATCTGTAAGTAAACCTTATTAAATTCAAAAAATATTTAATTTAATATATAAATCACTTTATAAGTAAATATTATCGACAAGAAAAACTCGTAAAAGTTGCATAGATCCCAACATTTCAATTTATTTCGGAGTATTTTATCCCTTTGCGGCGCAAGGTAATTCGGATTATTTAAATTATGCTGCCACCGGATTTATGGACATAATTAAAATAAAAGAAATTTTAAATTTTCACGTTAAAAAAAGGCCATTTCTGCTACTTTATAAATGTAAATTCTTGCTAAAAAATTTCCGGGATGAGTTTTTGCACTTGAGAATTAAAATTAAGTGTTCCATCAGCTGGAACACTACGACTGAAAGGGTTAAAATATCATTCTGCACGGAAATTTAGAAGAAATAAGTCTTCATGAAACAAACCGATGATTATATTTTCCAGATAAATGAAAATAAAATCTGAAAACTTGAAAAACCGTATACAGTTTAAAACAAGCTAACCAAATGTGGCATTTAAAAACTGGTGAATCCCACAGAGAATTAAAATCAGGGATGGAACACGGCTACAGAATTCATACCACTATCAATGTAAGAAAAATTTTTTCTTCTTAAATCAACGATATTATAGGTAGAGAAAGTTCTTAAACAGATTCCAGTAGGAATTCTGCACCCGTGTTCCATCCCTGTAAAATACACAGCACAGCTGACGAATATTTATTTTGGAAAAACGAAGGTGAAAATCTAATACGCATATTTTTATATACACTATTAAAAATTGAATTCTCAAAAAAGAGTAAACGGACATGCTCATTCCGAAATGAGTAACTTTGTTTCAAAAAGGAAAACATGATTGTCTCATTTAGGAAATATTGCATGTTTTTAAATTTACATCTGTTCACTTCATACTTTATTATAAATATGCTGCCTTAAAAGATGTTCTTTAATAGAATTTCTACAATTTTAAACAGAAAGAGTTCAAATATTCCCTCAAATCTCCTGTATAATATTGCATAGTAGTTTCATTCTGGTTTGCGAAAGAATACATTACTGCAGAGCTGCTAACCTAATCCGGCAAATTGTTAGTACCGCCCATTTTTCTACACCACTTAATTTTTAGAGTATTTGTTTTCTTAATTCATCATAAATATATTTGAAGAGAATTACTCTAAAAATTTAAGTGGTGTAGAAAAATGGGCGGTACAAACAATTTACTGGATTAGGTTGGCAGCTCTGTTAATGGATATTTCTATTTGAGATATTGGGTTTTAAGATGGTCAACTGCAGTTTTTGAGCATATTAATAAACTCAATAATAAATACGTGGGACATTTAAATTTGAAGGTATTTGTTTCAGAACTATGTGAAGAATGTGACATACACAAATCCGACGCAGTTTTTTTCACTTTTGAGTATGTTTGCTCTTTTATTTTATTTTTTTTTCAGTATATCGATGATGTTTTTATATCCGGAACAAATAAATAAATAAGAAACAGGCTAGAAGTCTGAACAAGAATTAAGAGCTGATTTTTTTTTCTTTCGAAATAAATATAGAGAAAATTTAAAAGAAAGAAATTGCTTAGTTAGTCAAAAAACAAAAATTAGACAACTAGCTAAAAAATTCAACTTACAGTGTTGAAAATCTACAAACATTGCAATGAACTCTGGTACCTGAAATGAACATCTATGTGTAATTTGTTACAAAATATGGCTTTACCTATGTGTAGAGATATTGTATTCGTATATTACTATACATACCTACAATATGAAGACTGGATATGGGTGAAGCAGTTACCATCCTTTTTCGAAGAAATGAAAATCTTTTACAACAAGAATGGGATGCCCGGTAGATGTCATAAGTTCCAAAAGACAACCGACCTCTGGGGGTCACTGAAGCGGGTGAGCCATCCCTTCCGTGGAGGGCCAAAATTGTGATGGCATGTCTCCGGGCCACCTCTAGGGATGTGTCCCAGACCGTCTTCAATTGTCCATCTGCGCAGCACAAGTGTGGCGTAAAACCCAACCATCTATCCAAAAGACAACCGAATTACTCAACCTAGTTGTAGACGCAAAACATCAGCTTACGCTAACATGTTCTGTCGATGACGACTTGAGCGCAGTTTGCCAGATTGTGCGACATTTTTATTTAATAGCCATCAATCATTTTGAGAAGTGATGTTTGATATACATAATAGAAGATTAATCGTCGGTTATGTACATTAAATATCACTTCTCAAAATTATTGGTGACTGTTGAATAAAAATGTCGCGCAATCTAACAACACTGATTGAGCGGTGATAATTCCGACAGAAAGGATTCTGGCGTGCATCACTAATAACAGAAAAATACGCTTTCATACTTGCCATCATCCTAAATAATATTCCGTAGTATCGTTAGCCACGCCTTTTTTCTCACACCAGTATTTTTTAGAGTATATATAATCTTATTTAATCGTGATTGCATTTAGAGACTATTACTCTATAAATGTACTGGTGTGAAAAAGGGCGGGTCTAACAACACTACGTAATATTAATTAGGATGTTGGGAAGTATGCACTTCTTACATGTTGAAGAATAATGGTCACTCTGATGTACATAAGCAATCCTTCCAAGGTATTTGAAAAACGACTGACAAGCAGGATATGCAAAAGGTAAGGCCAAACTTTCTTATTTATATTTCTTTTCAGCTGATGATCAAAAATTTTCAAAATTTGTATGGTCTTATTGATATAAATTATAACCAAAATTTTCTAATTGTAACTAACAATACGCTTATTAGTACACTTGGCAAGGCACATTGTGTAATATAACAAGAAAATAATATAGTAATTTGCACGTAGTGGTAATAATTGCATAAATCGGGAGATGGGAGACTTGACTTAAGTTTGCCATTTTTTCTTTTCTGCTATCCAGTGTAATGCAATACATTCTAAGACAGTCACACAAAACAATGAAAATATTTTTTAAAATTACAAATAATATTAAACCAAACGACTTTGATTTGATTTGATTTTTTATTTTTTAACATCAAAGCAATGTAAAATATAATTAAAAAAAAAAAAAAAAAAAACTCAGTTAAAAGAATTCATTAATAACTTATTTCACAAGAAATATTTCCAAACTTATAAAAAGAGTTATAAAGAAAATTTTTCATTATTCAAGTAAAATCAAAATTGTTTTAAAATAAAATATTTTATCTAAAAATCTTTAGTCGGATTTTTATTCATTTACTTAAGAATATTTGTGAAACTTTACTTTTCAAAATTATTCTGAGCAAACACATTTGAAACTTTTATTTTGGTTGATTAAAAAAGTTTTTTCACCAAAATTGTATCAAAAATCTTTTCCAAGTTGAGTTTGATTAAAGTTTCGTCGTTAGATAAATTTCAATATGTACAAATTTGAAGTTACAGACTTTTCAGACTGTTATAAAAGTATATATATATATATATATATATATATATAGTCTTCTTCTTTCTCTTAATTAATTTATAATATATTTTTTCTTTTCTTATTTCTTTCGTAACTTCCTTTTGTAAGGAAAAAGATGGTTTATTTCTTATTTAATTAAAAATATTTCCAGTTTTTTTTTTTTTTTCTTCTTCTTCTTTTTTTTTTTTTTTTTTTTTTTTTTTACGTATAAACTTTAAATAAATAATAACCTCGCATTTAAAGAGGGACACATAGTTGAGTAACGAGGTATAAGGTAAAGCTAGGAGAGATTGCGCGGTAGGAGAGCACATAGGGGATCGACAGGAAAAAGTAGACTGCACGAGTTGAGATTTCAAGTGGTTGTACAACATCAACAATGAAGTGTACACTTGAATGCATATGTCGATTGCTCCAAGAGTCTAGAATATAACGTGATTATTTTGTCTCGATTTCAAAAATATATACTTGAATTTTCACAACCCTTCCTAGGAATTTCTCTAGAATGGTTGTAATGCAAAATATTTTTTAATTAAACGATTTCTCACAACCTTGTTACCTAGACTAACGGTGAAAATACCACGATTTGCTCTAAAGTCGAATAATTATTTATTAAAACACTGAGTAATCTCTCCTACCAAAATGGGAGAGTTTGCGCTTTTGCTGTTTAGGAGAGATTGCGCGTTTAAAATTCTATACCAAAAGAGATTTCGGAGCTTACTGGTAATGACAAGACAATGTGGATGAGTTTGTTGAATGTTTGGAACTGTACTAGGAAATAACTTCGACAAAAGACTAGACGAGTTCAACCCATTGGAGATGGCGCATATTTTTTGAGACTGTTCGCAGAGTCTGAAAATGAACGTTATTCGGGAGCGGCATGATCAGAGTTCCCTACTTTTATAATTTATTTACGAGCATTTTTAGTTCCGCCTCTTTTTCATACCGGAAATTTTCTTCTTATTTAACCATTGTCACATATTAAAGGGAAATAATCTACAAAATTTCTGGTGCGAAAAGAAGGCGGGGCTGAAAATGCTCGTGAATAAATTATAAAAGTTGGGAACTCTAGGCATGATCGACAAAAGCTACACCTCTTGTGTGATTTATCTTTCGAATGCGAATGCTAGCCTATAACAAATTTATCGCAAAGTATTTAAATGTTATTTTATATCTGTTTAGTTTTGCAATATTTTCAAGTATGATGCTTACGTTTTGTGCAGCTGTCGGCGGTTTAAGGGCCCTCTTCACTCACCGCCACCGGAAGCCGAAACTAATGTTATTCTATGGGAAATTTTTCTTTACAAATAACTTATTAACTAATACATATTTTTAAATTCTGTTTTCACATTCTGAAAATTCCCAGCTGTTAAATTGACGCACCTTTTCTAAAAAAATATTTTTTTATTTTTTAATATTTTATTTTGAAGCTGCAAAATACGGATTTTCAATATATGTGAAATTTTTTCATTTTGCAATTTCGAAATAAAATATCAAAAATTAAAAAATTACATTTTTAAAAAAGGTCCGTCCATTTAACAGTTGGGAATTTTCTGAATGTGAAAACAGAATTTAAAAATATGTATTAGTTAATAAGTTATTTGTAAAGAAAATTTCCTCATAGAATAACATTGGCTCGGGCTTCCGGTGACGGTGAGTGAAGAGGGCCGTTAAATAAAAGCGATACAACTAAATGCAAGCAAAAAATATCAGCCTATTCAAAATTATTTTTAAGGACATTTATTGTCTAAACTTCAATAAAATAAAATATATAAATGTAACTGATTTTAAATTAAAAAATGTTTTAATCCAGGTGAAATTTAGGTTTTGTGTTTCGAATATTTTTATGTGAAAGATTTTAAGCAATTAAAAAACTTTATTTAATATTAAGCTGTGGGTGGATTCTGGGCTTGAAAGTGGGTTGAACTAGTCATGTATCATTGCATAGTCTCCTAAACTAGATCCCTGTCGCGTAGCTCGGGAACTTGGCAACAGTTCCACCTGGTAGAGATTGCGCTTCTTTTTTATTCAACAGCCACCAAAAATTTTTTTAAATAGGATTTGATATACATAAAAGGCGAATAGAATTCAAGAAACGTCGACTATATATATCATATATCGCTTCTTAAAATTATTGGTGACAGTTGAATAACAAAGTCGTGCAATCTGTATCAGGTGACGCTGTCTACCGCTTGAATTGTTGCCAAGTTTCCGAGCCACCCGACAGATATTTAGTTTAGGAGGCTATGATCATTGTATACACGGTATTCCGCTCGTATTTTGGCTCGGAAATGCATTGCACACCTCAAACGGGTTAACGTGCAGCAGGTGATTATACGATTAGTTTCAGCAACAAGAAGTGCAAGGATTGGGAACAATGAGAGATTCGTCCGGCAAATGAGAAAACATTGAAGCTGAAAAGGAAATGTACTAATTTTTAAATTAAACGTGTTATCTAATAACTTAATGTTATTTTACAATTGTTTATCTTCATCTGGTCTTGTTATATTTTTCTATTTTTTCTTGAAATAAATATTTGTAAATTTCTTTTATTTTTCTGATTTTTTAATTATTGAATTGAAATATCCTCTCCTAATTCAAAATGTTTGTTTACAAATACATTATAACAATGTCATTTAAATTCAATTATTACTATTAACAATTTAATTTTAATAATAATTAAGCGCAATCTCTCCTACCCATGTGCGCAATCACTCCTACCCTATAAGGAGAGACAGTGCAAAATAGTTGTATTCGTTTTATTACAGTTGTTATTTTAAATTATAGCAGAACAACAAAATAGTAATTAAAATGTATAGATGAAGGTTCGATTCAAAAGTATACACTAATAATTTAGCAAAAAAATAATATTTGGATTTGCTATAGTGTTTTGTTGAATTGTGCGGAAAATCGCCTACCTTTTCTTTATATGAGTGAATTTATTAATCGTAATATTTTACAATGCCACTAAGATTTTTACATTTATAAGATGTTTACATTTTTCAAAATTGACTTGTTATTTTTTTATACATGACAATATATATATATATATATTCCATCAATTGTCCATTGCTATATATATACACACACATTTTACATGAAGCGTGATATTTTTGAAGATTTCGATCGATATTATCCAGTGAAGAATTTTGACACCTACTGTAATTTTCGGCGCATTAGATGAGTATTACAGATTAGATGAGTAGGTTTTGCACGAGAAATTATAATTGACAAATAAAGTTATACAGGGTGGAGCAAATAAAAGTGGTCCGGACGAGTGGATGCTATTGGACGTGAATGACTGACGCGCACACCACGAGGTAGAAACCGGTTCAGATCTTATTGCTTGCTGTATCTCCATATATCACACGAGGTTTTATTTAACGCTACTGAACTTTGAGCCCTTAGATCATAAGGATAAAGAATTTTTCGTTGTGTCCGTGTAAAAATCTATAAATGCTAGATTCACCAAAATGCTTATAGTTAGTGCAACAGTAAGTTGATCAGTGCAAAGGTGAAGATGGTATTCGTTGTTGAAAGTTACATTAAAACAAATTTGCGGAAAGAGTGTGGTCACCTGATCTTTCAGTGGGTGATTACTTTTTGTGGGGTACATTTAAGGGCCCGCTTCACTCACCGCCGCTGGAAGCCGAAACTAATGTTTTTCTATGGGAAATTTTTCTTTACAAATAACTTATTAACTAATACATATTTTTAAATTCTGTTTTCACATTCTGAAAATTCCCAGCTGTTAAATAGACGGATCTTTCTTAAAAAATTATTATTTTTATTATTTTTATTTTATTTTGAAGCTGCAAAATACGAATTTTCAATATGTGAAATTTTTTCATTTTGTATGTATGTATGTTCGGTTTATGGCATCGGGTGTTGCCTTCAAACAGAATCCACAAGTCTGTGCCAGGTCTTCCGGTCATGGGTCCACTCTTCTTCCAGACCCCTATCCCTCATCGCTTTTTTTACATTATCCATCCAAGTCTTTCTTGGTCTTCCTTGTTTTCTTTTCTGATTTGGTATATAGTTAAAAGCGATTTTAGGTAATCTTTCATTGTTCATTCTTTTAATATGACCAAACCAGATTAATTGTTTTGTTTTTAACCTCATCTAATATGGTTTTCTTTATTTTCATCATTTCCCTGATTCTCTCATTTCTCACTCTCTCCATTCTTGATATCTTGCATGATCTTCTTAGGGCATCCATTTCAACTGCAGCCAATTTCTTTTTTTCCGTCTCCATAATTGTCCATCCCTCTGCTCCATACAACAATATGCTTTTACAATGGAGTTGTATATATTATACTTTCTCGTCCTAGATAACTCCTCACTCCACCAAATCGAATTTAATAGTTTTACTGTTTTTCTTCCTTGACAGATTCTATTCTTAATTTCCTGTGAGTCTCTTCCTTCTCTATTAATGTCTACACCAAGGTATCTATAATGATCACAACTTTTAATTTTGATGTTATTATTCAGACTTAGGTCCGTCTCGTCTCCTCCTATACATAGGTATTTGGTCTTATTGACATTCATGTATAGTCCCCATTTTTCATATTCTTCCTTAATTTTTATTGTCATTTTCTCTAAATCACTTTTATTTTTTGCAATTATGACTTGGTCATCTGCGAATTGTAGAGTAAAGATTGACATTCCATTTACATTAAATCCCATTGCTCTGCAATTTTCTTTCCAAATTTTTAATGCTTTATCAACATAAATTTTGAAATGTGTTGGGGAGATACAACATCCCTGTCTAAGTCCTTTATCTGTTATAAAACCCTTTGACAATCTTTTGCCTATTTTTATCTTCGATTTTGATTGTCTATAAAGTTCTTGGATTCTCTAATGATAGTTGGATTTACGTTTATTTCATTTAATACACTCCATAATTTTGAACTTGGGACATTATCGTATGCATTCGTAAGATCAATAAACAAAAGGTGAATTTGATTTCCCATGGCCATTTCCTTTTCAACAACTTGTTTAAGACAAAATATATTATCCATACATGATCTTCCTGCTCTAAATCCACTTTGCTCTTCACTTTCTTTCTTTTTAATTTCTTCTTTAATAAACTCTTTTAAAATTCGTCCATAAAGTCTACTAAATGTTGCTGTTACAGTAATGCCGCGGTAATTTTCACATTTTTGTCTGTCTCCTTTCTTATAAATTGATGTTAAATACCCAACCCCCCATTCTTCTGGTGTTTCATCTCCATTTAAATATTGATTAATTGTGTAATTAATCTGAACAATTTTTCTGTTCCATTTTTTATCAGTTCTACTTGCTCTTTGATTTTTTAAATTTTTAATTGCCTTTTTAACTTTCTCAGGTTCCAACTGTATAGGTTGTCCCAAGGAATCAATATCTGTATTTTTTATTTGAAATTCCTTTCTAGTTTCTGTTAGCAAAGTCTTATAATATTCTTCCCACTCCTTAACAGATATTCCCTGCCATGCATTACTACCTTCCTTTCTAATATTCCTTAAAAACTTCCATGCATCTGTACATCGTCTTTCTCCTATATATGTCTCAATTTCTCTGCATTTTTTATCCCACGATGATCTCTTCTTCTCTATTACTAATTTCTTTGTATTTTTTCTAAAAGTTCGGTAATTCTGTTTATCTTCTTCCCTTTTTGAACTCATCCATCTAATATAGACCTCTTTTTTCTGTTACACAGTCTTTTCAATTTCCTCATCCCACCAAAAGTTTGAAGAAATTCGTCCTTTCCTTTTTTGTCCTAGTGCTTCACTTGCAGCTTGGTGTAAAGATGCTTTAATATGTTGATACAACAATTTTGACCGTTAGAAGCATCCGGTTTATTATTCCTGTAGATTCTTTTTGCATGAATTTTTTCATTTTGCAATTTAAAAATGAAATATTAAAAATTAAAAAAATACATTTTTAAAAAAGGTCCGTCAATTTAACAGCTGGTAATTTTCTGAATGTGAAAACAGAAATTAAAAATATGTATCAGTTAATAAGTTATTTGTAAAGAAAATTTCCCCATAGAATAACATTGGCTCGGGCTTCCGCGACGGTAAGTGAAGAGGGCCGTTAAGCCTAAGGTGCATCGCAAGAACCCTCATAGTCTTCAAGAGCTGCAGCAGATCATTTCTCATGAGATTGTGACAATTCCAGAAGTCCAGTTTCGATCTGCCTTCAGCAACTTGCTGCCCAGGGTCCAAAAGTGCCAAAAGATGAATGGTGGTCACTACTTTCAACATCTGCTGTTGGCAGGTTACTGCACTGGTATTTAACTTTCCTTTGCTGTGTTTTTTTGTAATCGAAAACTCTGTTCTCTGGCCCACTTTTATTTGTCCCACCCTGTATTTGTATGAGCTGTTTTTTCGAAAAGATGTAGATTTTTTTGTTGAATAGAATTTCTGGTGAAGGAATGACATATCTTAACTGCGGATTATACGCCAAAAATTACTGTGTCATGTGGGTTCTCCTAATATCCCCCCCCCCCCCCACACACACACCATAAATAAGAAAGTAAAAGAATTAATGCGTAAAAATAGTTTTCTTATTATTAATAAAAACTACTTTTTTGTGTAAATATTAGAAAATTTGCCAGAATTTTTTTTTCTTTAAATTTTAAAATATTTAACATGAAGATCATATTCGGGAAAACTAAATAAAATAGGAAGTAATGATGTCAAATAACTATAATTTGTACAATTGACTAATTTTAATTTTAATAAAACTATGAATTAAATGTTAGGTTAAATATTTTTAAATTTATATCGAGTATTATAAATATTTAAATAGATAAATGTGAAAAATATATTAAGATATAAATATTTTAATATCATTAATTAATTATAGATATTAAAAATTAAAATTCATATGTATACATTAAATTTATATGAAACCGCAGGTGAATTTATTACAATGAGCTAAACCGATTTTTAATGATATTTATTACAACATAATAAAAATAAATTTTGCATTGGAATTTTAAGAAAACGAAGCATGTATGAAACAAAAATTTTCAAACTTCAAGAGTATCATAAGTAATAAATAACTGAATTTTATTTAATACTTTTACTTGAGAGATTATTTGCCAAAAATTTAAATAGAAATTCTGAAAGATTATTTTATTTATATCTATGGACAGAACTTCACCTAACTTTAAGGGAAAGGTTAATAACACGAAGTTTCCTTGTTCAAAATTTTTCATTTTTTAGACAGAAATTGGTGTTATTTTCGTGTTATCTTCTTTTGTAAAACAAAATAAATCGTTTGCAGAGTAAGAAAATACGACTGTGAGTACTACTGCGAAACAAAGCGGTAACAGTTTTAAGTTAGCATGCACAAAAATTACTTTGATTTTATTTTACTTTTTTTTGTATTAAATAATTTGATTTTATTCATATTATTTATAATAATAAAACAAATGTATATATTTCCTAAAATTGAACTTTCTGTGACATAAACATAAATACATTTTTAAAACAAATAACAAAATATGGCTGATTACTTTCATAATTCATTATCTATAAAATTTTAAACTTTTGCTGCTACACATTTTATCTCGCATATATATAATCCAAATTTTCATATGTAACCTATTCATTTTCAAATTCGAAGAAATATCATTCAGTTTATTACTGAAAAATAATCAAGATATAAATTCATTAGTTAATACACTTATAGTTAGACTGTTCGTCTGACTAATGTCTGTTATAATCAGAAGGTTTTATTCTATGTAAACATAGAAAAATATTCCTCCTCATAGATTCCATTGTATCGAAATTTTTATTAGCCGTTATATACAAATCAGTAGTTGCAAAAAAAATCAATTCTCTAGACTAACAATTATGAATGGTAGCCACTGGTTACGAGATAAAAAAAAAAAATGATAGCCACTTTTTATTCTATGTAAACATAGAAAAATATTCCTTCTAATAGATTGCATTGTATTGAAATTTTTATTAGCCGTTATATACAAATCAGTAGTTGCAAAAAAGTCAATGCTCTAGACTAACAATTATGAATGGTAGTCACAGGTTACCAGATAAATAAAAAATGATAGCACTTTTGTACTTTCGGTAGCCATTTCTAGATATAAATACAACATTAATCAATAAAATTCAAACAGTTTTTTTTTTCAAAGTTGATTCCCAAAATATATGATTTTTTTGCAGGCGATTGCTGAAAATGTGATTATTTCGATTCTATTCCAGTTAAATCAAGCTTTGCTTAAAACATTTTTTTTTTTTTTTTTTAATTCGCAATAATTTTGCGTCCTATTATTGAAACATGAAATCATTTCTCCTCTAATTATCATAATTTACGATAGATCACGGAAACAATTGCAAAAATATGCTGTTATTTCACCACAAATTGATAAATTTAAAAATTTACAAAGTTATTTACCCCAAAACGTAATAATTTGTCAGATCATTACTGAAATGCGCAATTTTGCAGCTAATTGTCCAAATTTAAATTTTATAAAGCAAATAATTGCCGAAATACAGAATTATTTCGTCGCTAATTAATAAAGTTAGCGGTTCTTCAAAGCCATTCTCTGTAATATGCGACAAGTTTGCGACTTACTATTGAAATAATACTATAGAATACTAATAGAGTACTTATGAAACTATACTATGTATACTACTTACAATAGAATACTAATTAAAAATTTCACCATTCATTGACAAAATTTACGTTTAATTGCTATCAATTTTTAAAACAGGATATAATTTCGCCGTTAATCAATAAAATTCGCGTTTTTTTTTTTTTCCATCTTTCGTTCTTTTTTGGATGGATGGATAATTGTCGGTAGCGATGTGCTCTGAAAAGAAACAATTTTTTCAGCTTCACACTGAAAAAAACCAGTATGTTGTGTCCAGCCCAAGACTTTCTTTTATATAATTTTGCACAAATTTTTGCAATAGAAATTATTTATTGAATTATTATTTATAATTTTTTTTTCCCATGACCAATGAAGACGCTTGTTTTTTTTTTTTTTTTTTTTTTTTTTTTTTGGTTAAAAAAGAAAGAAATCGATTACTTTGTTTTAAATTATCACATATCTATAGTTCAACCATTAGTTTTAAAGTTATTGACGAGATCTTTCGAAAGATACCCACATTGAAAATTTACACACCCTGGATGAGTATTTCCCCCCCCCCCCCGGGTGGGAAGCGATGCTACACATGCACAAACTTTTTTTTACTAGTTTAATTGTACTACTACTACTTTTTACTACTACTACTTATTACTACTACTTTTATCAATAATTCATATTAATTTTACAATCACACGTTAAAAATAACTCTCATTATGCACATTTATACGAAATATTGTTTATACTGCCATGTTAAAAATTTAGAAAAAATGGGATCACAGCTCCACCGGTTGAGCGATTGATCCCCAAATCTAATCAGCACCAGTTTATGTCAAGGTGCAACGAAATACTAAGTTTGTTAAATTTCTTTCATTGATTCGTGAGATGCAACGTCCACAAAATTTGTGACACACACACAGACAGACAGACATTTTTAAAAAACAGTTAAATCATGTTCCGGACGTCTCAAAACGTGTAAATCCACGAAAACTGCAGTTCGAAAATCTTCACGAATCCAATATTTTCTTTATATATGCATACATAAGAAATTATTAAAGGATCAAAAATACTCAAAAATGAGTAAAAATGTGTCAAATTAGTGTATGCCAAGCACTCAAAATAGATCCAAAACAAATATACTTGAATTTTAAAATACCATTGCCTATTATTGAGTATAGTATTAATATGCTGAAAAACTGGCGTCGACAATTGTCAATACCAGTATCCCAGACATAGATTCTCACTGATGTATTTTTACATAAATGAAAATAAAACCGCTACGAATATGGTTCTGGCGAGTTCAGGGAATAACTCTTGTGTTTGAACTCTTTCTGTGTAAATCTGTATAGAAATTCTCTTGAAGAACTTCTTTCAGTTCAGCATATTTATAATAAACTAGCAGGCAACGCCCGCTTCGCTGGTCCCTATTTTTAAATGAATCACTATAATTACTGAATTCTCAAAATTGCATTAATTTTTATCACGTGAAAAAAAAAAAAAAAAGAGAAACAAAATCTGATTAGGAAAAATGTCGCACAGGGTTCTCACTGCCTTCGGAAAAAATTCCCAAAATGCTCTAACTCTTATTTCTATTATTTTCCCCCTTCGCCCCCCCCCTGTCTCTCCTAATAATTTTACAAATTTTAAAATATCCGCAATCGATTTGTAAGTATCAAAAACCTTTATGCACCAGTTTTGAACGATATATCTCTATTTTTACCCCTCTTCTCCCCCTTCCCGCCCCTCCTAGTAATTTTAAAAAATCGAAAATATCCGCAATCGATTTGTAGGTATTGGAAACCTCTATGTACCAATTTTGAATGATCTAACTCTATTTTATTATTTTTGCCCCTCTGACCCCCCCTTCCCGGTCCTCCTAATAACTTTACACTTTCGAAAATATCCCCATTCGACTTGCAGGCCTCTAAAACCTATCTGTACCAATTTTGAACGGCCTAACTGTATTTCTATTTGTTTTTGCCCATAGCCCCCTTACCACCCCCACCCCCACCCCCTTCCCGCCCCACCTAATAATTTTACAAATTCGAAAATATACGCAATCGATTTGTAAGTATCGAAAACCTCTATATACAAATTTTGAACGATCTAACTCTATTTTTATTTTTTTGCCCCCCCTCTTCCCTCCCCATTTCCCGGCCCTCCTAATAACTTTACACTTTCGAAAATATCCCCATTCGACTTGCAGGCCTCTGAAACCTAACTGTACCAATTTTGAACGGCCTAACTGTATTTCTATTTGTTTTTGCCCATAGCCCCCCCTTACCGCCCCTCCTAATAATTTTACAAATTCGAAAATATCCGCAATCGATTTGTAGGTACCGAAAACCTCTATATACCAATTTTGAATGATCTAACTCTATTTTCATTTTTTGCCCCCCTCTCCCCTCCCCCTTTCCCGGCCCACCTAATAACTTTACACTTTCTAAAATATCCCCATTCGACTTGCAGGCCTCTGAAACCTATCTGTACCAATTTTGAACGGCTTAACTGTATTTTTATTTATTTTTGCCCATAGCCCCCCCTTCCCGTCCCACCCCCTTCCCGCCCCTCCTAAATATTTTACAAATTTGAAAATATTCGCAATCGATTTGTAGGTATCGAAAACCTCCATATATCAATTTTGAACGATCTAACTCTATTTTTATTTTTTGCCCCCCGCTCTCCCCTCCCCCCTTCCTGCCCCTCCTAATAACTTTACACTATCGAAAATATCCTCATTCGACTTGCAGGCCTCTAAAACTTATCTGTATCAATTTTGAACGGCCTAACTGTATTTCTATTTGTTTTTGCCCCATAGCCCCCCCCCCCTGCTGCCCCACCTGGGGGCTGAATTTCTAAAATTTTAGAAATTGGTTTTTAGATATTTGCATTAGCTATATTTTAGAGCAAAAATTTCACGTATATCTATTTTTTTGTTTGAGATACATAGGATTATGCGAAATCACGTTTTACGCATGTGAAATCACGTTTTGCCCCCCCGCTCCCTTTGGGGACCGAATTTTGAAAATTCCAGAAATTGGTTTTTAGACATTTGTATTAGCTATATTTTAATGCAAAAAATTTACGGATATCTGTTTTTTTGTTTGAGATACGAAGGATTTTGTGAAATCACGTTTTGCCCCCCCTCCCCCACTTGGGGGGCGAATTTTGTAAAATCGCTTCTTAATGGATGCCTACGTCATAGAATGAACATTGTCACAAAATTTCATGCTTCTAGGTCCAGGGGTTTTGTCTGGGCGATGATGAATCACCCCCTAACTCAGTCAGTCAGTCAATCAGTCAGTCCGTCAGGAAAAACGATTATATATATAGGGATTATGAAGTGAACATATATTAATTTGAAAACAAGCGATATTTCATAAATGAGAGAAGCATGTTCTTTTGTTAAAACAGAATTACTACCTTTGAAATGAATAAATCCATTTATTCATTTTTGAACACTTCGTTTTTAAGTGTAGATGCCAAATACTTTCCTGGATTGAACACTTTTGTATTCGTGATTATGTTCAAAGTTGAAAAAACTTAAATAAATAAAAAATTAATTAATTAACTATGAGAGAATCCCGATTTTACATTTTTTTATCATCTTGAGGGCAATAATACGATAGTTTCCTACTGCTCCCGTAGAAGCTACGGTGATTCCGTAGTTGTTGACAAATATAGCGTTTTAATTTATGATTTTGTTTTTTAAAAAGAAAATATAAAATGGTCGCCCCATTTGGTGACTAGTGTTTGAATTTTTGGTAGCCATTTTGAATGTAATGATCGCCAATTGGCGACTGTTGACTACTAATCTAGATCTTTAAGAAAAAATGACCAATAAATAGTTGTCGGAAGGTAATAAAAAGAATTTAAAGATAACAACATAAATTTAAAACACAATCAACAGTTGTTTCCTGTCGAAATAGTAGAGCAAATCCATATCAAGCGAAATAATTTTTTTTTCGTCTGATACAGTGTTGTGCTATTCTTTATATTCAAAGCAATTGTAGTTAGTTTTTGAAATTAATGTTATTTCCTAAGGAAGGTTTTTAATTCCTTACAAATGAAAAGTGCTAATTAAACCTTCATCAATAAGAAACATTGTAAGCTTGAATAAATTATATATTAATTGCAGAGTTTTTAAAAGTTCTTAGAGAAATCAGATTCTTATAAGATGGACAGACAGACCGACGAAAAATGTCATTAAATTTTTTTTCCACTCTTTCGGAAAGTGTAAAAATATGGTGTTTAGAAACAAATGTGGTGTTGAATGAAAGTATATAGCGAATTTTAAAATACCATAATTTCCGGTAGATAACCCGCAGGTAAGATGTGTCATTTCTCCACCAGAAAATTCATTTAATAGAGAAATCTATACTTTTTCGAAGAAGAGCTCACCAAATATAAATCTATTTTTAACACGCTTTTATTAACTTCACCCTACATGTATGTTTGTATGTTTATAACCGCTCTGGAGCAAACAAAAAATCTATATTGTGAAAAAAGACATTTCCTACGTGAACGCTGTGGCTGTGAGGTAAAGCTCCGCGCTACGGATCTAAAGGTCTAGCAGTAAGGGGAGATTTTTTAAAAATGGTTTTTGTTTAATTCTAAATTATTTTAATTGAAGATTTAAATGTATGCAAATATTATGGTGTGTCACTCACACGATTTTCTTTTACCCTGCATTTTAATACTAAGATAGATATTTTGTGCTTTTTAGTTTGCATTTCTATAAAAAAGTGTTTTTTAATTTTTTAAAACTATAATATTATTCAATTGAAATTTCTGGTGCAGAACTGGATTATGTAACTTGCGGTACTAAAAATACGGTACTAAAAATTCTTTTTGCGAATATCTATTTAGTTCTCTACATTATTATAAACGAGTTATTTCAGAAAAATTGAAAATTTAGCTTCATTTATAATAACTAATTACTCCATAGATTAAAATACTTTTGACTTTAAAACTGAAAACAAAACAATTGCAGTCGAAAGTGAATTTAAACATTATACTTTACACTGAAGATAAACTGTTATATGCCAAACAACTCCTTTGTTCGTCTTTAACCATAAATCAAACCAACGTTCGCTTTTAAAAGAAAGTAGGAGATTGAAAACTTTCTAAAGTATTTCCCACTCTCTGTTTTAAGAGCTTTCATTTTCAAAGTAATAAATTAAAAGAAAGAATCATGTAGTTTGTGAGAATTATAAAATATTTTCAAATGTATTTATTACCTTTACAATGAAAATAGAAATATCTTTGTACCACCACTACAAACAATGAGTTCATATATTAAGATCATCAATCATCATCAAAGATAAAATTTTGGTATTGTGACTCTTGTATATTGGGTGGGTTATCAAAAAAATATTTTCCTGTAAGAGAAGAATTTAACAAAATTTTATTTACTTCCTATCTGTAATTCAATAAAATGCTTTCATAATGTATTTGAGTCGCAAGATTACTTGTTCTATTTTTATTATTATAGGAAAATGTAACTTGGATGTGATTTTTATGCACAAATGAGTAATTTTTCTGTAAATTTAATCATACTTTAATCATTTAAAATTCTGAACCTAAATTATTACATTTATTTTGAAATATATTATACTATTTTTTAACGGGCATACGTCTTTTTAGATTGCTGTGTATAAGACTATATGTTGAAATATATCGTTTGGGGTAAAAGCAGCCCGTTACATTCGGAGCGAATCGTCCATTTTAAAATCGCTAATGTAACTTTTTTTAAGCTCTCCGTCAAATCTTACACGTATTGCTTGTACAGGTAGTACGTTGTATCCAGCCAATTTATGGATAATTATGCATTACATATCAAAATTATTATTAATAATGTTGATGCTTGTACATTGTCTAATTATTATAAATTTTAACTCTGTTATTTAATACAATGTTTTATATTTGTACCACATTAATTTTATAATGAACATTACAATACTCGGAAAAAGTTAGAACGAACTGTTTTTAAGGCGAAAATAATTTACACTCCTTAAATTTCGTGTTAACAATATTCGTCTATTCGACAGTTCTGACCTGAACTAACTACTAGACTACTATACTAGGCTACTACCACAGGTTAAGACTACTATATAACAGGCTGAATCATTCGCCGCCATTTGACCGTCAAGTCCGTCATTGCTAAAACTAAAAACTATTGTATATGACTATTATATGAGATTATATAAGAAGTCTTAACCTGACCTTTAACGTGCGTAAGGAAAGTACGAGTCGCGAAACTCTTTTCAGGGCTTTACTTTCTCTACTAAAGTATTCTAATACGGAGTTAGGATTTAAAAAGAACTTGCGTATTTTACGAGATTCGCCACGGAAGTTTTAGTACAAGCGCGGTTAAAGGGAAAGATGCGAATTAGCTAAACGTATAAAAAGAATGAAGGTATCGTGCTCGGGGAGATGGAGGGGGTTTACGTGTGAAGTAGGTAGTGAAGTGGCTTCTGCCTGGAAGCATAAGTCTGGCCACGAGTGCGCCAAGGATATCTAGCTGTACGAGAGATCATCGAGTTAGTAGTCAAGATTTTTAAAGAGTGGTATTATAGTATCGTTTATTGATTTATGTTATAATAGTTAAGTTACATTCTTGCTAGCTAGTAAAAGTATTTAGTATCTATAATTTGAGCAAATAAATGTATTTCAAAAGGTCGTTTAATGGTGTAGTCCCATGCTCCCTTGAATTGAATTTTAATTAAATATAATATTCAGTTGTACATTTGTCTCTGTGAATTACTTTCTCTCACTACTCTATTAAGTATGAGGTTGGCAGACAAGCCGACGCCTTTACACGTGTCATTCGAAGCCTCTTTGCCTGTTCTTACTACGAGTATAAAGCCGCAAAAATCCCGGAAATAGAAAGAAAACGTCACATGGCTGTACAGTGTTGTCAGATTGGGGACTTTTTTGATTCAGCTGCAACCAATAATCCTGAGAAGTGATACTTCATATACATAATAGACGATTAATCTTCCAACTTATTAGACAGACATTACAATTAAAATTTAGTTTTGACAATTGAATAAAAAAAAAGTCTCCAATCTGGCAACACTGTGGCTATAATCCACACTTAAAAGTAGTCACTTGAAGCATACCTGGTAACATCTACAGTTTATTCCGTTAGACCCGACCTATGTTCATACCAGTATAATTTAAGGGCATTTTTCTTCTTAATTAAACGTAATTACATATTGAACTTCCTCTAAAATCTGACTGGTGTGAAAAAAAATGCGGGGTTAACAGTAATCCAGAATAAATTACAAATTTACAAGGTATGCTTGAAGTCTGACGCGAGGTGATTACTACGCTCTAAATTTAAGATATTTCTCAAAAATAAGTCACTTGTATCACAAACGTTTCAGGAGACAACTCTTATACTTTATCTTGATGCAGGATCTTCCGTTTTCACAAACAAAAGTTCGGAAAACAATCATATAATGATGGCCAAACTATAACAAGGTATATTTCTATTCCCGTAACAGCAGGAAGAAAATTTGAATGGAGTGCTAAATATGATGTACTTGGGCACATGAATTCTGATGGGATCCCTGGTTAAAGATCATTTACTTGTTATTTATATGGGTGAT
Source organism: Salticus scenicus (assembly GCA_963930645.1). Lineage (NCBI taxonomy): Eukaryota > Metazoa > Arthropoda > Arachnida > Araneae > Salticidae > Salticus > Salticus scenicus. The sequence goes on from OZ005662.1 coordinate 146,321,683, forward strand.
TAATTATTTTGTTGTCTGCCATTCCCATAATCATGATTATGTTGCCCACAGTATACGTAAATCAAGCATATTGTAGACCTTTACAAGTTTGTTTATAGCTCTATTTGTTTGATGCATGCATTAAATTCCTTATATACACTTTAAAATAAAAGTTTATACTCTCATTTAAGCTGGTTGTTTTAATTTTAATTTTATTATTTTTATTGTTAACTCTCCACATCTTTCCTAAAATTACCCTACTATTTAAATTTTGGTAGACAGGGTTAATATCATGGAGTATGCAAAACCGTTTTGAGGAAATAGCTGAACTGGCTATTTATACTTGAAAACAAGCAGTCCGAAAAAAAAAAAAGACATAAAAAGACATAAAAAAAAGAGACTCAAATAATAACTAAAAGTATCTCTTCTATTGAGATTATTTTTGAAAAAAAAAAAAAAATATATATATATATATATATATATGTATATGTATCTCTTAAAATGAGCCCATTTAAAATTAATAAAAAGCTTTTCTATTGGGGTTTGTTGATAAAATGTTAGTATTAACAGTGGATGTTTTATAAAACATAACGTTAAAGTTAATCGATCACAAAAAGAAAAAAAAAACATTTTCATATGCAATATAACTGAAATTCTTTCTAGGAGTAAACCTTTTAAAGAAGTCCATACAAAAAAATAAAAATAAAAAAGCATTAAAGTTACTTTTTTTATGACATCGTTGTACAGGATGTCCTAAAAGTTCCAGTACTGACGCTGATGTATTTTTTATTTACAAAACAACAAACCTTAAAACGATTATTTTTATGCTAATGATAAAAGGCACATTTAAGATAACGGAGGAAAAAATACAGAACTTACATTTATAATAAATGTTCAAAATGTCCACCCTTTTCTAGGAGGCAAAGCTGAACTCGTTTGCGCGTGTGTTTAGAAACGCGTTTTAACATGCTGGGAGTGATTTCTTGTAGAGAAACCTGTACACACCTGCACAGAACCTGTATTACAAAATTGTCGAACGAGCTGATATAGCATATTTTTACTCGGTATTGCATCCTCTGGATATTTATATCGCCAAACATCTTTGCATCTTTCATACGATTTACATTCAAAATGAGCTTCAAACAGCGTTATTCTCTGAATGCGTGATAAACTCATTTCACTATGAAGAACAAAATAACATAAAACTTTATTCTCACAAAACTTGAGCGAAAAAAGAAACAAACGATAAAAATTAAAGAATTGATGCAATAATAAGCAGACGATAAAATTTAATATTTAAAAAAATCATGGACACAATGAATTATTTAAGTTGGAGTACTGGAACTTTTAGGACACACTGTATTTTTGGCTTAGAAATATTAAGTTAAAAAAAATATTTTTCGCTGCACTAAATTACGAAGTATGTATTTGTATTAGATATATTTAAAAATAATGATTTTAAAATTTACACGGTATTTAAATAAAATGTTCGTCTATATAGAAATAACGCCACAAGATATTGAAACCCTGTTCCCAAACTTTTAACAAAAATTTTAGAGTGATCCAAACTTTATATTTTATTTGCTGTCAATTTTATGGCTCGTTGTAAAGATTATGGTTAAAGTTGGGCTGCGGGGTTTTAATTTTTTACAAAATATAAACCACTAGGTATATAAAACGTTTAAAAACTGAATAGATTTCCTTTGTTGCCAAACAAACAATCCCCCCCCCCCCCAAAAAAAAAAAAAAAAAAAAAAAAAAAAAAATCCTAATGATATAATATCCAATTCTTTATCTGATTTTGTTTAAACTTGCAAACTTTCTATAGAAACTTAGCATTTTAATAAAATATGACGAGAGAAGGATTTTTTATTTTAATGAAAAGTGATGTAAATGCTGATATAAGATAAAAATATTCATAAATTATATGAATAATATTCTTCTCTAGTTAAAAAAATAAAGAAAAAAAAAACTAAAAAAAAAAAAAAAAACATTTTTAACATCAGTTTTTAATTATTTTACATCTCTGAGTAATTATTAAAAAAAAAATAATAATAGCATTAAAATTATGGATTTCGCGTATAAAATATATTTCAAAATAATCAGTTTAAACTACGTCACATTTAAATTAATAGTTTTGCTAAGCAAAATCAGTATAAAACGATACGAAATAACAATAAGAAGAATGTGAAACATTTAAAAATCTAATAGATTCTCTTTCTTTGTAAACAGGCAATCGGTAAAGAAAATCAATTTGGAACATAATATAATCAATACATCAGTTTTTGATCATTTTACATGTTTGAGTAATTATATTTAAACAGTAATAATAACATTAAAATTATGGATTTCGCGTATAAAATATATTTCAAAATAATCAGTTCAAACTACGTCACATATAAATTAATAGTTTTGCTAAGCAAAATCAAGTATAAAGCGATACGAAATAACAATAAGAAGAATAGAAACATTTACAAACCTAATAGATTCTCTTTCTTTGTAAACAGGCAATCGTTCAAAGAAAATCAATTTGGAATACAATATAATCAATTTGGAATACATCTCTAACATCAGTTTTTGACCATTTTACACCTTTGAGTAATTAGATTAAAAAAGAAAGAAAGAACACATTAAAATAATCGATTTCGCGTATAAAATATATTTCAAAATAATCAGTTTAAACTACGTCACATTTAAATTATTAGTTTTGCTAAGTAAAATCAGTGTAAAACGATACGAAACAACAATAAGAAGAATGTGAAGCATTTACAAAACGTAATAGATTCTTTTTCTTTGTAAACAGGCAATCGGTAAAAGAAAATCAATTTGGAATACATTATAATCAATTTGGAATACATCTCTAACATCACTTTTTGACCATTTTACATCTTTGAGTAATTAGATTAAAAAGAAAGTAGTAACACATTAAAATAATCGATTTCGCGTATAAAATATATTTCAAAATAATCATTTTAAACTGTTTGACATTAAACTTAATAAGTTTTGCTAGAAAAATAAAAAAAAAAGAATAAAGCAATACAAAATAACCATACGAAGAATGGAAAACATTTTCAAGACCTAATAGATTTTTCTTTGTAAACAGGCAATCGGCAAAAGAAAATCAATTCGGAATACAATATATTGTAAAAGGAAATATTTCTAATGTTGTTTAAAAATCCAAATGTTTATTTAATTTTTACTTAAAAGGATGTAGCTTTAGCAATGTAGTCTTCCGAAGTAATAGAAAATATTTAATCAGAACATGTCAGTAAAATGATATGATCTATTTATTTATTTATCTGAAAAATGATGTAAAATTGTATCGACTCAAATATAATATTCTAATATCCTAACATACTATATGTTTCCGCATTAAATCTTCAGGAATCATAAATAATCTATTTAAAAAAAAAAAACTTTTAAAACCCAAATTCTTAATGTATCATAACAAATAAATCTTTTCTAAGTTATGATTTTGCAATTTTTTTTTTGTATTAAGATGAAATGATAAAGTTCAGCGGAAAAGAATTTGTACTCTTTTAACCGGTGGGTGAACCGGTCGTGGACCAAATCACCCAAAAAATTTTCTGAGGCATTTGATTCATTGACCGATGCATTGCTATGATTGGCCATTAGTGATTGCTCTGGTTGTGCCACCTATCGGTCATTACAAACGTAAATATGCATAAAAACTTTTTTTTTTTTTTTTGTAAATAACTGCATAATTGTTTTAGAATTATAAAAATATGCATACAATGTTGCTCCCTGCAAACGCTTTTTTAATTTAGAGTTTTAAAAAATATTTTAAATATGTTTGTATACTACTTTGTGAATTTATCGATGAGTTAATTTTTATAAAACATTTTTATGTTTGAATACTAAATTTTTGCTTTAAATTTCAACATTCGAACATACAAAAAACTTCTTTAAAAAACTCTCAAAAAATTCTTAAGATACTGTGTAGTCAACGAAAAGTTTTCTTTTATCAATTGACATGTTTTCTACTAATTATCTACAAATATTAACACTCAGGACGCTCGACCACCGCGTTACTAACATGGCGCTCTAACCACCTGAGCCACGGAGAGACAAATGAAAAATCTTATATTTACCTTAAAATGAAGGCGCATTTTTTATTAGCTTGAGATTCACAAACATAGCATAGTGAATGACAGTAAATACATAAGAATTTGGGGAAAAGGGTTGAACATTAAAAAAAAACAAACATTAAAGTTAATTTTTTAAGCACCACTTTACATTTTTTTTTACGTAAAAAAACATTTTATCATTACAAAAGGAGAGGTGCATGAAATATATTAGAAGAGCTCGTTTTTAATTTACACAAGATTGAAATGGAAAGTTTTGCTAAACAGAAACAACATAAAGCACAAAGAATGTAATACAATATTAAAAAGTAATAGCTTTTCTTCTGTATTCAATAGAAGAAAATATTGGATTCATCGACTACCGATTTCAGACGGATTTGCACGTTTTGGGAGCTATAGAAAACGATTTGACCATTTTTAGAAAATGTCTTTTGGGGTGCGGGATATTTTTTTTTCAAAGTGTATTTCAACAACTATTGCTCAGAATTACATATATATTTATTTGATAATTGCTCCTTGACATAAATTAGTGCCTATCACTTTTGGTGCCAGTTGCAGAATAGCTGACGCTGCTGTATAGCTATTTCTGCAGTTCTAGGAAAGGCTTACAGCTTAGAATTACACATAAATTTATATATAATTGCACCTTGTCATATATTAGTGCTTATCAACATTCGCTACCAAAAGCTGAACAGGTGGGGCTGCTACACAGTGATTTACGCAATTACAGGGAAGGCTATACCTCAGTAACTAATGCACAGAATTGCATATAAAGCTATATATAGATTCGGCTTGACATAATTTAGATCATTATTTTGTGCCAATCACAATTACAGGGAAGGCTATATCTCAGTAACTTATACACAGAATTGCGTAAAAATGTATATGTAGATTCGGTTCAGCTTGACATAAATTAGTGTCTAAATATTTGGTGCGAATCGCTCAACAAAAGGTGCTGCTATACATTGATTTCCGCAATTTAAGGGAAGGCAATATCTCAGGTTCTATAGCGTAAAATAGAACGAAACTTGATAAGTGAAAAGGCTATTATTTTAATTTTATTGATTCAGGTGCATATCGACCAATAGGTGAAGCAGCCGTTTTTCAAATTTCCCCGAGAATGGGACGGATGTCGTATGCAAGGTAAAATATCACTTACATTGGACATTTCGCGTGATACCTCTTTGAGATGAAAACAGTCTGCATTTGTAATGCAAAACATAATAACAAATAATTTTTACTGCGTGAATTTGTATAAGAAAATATAGAAAAACATCTTATGATGGCCCAATTTACTAATTTCTATTTCTATACAGGCAATCTGTTAAACAAAATGATTTTAAAAGGGGGAAAATTGGAAAAGGAAAAGTTTCCTTAATGATATATAAAAATCTAACTGCTTATTTAGCTTTAATTTGAAATGATGTAGCTTAAAAAAAAAAAAAAAAAAAAAAGCCTTTTTTTAAGTAATAGGAAATATTTTAGAAGAATATGTGGATAGAATGATACGATCAAAAACGAATTGTTTTCGTGAAAAATGTCATAAAGCTCTTTATTACTAAATAAATAAATATTCTAACATCTTTTTTTTTTTTTTTTTTTTTTTTTTTTTAGTAGGTCTTCTAGAGTAGTTTAACACTGAAAAAAAAAGTTTAAAATATATTTAAAATCCATTTATGACGGTTTTAGATATTTGCGTAGTAATTATGGAATTACATTAAGTCCGTCCGACCAGATCTTGTACAGTCGGCTAACAAATAACTGACGCTATACTTTTTTGCGGAAATATTGACTCTTTCAGTATCCCCAGGTACAAGAAGATTAAAGGTAGGTTATAGTGATTACCTATCTAGTAGTTTTAAAAATAGTTCTAATTTGGTGCGTTGTTGCACATACACGTAGACCGCTCAATGAAACTTCTCGTACGTGAATGCTGGTTCTTCATAATTAATTTATTGGTGACTTTAACGCAAAATCTTCCCAAACGCATTTACCAGAGCGCAAGTATTTGCAATCTATTCAGGCACCACCTGGTACCACTAAAATGCACTAAAACTTGGAGTTAGTTGCTTCCATAATGGGGCTGAGATCAAAGGACAAGGAACACAGGCAACATTTGACTAGAGACCTTACATTATAACAGACTGGACATTGACCCGCCAGTTGATCCGCCATGTTTGTTCAGGCTATTATATACGATACCATTACGTCATGAAAATATCTTGAATGATTCTGTGCATGGTTCTCTAAAGATAAACCAAACCATTTCCCATGATTTTAATTAAAAGAAAAGTGTCAGGTAAAAGTTTTTTATGTTCTACGGCGAACGAGTGATCATTGAACGAGCGTCCACCATCTTTGTTCAAAGTCCAGTCTATCTCTATCAAGAGAGATGCTACCTGTGATGGTCAGCTGTGGTTATTGACCTCGTAGTATTGTTTCAAAAAGCAATTGCAGTATCGCATTCTTTCCTTTTCATTAGATACGCTGGATTTCACTACCCAGGTTAATCGATGCAACAACAAAGCACAAGAAGCAATATTCTTTTTGTTTCTTTTTCTCAGATTTCATACAGTATATATTTTATTTATGAAAAGTATCGTAATTTTCGGGTAAGAACTAGCAAGTCAAATATGTCAATTTTTCACTAGAAAATATTATTGACAAATAAAGTAGTATCTATACGATTCGTTTCTTTGAAATAATATAAATTTTTTCTGTTAAATAAAATTTCTCGTAGAGGGAATGACGTATTTTACTTGCTGATAATGTACCAAAAATTATGGTAACAAGTTTAACTATAACGTAGTTAAAATTACGGTACGTCTTAAAAGTTTTGATAGACATATATTTTTAGTTTTTCATAATAACTTAATCTTTCATCTCTTACGCTGGAGACGTAATTACAAGAGAGCATTGTAAGCAAATTAAACTTCTGAAGTTTATTATGATATATTCTGAAAAAAGTATTAACATTCTGAAATATTTTCTTCGAAATGCTGTAGATAATTATGTGGTATATATTTAAATTACACGTGTTATATACGTATAAGTTACATGTGGTCTAATAAGCAGCGTTTAAAATGTCAGTTTAACAACAAAGGAGCTAAATTTGTGTAACACTAAATTATTATTTAAGTTTTATTATAAATGTTGCATATAAAATTTAACCTTTTACACTCGAAAGGTGACTCTCGTTCATCACTTGATTTGATACGGTAATATTTAAAATGTTTAACAAATGTCCTTCTTTGAAATATAAAGATTCATAAAATGAGGAAATGAAAGTTTTTAAAAGTTAATTGTGTGTGAAATAATTTTATGTTAATGCTAAGTAATTCACCAAATATGCGGACAATTGTCTCGACCTGGTACGCCGGAGCGAAAAAGTCCTCTAGTGCAAAGGATTAACTTATTCTGTTGGCATACTGCATTTTTCATAGGATCAATTATAATTAGACATTTGTTTAATTTTTGTAAGCCGCATGAGGTCCGACAAAAAGCGTTGAAAATCCTAGTCGCATTGTTTTAATTAAATTAATTAATTCTTGACTTAATATACACTGGTGGCATATTGGAATTTTTATAGAAAGCTTGAGTTAAGAATATATATTTTAGAACTGTGTGGAATCACATGAACTAAGTTGGAAATAATAGTGACACTACTGATAAACAAGCTGGCGCTGAGAAACAACTTCATTTCTACAAAACTTAAGGCAAACGTTAAAAGTATGAAATTAATATATTTTTAATTGTATGAATTTTGGAAAGTTAAATTAGATTGTTTCAGTTATTGATTTATAAAACATGTGTGTTTTTCGTCCTTCAAATGTAATAGATTGTATTTTAAAAATGATTTACATTTTTGTATCGTTAATCGTTTTTAATACACTGTTAAAAATAAAATTGTATGTTTCAGCAGAAAAACGGTTCCAATTTAGCTGCAAAGAATATTTTGGTGCTATTGTTCACCATTTTAGTAGTGCCATGTCAGGAGTAAGGATTAGTGAAACATAGCTTCAAAGCATTGGTTATTCGCGATTGTAATGAAATGCTCGCCCTCTGGTGGGCTAAGGTGAAATTACAATTAACGTGCATAGCTTTCGGTTTTCATGGAGACGCCATTGCTTGCCGATGTTTAGTTTTACATATATTTATTGAATAAAAAGGAATAAATCTCATAAAAAAGGAAATACTTACTGTTGTGTGCTACAGTGTAACTCCAAAAATCAAGAAATCCGGAATTAAGCTTCCATTTATTTCCAAATGACAAATTTAAAATTTCAGTTGCTTCGGTTAATGGAAGTAAAAAATCAATCAGATGATTTGATACTAATATTTGTTCAGCTTCAGTTAAATATCTACTTCCGATCGAACTTTGAATAAACTAAAATATTTTTTCCAAAAGCAATCAATTTTCCATGATGTAATGGCGCAGAAATTGTAGCACAAATATTAAGTAGTAACGCAAATAGAACATTAATATGTAGACGTGGCTATTATATTTACTAACAACAAAAGCTGAAAAAGCGCCATCTATCGATCATTACAAACGCGGATTGCTAAACTGAAACCGTTTTAATGGTAAAACATACCATTTTATTTTTAACATTTTTTCCCCCTTGGTGATAATAAAGCCTTAAAAAAAAAAAAAAAAAAAAAAAAAAAAAATCTTCATTTGAACGTACAGAAGGTCATTCACACTTTGTGGAAACGATTTTAGAATTTATTTTTCTCTTTCGTAGTTTGAGGTAAAAATTTTGCAACTATAGAATAACCGTCTGCTACTTTTATCATTTAATTGGAATGTAGAAATAAATGGAATGTAAAAATAAAATAATTTTGAAAATGGTTCCTAAAATTGATAGATGACTTGAAGGCTCCGAAACTGCACTTTTCGGGGCGAAATATTCCTATCACTGAATTATAAAGATAAAAAACGCAGTTATTATATTTCAAACAAGAAAGAAAAATCATGCGGTACTCATTCAATATTAACACTTTCCAACTGTACATACTTGTTGTTTTTTGCAAAATTCAATGTTCTTTGCCTTCGTTATCACACAACGGACAGATATAAGGACTAAAAGGTATACAGATAGACTAATTGAATTCATAATCATTCTTAAACATTGTTGGAAAGGGCTAACAATGCTTAACGCGAAAGATAATGCAGCCCTTAATGTAACTGAATGGTTTAGTGTAGCCTTATATATCTCGATGTGAATCATATCATATTCTATAAAAAGGATTATTTTAGCATTATAACAATACATTTCACTTTCTTTATGATATTTTCAGTAGAATGTTATTTAAATGTGATTTATAAAAATGTCTGTCGTAAACCGGAGTGCATGGGCATTTTTTTTTTTTGTGTGTGTGTACACAAACCAGTTTTACAGAACTTGTTAATGTCATTTTAAATAGGGAAACTAACCTTAATAACACACGTTATTTTTAAGAAATTCTGAAAAGTTTACGGACACTGAGGACAGGCAGACTGAAAGATACACTAATTCAAATCATATTCACTTTTAAACATTCTTAGAAATTGTTAAAAATGCTTAATGTAAGCGTAAACACAATTGCAGCAAATTTTCAATAATAGCCATTAATGTAAATAAAGATTTTTGTGTGGCACTGTAAATCTTAATGATAATCATGTTATATTTTATAGAAAGCATTCTTTTGTGCATTATGAATAACATATTTCAATTTCCTTAAATTTTATGGAAAGTAAATGTGTTAAAATTTGTTGTGTAAAAATAGTACTTCTCCTAGATCCCAATGCTTTGAAGTTCTTTTGGGTGTCCCCGTAAGCAAACTAGCCCCATTTTCTATTGAAAATAACTTGAATAAGATATTTCAATTTCATTAAAATTTAAGTAAAATAAAGGTATTAAATTTGGTTTAAAGAAATACCGCTCACAGAACGCAATGCTTCGGAATAATTTCGAGTGTCCCTGTAGACAAAATAGTAAAGGTATTGACTCCATTTCAATAGGGAACATCCAACTACAAGCTTGAATAACAAATATCAGTAAAAATTTCATGAGTATTTACGGAGTTAGAGAGCGGAGAGTCAGACAGATAGACATATGGACAAACAGACAGGCAAACCGAAGTCATTAACACTTTTTAACATTGTTGGAAAGTGTTAAAAAAGTATTTATATTGTATTAAATTTGAAAGGGAAAAAAGTCTAAGTGAAAGTATAAATGAAACCATGACCGCGAAACGTCCTCCTAAGACTGTTCGGCTATAGGTAAATATCAAGAATGTAGAGTCTCTGTTCCTAAAAGAAAGCCCACCGACTCAAATATCCATTGCGTTGAAAAAAGAAATGTCTTTTGGCACTGTAAGTAAAATCATTCAAAAAGATTTGAAGTTAGAAAAGATGCTTAAACCTAAAGTTCATCAGCTTTTGCCAAAATATATTGCTGAAAGAAAACAAAATTGTAGAAAATAATATGAAAAACATCTAGCTACTGAAAAATGGAAATTTGCAGCAATATTCTATGAGACATGGACATATTTAAGTGACTGTAATTAGAAAAGATCAATTTTCTACCGCTCAACTGACGGGAATGACTGTACAGAATAGCTCTATCAGTGTACAGAAAAGTTCCCAAAGATTCATGATAGTTGCAAGTTTTAGTTACAATGAGAAATAAAAAATTAAAAAAGTCTCAAGTAGAGCCAAAATTAAATCACTCTAGTATTATAAGGAAATTTTAGAAGCAATTTTTAAAGAAAAATTATAGTCTTATATGGAAAGGACATTGATAAAGCTAAGCTTCATATGGGCAAAGCATCTAGTCACGAGTCTAAATCAACTATCGCTTATTTCGAAATAACGAACGAATCAGAAATAAGAGGAAAATGTGTTCCATTTAAAGAAATACCTGTAGAACTACCTGACGCTTCTCCAATGGTCTTTTGGGTTTTGGGTTTATTAAAATGAGCCTTGGGAAAAGGGCATCCAAGAAAATTGAACGGGCTTTGGAAAACCGTACAAGAGGAATAGGATAAAACGACATGACATTACTAAGAAAAAGTTATTTTTATGGAAAATCTGAGCTAGAGATTATGTCAAAAAACATAGCTATCAGATAGAAGTAAATCAACGGAAGTAATACGGCATTTATACGTAAAACTAAACTATTAAAATCGTTTTTATAAAGTGTAACCGAACGTCTGTATTGCAAGATAGTTTTGATTTTATTTTTTAAATTTTATTATGTTCTCTTAAAGCAAATTCTTAATTTTTCGAAAAATATTATCAGGTAGTGAAAACCCATATAAACTATTTACACACACACAAAACAACAACAACAACAACAACCGGGAGCGACTTACTCGACTTTTCAAAGGTTAAGTAATTAACAGATGTAACAATAAATTAAAATGAGAGAAGTTGTAAATTAATATATGCACACTGTAAAAAATAGTTTCTTAAAAATGAGCTAAATTGTCTCAAAATAGCTCCGAAATAATATATACTTAAATTTGAAAACACCCATGTTCTCATTTTTCGGTATACTGACATGTTCAAAAATGGAGACCAATACGAATCCCAATATCCCCATGTTTGACATGTCAATATACTCAAAAATGAGTACGTAGGTTTTCAAATTTAAGTATATATTATTTCGGAGCTATTTTGAAACAATTTAGCTCATTTTAAAAAAACCGTTTTTAACAGTGTATTTATATATGGTATATAAAAGGTGTTCTACGGTGTATATATATATAAGGTATTTGAATATTTTTCTCAATACTGTATGTTGTTTAATTTAACATGCCCTCCGAAAATTTTGAGCCCATATATCATAATGATAAAGATTTTTTTTTTTTTTTTTGTGTGTGTGTGTGTGTGTGTGTGTGTGTGTGTGTGTTTCTGTAAAAACCTATAAGTGCTAGATTCATCAAAATCTATACAGTTCGTGCAACGGTCACCTGTAAAATATTTATAAATTTTCAGTCTAATCGGGTAGGCATTTAGATGCTATCTCACACAAAATAATTTGAGTCCATCACATAATTAAAAAAGAAATTTTCGTTGTGTCCCTATGAAAAAAAAAAAAAAAAAAACCCTGTAAATTATAGATTTCCCAAAATTCCTACATTTAGTATAGCAGTGATCTACAATATACACAAAATTTTTCAGTTCATTCGATTCAGGCATTTAGACGCTTTCGCACTTTAAATAATTTGAACCCAGAGGTCATAGTGAAAAAAAAAAAAAAAAAAAGAAATCAGTGTGTCCCTGGAAAAAAAAAAAAAAAAAAAAAAAAAAAAAAAAAAAAACTGTAAGTCATCAAAATCAATAAAGTCCGTGCTACGGTGACCTATAACGTATGTACCAGCTTTCAGCTCATTCGAACAAAGTATTTAGACGTTATCGTGTTCGCTCACATGCATTCACACATACGTACACACACATATGCATACATACATCAGCGTACAAATTGCTAAAATGAACTCAGGAGACCTCAAAACGTATAAATACACCAAAATTTAAAAGTAGAAGTTTTTCATGACCTCAATACTTTACTTACATGTGTGTGTTCAAAAGTAAAAAATAGCAAGTTTTGATATTTAACAAATTTTAATAAAAACAATTGTTTTTTAACTTGTTTATATTAAGAAGAATATTCCTTTTGCAAATCTTTTAAGGTACTATAATACATAAATACTGCTGAAATAATGGATTTTATATAAAATATTGGAACACGTAGCAATGAAAAATAAGAAACCTTTCTCTTAAAATTGAAGGATTCTGTACGTGATAGGCAAGTCAAAATACTTTATTAAGGTGATGGCTTGGAAAAAAATGTTTACCATTCAGTATTATTTTATCTAACTTTAATCATTTGTACCCTAAACAAAATATTTAAATGTTTGAAAGCATATAACAAAATATTTAACCATATGCGTAAAGACCTACTATACTTTGAAACTATTGTAACTAAACCTAAATTCTTTTACTGATATTTTGAAATAGGGAAACAGCATTTTAAAATTTGAATTGTCTTAATAAAGACTACGCTACAGCTCAAAGTTTAATAATGCATGTTTTAAGACTTGAATTACTTTATGACTTGAATTACTCTGTTCTAACGTATAGCAATGACACAATTGAAAGTATCATTATTGTCAATAAAACACCACCCAACACTACCCAATAAAACCTATCACACTTTGATTGAATGTAGAGCTATCAGCGATCGCGTATAGCCTTGCAGTATGACAATTATAGAATTATTTGCCAAATAACGCTGTTCCGAAGCCTAATTTCAATTTTTTTAACATAGCTTTACATAACAGTACTCGTTATCTTAACCCTTAATATCCAATCTGTACTTTTAGTGTTAAAGTTTTGTGTAAAAGAAAGTCATGTGAGTGACACACCAGATTATTTATATTATTTACATGCTTAAATAATGATAACTCGGATAAGAAAATTATTATTCAATAACATTTTAAATATTAATAAAAATCCCATTGCAAGTTAAATAAAATTAAAAAAAAAAATATGACTTACATTTCAAAGAAATGTAATTAAAGTGCCATTTCAATAGCGAGACATTTCCATTTGTTATATGGTATGATCTTTGTATTCTCGCTATGTTAATTAAAATCTTTTGTGTGATTTCTTTATTTACATAATGTGCATTTTAATTATTTTGTGGAACTTTGAAAAGGAACTCTTTCGTTGATGGAACTAAGTTGAGCTTAAACTTTAATAACATCTATAGTTATCTTTAAGAAAACTCTAAATTAAATTATGAGTCGAAAGCTAAATTTAACTTGAGCGTGGAAAAAATGTAAACTTCATTCATTTAACTTACTAAAAATATGATTCTTCATCAAAAATGTTTAATTAAGGTAAATATAACATTATACAATTTTCTTTTTTATCATTGCGCTTTGCAATACCCAACCAAATGTAAGAATATTATGTATTAATATAAGTATATTAATTTTGCTTGAATTTCCAAAATTATATTTGGATTTCTAATGACCTTTTTTCAGCATTATATATTTTATAAAACGAATTATTATGTACTGTTATGAATTATTTAAAAAGGCAAATATTTGTGTTAAAATTATATTGTTTTCATAAACACAGACGTAGATTCAGCTATATTAAATTCCGTGTACCCTTCGAAGACTAGATTTGTACAGCTTTCTTTCCACAACAACGAACCTCAATCCCACTCGGTTTCAAGGCATCAAAAATGACATTTTTCTTTTCTTTTAATTACATAAATCTCTTACACATAAATAATATTACGATTGTATACTGATATTAAAACATTGTATAATGCTATCGTTTAAGCTAACTGAATTATACATAATTGAAAAATTGTCTGGTGTCCATAAAATGGAATTATACATGAATTAACAATTGTTTGTATCTAGGGTAGGTGCTCCAGTGATTGACATGCTCCAGTAATTGACATCTATCCCGAAATGATTAATAAATATGAAAAATAATAAAATCGTATATTTTACATATAAGAATTTTAACATTTTATGTCAAACACTGGAGCATAGGCTGCTAATAACTGGTAAAATGAATAACTAGCAGTGTCAAACACTAGAAAATAGGGGGCCAATTACTGACAAAAGGAAAAACTGACAGTGTCAATTACTGGAACACTGAGTGGGTGTCAAATAAAAATTCCTAAAAAATAAAATAAAATAACTGTTATCAAATGTTATATGGTGTACCTAAATAAAAAGGAGACCGTGTCCAAATCCCAGGAGACCAAATCCCAGTGAGTTAATGTGTTGACCGATATATAGCATGGTGGTAATGCTACATGCACATGCGCAGTTAATGGCTTCGCATCAATATCCTTATTGCTGGGCCCATCTGCGTAGCACTAGTGCGACGTAAAACCCAACCAACCAAACCTTATTGCTGGAGAGTCATTTGCGCAGTTCGTTGCATGATGGATTCCTCCAGATCAGCACAAAAGGTGTGCCCAAATGAAAAGGAGACTAAAGTTATATGTGAAGAAATTTTAATAACAATATTATAATTACAGTTCATGTGGTGTAGTACAACTATAAATAATTGCAATTTGATACATTGATCCCAGCGTGTAGGAAGGGAGTGGATGGCTCAACAGATGGGTCCGGCAAACATTCATTCTCTCCAACTTCTGATTATCTTGGGCATCCATCCCAAAAGAAACTTTTTTGGACTCAGGAGACCTAAAAACATGTAAAGGAAGTGAAATCTCGATATCGAATGTTTGGACCGAATACAATACTTCCATTACCTACTGTAGTCGGGTAATGGAACTAAAAATGTATTTATGAAATTACCGAAACATTAACATATGTTCCCCTTTCAATGCAATAAGATTGAACTGCGTATGAACCATTGAATAATGCTATCACTCTAGGTTAACTTCCACTGAAAAATTGTCTATTGTAAATGATAATTTTTTATGAATTAACAAATGTTCGCATCTAGTTAATAAACTCACAAATTCAAGTAGCCTATATCTTAAACTGTTATATGATAGACGATAATTCATTTGCTTTTACGTAGATCTTTATTTATACTAAGGTAAAACTCGGAGGTATTGCGCAGTAGGAGAGATTGCGCACTTTGGGGATCGGCAGGAAGGAGCCCAATAGGAGCTCTGAAACTCCAGGTAGTTCTACAATATAGTGGAGTGCGCACTTAAATGTGTATATGCATTGCTTAAACAGTTTAAGATTAAACGTCGTTATTTTGTCTCGTTTTCAAAATTGTTTGCTTAAATTTTCGAAGCTCTTTCTGAGAATTTTTATAGAATAGTAGTATTACAAAATATTTTTTGATAAAAGGATTCCCCATGGACTCGTTTATAAATTTTACTTGTGGCAGGTGGTTGCATGAAGGTGGCATCATTTATAACAACGAATGCAATGATTATAGACAACGACAGATTAGGTCAACAAACAAGAAACCATTCAAACTGAAAAGAAACTTTATTAATTTTAAGTTAAACATATTATCTAGTAACTAAATGTTACTTTTTGTTAATTTTTATTATCTAGTAGTATTGTTTTTTTTTTTCTTTCATCTGCTTCTTTATTTTCTTTAAATAAAATTTTTAATTCTTTTTCTTTTTCTTTTTATTATGATTATTATTATTAAGATGAAATACCTGTATGTAATACAAAACTATTCGTTTACAAAATCCTTATACTAATCCCATTTAAGTGCAATTATCATTGGTAACAATTTACTTGTAGTTAAAATTAAGCGCAATCTCTCCTACCCATTTGCACAAAATAGCTCTCTTGATTTTATTACAGCTCTTTCTTTATATCATAGTATAACAACAAAATAGGAAGGGAAATGTGTAGAAGAACGATTACTTCAAAGCTATGCACACACAGTTTAGCAAAAAATTAAAATTCAGATTTTTTATAACGTTTTGTTGAATTGCGCGCAAACTCTCCTAGCTTTACCTTATATATAGCAAAAAGAAATTTTAAAATATCCATGGAAGAACATATTATTATTGTTTAATATACACTAATTTTCGAAATCTTACCATGTAATACAAGTAGATCATTTTTTAATATTTAAAAGGAGAACTAAATTTTAATTAATAATTTACCTATGGTTACAAAATATTTACAAAGTATTTACAAAGTTTAAAAATAAACTGAGGCATTAAAAACATATTTTTCTTGTGAACTTTTGTTTTCAAGAAATAATAATCAACTGAAAATACTGATCGGTTATCTTTAGTATAGCAGTAAAAATGTGAACAATATCTGTGTCTAAACTTGCTGGGCATTGCTTGTATAATTGTTCATAAGTTGATAAAGAGTTAGAAAACTACATGTTATCTTGTGAGGTCACTTGATAAAACCACTTGATTGAAATGACAATGCACATGATCTTTTATTTTTTCGGTCCAGTAAATGGAAAAAAAAAAAAAAAAAAAAAGCTGTCATTGACAGAATTTATTTTAGTACGACAGGACCAATTTATATATTGCAATCTTGTACCTTAAAAAAAAAATGTTATTAGCCACCCTGGATAATAACAAGCTCGACATTTCTCACGTAATAAACCGTTGGCAAGGTTACCTTATCTACAGACGCACATGTAACGGTTTTTATGTGAGAAATGTAGAGCTGGGTATGAGCCAGGGTGGCTCAGTGGAAGAGCATACGCACGTTAAGCGGAGGGCTTGAGTTCAATTCCCGGCTCTGGCATTTTTCACATAGTTGGTATAAAAAAAAATCAACCTTTCACTCCAAATTACTTAATGAATTTTTACGAATGATGAATTTATCAAAAAAATTTCTAAATATTTTAAGGTAGTTTAAAATTAAATGGTAAAATTGGGTACTGACAGGCATTCTGTCATACTGGAAGTGCGACAACGCAAAATTGCTGTCTGGAAGAGAAATAGTCCTGTCGTACTAAACAGAGAGAGAGAGAGAGAGAGAAACAGTGACGATTTAAAAGGATTAAAAATTCGTTACTTCTCATTCCCTCGTAACATTTATAAGCATAAAATTCGTTAATTGAAACAGTGAAAATTCCACTTTACAGCAGTTAAGTAAAGTATCAATGATCAGCGAAGTATTTCCTTAAATTTATTCTAAGAAATTTGGCATATTTTAGGAATGGACACAAAACAAAAGCAAAAATTTCGTTGATTTTCAATGATAATTATTTATTTCAGGAATCAGCTTTAATGATGCGTACATTTTTTTATTACCGGTGAATCGACATTCAACGAAAAACTTGAAAAAACCCTTTGTGTAAGCTTAGTTCACTTGCGAGTAACTAAAAATGAATTTTTTTCGGGTCTATTAAAAACTGTAGGCATATAAGATAAAGTTAAGAGAGATTGCGTGGTAGGTGAGATTGCGCACATAGGGGATCAACGGGAAAGAGTAGAGAGGGCAAGTTGCGATTTCAGGCGTTTGTTCACCATTAGTAATGAAGGGTCGACTTGAATGCGCGTGTTGATTACTTCAAGAGTCTAAGATAAAACGTGGTTATATTATCTCGTTTTCAAAAATAAACGCTTGAATTTTCATAACTCTTACTAGGAATTTCAATACAATTGTAGCAACACAAAATATTTTTTATTTAAACAGTTTCTCATAAGCTATTACTCTAGACTAACTCTACGAGCACTACGATTTTCTCTAATAACAGATAATTATTTAATAAAAGACTATGAAATCTCTACTACCAAAATGGGATAGTTTGTGCTTTTAATTTTTAAGAGAGATTGCGCATTGATTTTAATAAAATTCTATAGCAACAGAGATTTCGCAGCTAATTGTTAATGACAAAACAATGAGGATGAGTTTGTTGAATGTCTGCAACTCTACCAGAGAATAACTCTGACAAATGACTGGACTAGTTGAACCAATTCAAAACTGTTTTTTAGGAGACTTTCTTCAGAACCTGAAATTGAACATTATTTAGGAGTGGCACGATCGACAAAAGCCACATTTTTGGTCGGATGTACCTCTCGAATTCTAGAGTTAGCTTATGAGAAATTTATCGCAAAGTATTTAAATATTATTGTATATCTTTTTAGTTTTGCAATATTTTCACATATGGTGTTAAAGTTTTGTGCAGTTGTCGGCTGATTAAATAGAAGCGATAAAACTAAATGCAAGCAAAAAATACCAGCCTACTCAAACTTCTTTTTAGGGTCTATAATA
This sequence comes from Salticus scenicus, assembly GCA_963930645.1. Lineage (NCBI taxonomy): Eukaryota > Metazoa > Arthropoda > Arachnida > Araneae > Salticidae > Salticus > Salticus scenicus. The sequence continues at coordinate 146,340,486 of OZ005662.1, forward strand.
ATCCAGATTTCAATAAAATAAAATAAATAAACGTATAGAATCTTAAAGTTGAAACGAGAAGATTTTAACCAAGTGAAATTTAGGTTTTGTGTTTTGTACATTTTTGTGCGACAGATTTAAAAAAAAAAAAAAAAAAAAAAAAAAAAAACTTTAATAAGTAGTAAACGGTGGGCGGATTCTCGGTTTAAAAGTGGGTGGAACTAGCCATATATCATTGCACACACGGCGTGCAACCCGCTTTTTTATCGCGCGGAAATTTAAAGCACAGACGGTGAGTAATCCGTCTCGAACCTGTTCACTTGTGACAGGTGGTTGCACAATACCTTCACCATGTACAACAACAAACGCAATGATTGGGGACAACGAGTGATCTGATTCGCAAACAAAAAACCATTTAGGCTTAAATGGAAATGTACTAATTTTAAGTTAAATGTGTTATCTAGTAACTTATTATCTAGTAACGTGTAATCTAGTTGTATAATTTTGCAATCTTTATCCCGTCTTGTTCTTTTATTCTCTCTGTTTTTTTTTTTTTTAATTTTTTTTTAATTTATTTTTTTTAAAATATATATACACTCTTTTAAAAAAAAATGACGCACCAAGAAGAAGTGGGGACAAAAATTTGTAGATGTGATGTACATGTGGAGAAAAACAACTGATTACTGTTTCAGAAAATTTGCATGATTTAATCAAGAGAAAGGGCCTCACAAAGTAAACAAGTGAATAACGCGTTGGTCCACTTCTGGCCTTTATGTACGCAGTTATTCGGCTTGGTATTAATTGATAGAGTTGGCAGATGTGCTCCTGTGAAGTATCATGCCAAATTCTGTCCGATTGTTGCGTTAGATTGGAAAAATCCCGAGCTGCTTGTAGGACCCTTTTTATGATGCTCCAAACGTCCTCAGTGGAAGAGAGATCAGGGGACTGAGCTCAACACCACTGAGCCGCCTATTAAGGGTATTTGAAATCACTGAATTACCAGTTGCACGTAAGATCAACGATAATGATGAATTGGTGCTTAATTTCATCAAAACCTGTATGTATGTCAATTTGTGTCCAGTTTGCATTACTCCTTCTTTGTGCGTCACTTTTTTTGTTATAGAGTACATTTTGAATAATTTTTTGTAATTCTTTTTAAATTTCTGCTTTTTTAATTATTGAATTCAAATTACCACTTCCAACACAAAAATATTTGTATACAAATACCTTACAGCAATGTCATTTAAGTGCAAATATTATTATTAACAATGTCATTGTAATAGTAATTAAGCGTAATCTCACCTACCCATGTGTGCAACCATTCCTACCATATAAGGAGAGATTGCACAAAATTGTCCTCTTGGTTTTATTACAGCTATTGTTTTAAATTATATTAGAGCAACAAAATAGCAATGGAAATGCATAGAAGAAGGGTTAATTCAAAATTATGCACCAATAGTATAGAAAATAATTAATGTTTGGATTATTTAAATCGTTATGTTGAATTATGCACAAAATCTCCTAGCTTTACCTTACATTTTATATTTTGAATAAATAAATTTAATTTTTGATTTGTTATCCATTCATATGTAACATGATTTTTTCGGTCACGCTGTATATTATTTCAATATTACTAGTTGCTTAGACTTTATATAAAAATGATTAAGTATGTAAATTTTATACTTATTTTTTAAAAAATAGATCTATCACTACACTGTAAAAAAAAAACTGTCGAAAAAACGGAAAAAAATTGTCAGCCAGGACGCCAATCATAACCCGTTTTCTTCACAGAAAAAAAGCGTTTAAAAAAAAAATTGGGAAAATCTGTAAATATTTCCGTAAATACTTCTGTTAAAGCAACGTAATTCTTCTATTAAAACAATGTAATTCGTCTGTGAATTCAACGAAATTTGACTGTTTAAAAAAACAGAAAACTCATTTTTAAAACATTTTTTTCCTGTGATGTAAACAGATCTCTTTTGTCTTTTAAACAGTGACATTCTGTTATATTTGCAGAAAAAAATGTTACTATAACAGAATTATTTTAAATTTTTTGCAGAGAAAACATGTATTTTTTACAGAAAAAAAAAGAGGATTTTTCGTAAACTTACAGAGTATTTCTGCTAAAATAACAGAATTTCACTATTAAAAAAAAAAAAAAAAAAAAAAAATCTGTTTGCATCACAGAAAAAACTGTTTGTAAAAATGAGTCATATTCTGTAATATACAGAGAAATTATGTAATAAATATAGATTTTTTTCCGTACATTTACAGAATATATTCATTAGTTTAACTGTTGTTATCTGTAAACATAACGTATAACAACAATTGTTTAAAAACAGAAAACCTGTTTTAAAAATAGTTTTTATCTGTGAAGAATACAATTTTTTACTGGCATCCTGGCTGACAGTTTTTTTTTTCTTTTTTTTGTGTATGCGTGCGTGGGAGCAAAGGTTATGCAATCTTTTTAGGTCAACAAGCTGGCCTAAGTGGTATTTTTCAATAAAACCCACTTGAAAAAACTCAAGTGTTTTTTATCAAAATCCTTATTTTAAAATCCACTTTTTATTTAACTTAAGCTGCTATCACACGTACTCTCATGTGATCAGCAGTATCAGATACTTTCTCTCCCGAAACCACCTGAAACAGGTTTTTCGGGAGACAAACAGTCGAAAATGCATCGTGTGATGTTTCCCTTTCCTACCTTTGTCAATGACGAACTTATGACTGACTAAATCTCCTACGCTAGATGTTAGCTCGTATTCAACCAATCGGAGTGTGAGAAAATCAGAGTGTGTTTAAAACATGAAATAGTGAGCAATTAGTAGCCAATTGTTAATGCCTTTTTGAATTCATTTTAGTCTTCAAAATAACCCTATTACCTAATGCTTGATTATTCGGAGAGGTATTAGCGTAAAGTTCAGAGGGTAGGATCTTCTGTGTGATAGCTGCTTTACAATAAACATATAAATATACACCCATAAACATATAAATATAGCACCATTATGACCACCCTGTTAATAACATGTAGGATCACCTTTAGCCTTCAAAACTGCCAGCACCCAAGTGTAGGATTGACTCTACAAGGTGCTGATAGATAGTCTGATGCATCTGGTATCAAGCGTGCATCAACTGGTCCTGAAATTCCTGCACATTGCAAGGGGGTAGCGTGGCAGCACGAATTAGGTTTTCCAGGTGGGACCACAAATGCTCTATTGGATTAATGTCAGGTGAATTTGGAGGCCAAGACATGACTTGAAAGTCACTAGAATGTACCTCGAACCACTCCATGACGATTCGACCCTTATGATATGGTGCATTATCCTGTTGGTAAACACCATCCCCTGCCGGAAATACTGTTGTCATGAATAGGTGAACCTGGTCTGCAATTATGTTCACGTAGTGCACAGACACCAGGGATTGTTCTATGCTGATTATGGGTCCTAATGTGCTCCATGAAAACATTGCTCACACCATAATGCCCCTGCCACCGGTTTATCTCCGTCCATCTGTGCATCCGGAAGTGAGGGTTTCCTTTGGAAATTGGCGTATTCGCACACAATGTGATGGACCAGAAAACGACATTCGTCAGACTATGCGACTTTCATCCATTCTTCTAATGTCCAATTTCGATGTTTCTTGCCCCATTGCAGACGCAACTGGCGATGACGTTCCGTCAGTGCAGGGACATAAGTAGGCCCATACACAGCAATGTACACTGCACAATATGTTGTGAAACACTGTCTGGGTCGCCACTGTTGTAGCTGGTGGTGATTTCGGCTGTTGTAGCTCTTTGGTTACAGCGAACAGTACATAACAATATCCGCTCTCCTCTGGAATCAATGCATCATGGACAACACACTGCTGGCCGGCGACTTGTCATTTCACCATCCATACACCACTTTTGACATGTGTTCACAACAACTGTACATGAACAGCCCACTAAACATACCGCTTGCGATTTTGATGTTCCCAGTCGCTGAGCCATAACGATTTGACCTTTATCGAAGTCTTATAAATCAACTGCTTTTCTCATTATATCGCTAATCGCACTATATTTGGAAAGACAATGCATAGCCGCTTTATATACTCCAACATCAGCTGTACACGCGCAGTAGTTCTGTTCCTGGACGAGCCCATTATTACAGATGGAAGGTGGTCATAATGTAATGACTCTTCGGTGTATAACAAATATTATATACATTATTAGAACATGAACAAAAAATTTTGAGAAATATTGGAGGTTCTCAAACTACTCTGTAGAAAAAAAAAATCCGGAAAAATCCCCCATGGAAAAAAATTATAATTATCTTATTATATCAGAGTAAACATAGAACAGAGTAAACAGAGAACATCAGAATAAAAAATTATATGTGTAAAAGCAAAAGAAGAGTTGTTTGTTTATATAATAAAAACTGTGGAACTCAAGGAATGTAAAATATAAATAAAAATCAATTTTAAAAAATAATTCTGTAAACTTTAACACTGTTAAGTAATGTAGAGGGACAATAATTAAAACTATTTTATGAGAATCTATTGACTATGAAACATTTAATAAAACAACACTAAATAATTATTAAAATCCAGTTTTTTGTTGTAAAGGGCATATAAACAGAATTTTAGAATATTTAAAGAACAGTTATTAATTATAAAAAGACTTTATATTTGGACTCTGTATTTGGATATATATTAGTAATGAACATATATTATATAGTACATTAACATAGTATGTTAGTACTAAATTATACAACATTATATTTTTATCGTTTATGTTACAAAAATTTGGTGCATAGTAGTAAATTATACAATATTATATTTTTATCATTTATGTTAAAGAAGTCCAGTGCATTAACATGTGCAGGATTTAAAATGGAAAAATATTTAAAATAAGAAAAATGTGAAAAAAAAAAAAAAGTGAAAATTTTACCTAGTAGTCATGCAATTACTATTGTGTTCCTTAGCAAATAGGCACTACATTTAAAATTTCTTCCACATGATTTTTTTTTTTTTTTTTTTTAAATATATATTCTTTATGTGACAGGGAAAAAATGGGAGTACCCTTATTTTAATTGGGTTAATTATACATGCACTCCTTATCATTTTTTCCCCTTTTTTAGTGGCATACTGCTAGAAATGTACAAAGTCCATAAGCTAAAACTTTTAAAAAATTAGTTAGCTGTAGTTTATGCCTAAAAAGTTTCACAACTAAGTTTTATAACAACTAAGCAAAATGAAGTCAAACTCAAACTAAAGTGCATCTCAAAATCCCACAGGCAGGTAATTTTTTTCAAATAAGTCAAAAAAAAAAAAAAAAAAAAAAAAAAAAAATGAAGAGAAAGGAGATCCTAAAGAAAATAAATAATAAGCATATGGAATTAAAATATTAGTGCATTATAGCAAAGAAATTTAGTACAGTTTCATAGAATTTTTCTAAAAATATTAAAAACACAAATTCTGTCTCAAAAATAGAGACATTTTATGCTATTTGGTATTTAAATTCAAATTTTGGATCTATTCCTTTGAATTATCTTAAAAATCTTATTAGGCAAGCTTAGAATTAGAGTTTGAAGAATGCATGGCTGAATTAGCACCATTCTTCTGCTCTACTTATTATTTTAATTTCTGACAAAAACTTTTTTCTTACAGCCACACATTCTTCAACTTCTCACCCTGAACATGTCTGATAAAAGTTTTAAGATAATTAAAAGATACTGATCCAAAATTTGAATTTAAATACCAAATACTCGAAAAGTTTTCATATTTTTGAGACAGCATTTTTTTTTTTAAATTCTGTAAAACTTATACTATATTACTTTGTTATAATACACTTATATACCGATTCCATATACTTTTTTTTTCATGATTATTACAGTTTTTTAACTGGTACTACTAAAAAAATCACCTGTCTCGATAATTTTCAAATGCACTGTATGCCAAAACATACTTATACTTAAACCCCAGAAGCAGAACTTCCTGTATTTATCTGCAGCAAAACAAAATTTGTCTGCAATCCAACATGCCAATATATATATATATATTTTTTAACTACATTTTATCAGCAATATATTCAGAATTTAAAAGAAAAAAAAAAAAAAAAACAAGCAATAAAAATTAAGATATTTATTCAAATTCATAAATACAGCATTTTTATTCAAATAAAATATATTGATTAACATATGAATATTAACATCTGAATACATCAATTCAGATCGGAAAAAAAAAAAAAAAAAAAAATCAATTAGCATATAAGTTTACATCAACATAGTACATCAAGTCATATAAAATACAAATTATCAACACAATCAATTATCCATTCTAACACAGATTTCTTCGAATTCAAAATTTTAGAGTTCATACATTCTTTCTTTTTTAGTTCTGGATTTACTTTCGCCCCTTGATTTGGGTTTATTCCTAGAAAAAACCTGTAAAGAAATATTTTTTTACTTTAGCAAGTTAAATAAGAATAACATATTAATTTTTTCCTATGTGAATAAATAAAACTATTTTAAACAATAAATAACTGTATGCACCATTAAATTGAAATAACATTCTCAAATTTGATGTCTCATGCCATGTCTGATTTTGATATCTTGGATGCTTTAGAAAAAAAACTAAAATGATTACACTTATTGCAACGCTACTCTCATCTGAACTTAAATCACTCAAACTCAGTTTGGTAGTATATTTAATGATAAAGGGCAAAACTGGAAAAATTCTTTAGTAGCCAGTGGCCAGTACTATCAATTTTATCACTAACCACTTTAAGTTAATAGCTATTTTTTATATCATGAGAGTAGCAATTTTAATATAAAATACTTTTTAAAATAATTTTATTTCAATAGAGTTAAAGTATTTCCTCTTTAAAAATATAGATACAAAAGCTTTAGATGACCTACATTACATAGCTGGCAACTTTGCAGCTTTAAAAATAGGAAGATTTCTACCCACAGAAAGCAAATAGGAATTTAATATATATAGAGAGAGAGATGTGAGGTGAGAATATTCTCTGAAGCTCCAAATTCAGAGAATACTCGAGAATATTCTTAAATACTTAACCATGACAGAAAGCATTCAGTAGCAAATAATAAATAATTATACAAATTTAATTTTTTTTAACGCCTATAGATTTGCATTTATAACAAAACCATCACTAAAATTTGACATTTAAAGAGAGTATTCTTTTCATAAAGATTTTCTAAAAAATTAAGAACGTGTTATATCTCATACATTTCAGTTTAAGTTTTGTGCCGAAAGTTAATGAGGCACCAATAAAAAATTGTAGAAAAATGAAAGTGTTTGGCATCACCCTGTAAAAAGTAAGGCTTGAAATGCAATCTGGCTGTAGCATGTGATTACGGGGCTCTTCCTTATTAGCTGTATAAATTTTTATGTCTCTACCACATGCAATCAGGGAGATAAAGGTTTTAAAAAATTGCAATTTTTTTTAAAAACTTTTTTAGCTATAACATACAAGGTATTAAACCTAGCGCAAAGCTATTTTCAGGAAACCCGATATGCAATATTAGACACAGCATACTGCAATCAAATTGAAGAAATATTAAAAATCTAATAAAATATCAAAGTATTTACTAAATAATTTTTAACTGCACATGTGTAAGATTTAGCAAAATTTTACTCGCATAACTTAATAGCCAAATGTATTGAGCTACTTACATAAAAACTCAAACAAGTATTACAAAACCCCAAACAGAACTTAAAAAATTCTGTGGCATTTAACGAACTAAATGTCAGCTGTTCCCCCCAAAAAATTGATAAGGTAAAAAAGTGAGTAAAACCCCTTATAGTTCAGTTTTTTTGGGGTAGAAAGAAACTGGATAGCAGTTTATTCTATGGTGTAGAACTTCTTGAGTTTACACAACACTTGTCTGGGGTTTTTACATGAGTAGTTCAATACGTTTGGTTATTAAAGTATGCAAATGAAATTTCGCAAAATGTCACACATGCATTGCTAAAAATTTTGTAAAAATTCTCATATCACATCAGATATTTAATATTCTTTTTATATTTTGATTGCAGTTTGCTGTGTCAAATATTGTATGTCAAGTTTCCTAAAAATAGCTTTGCTCTGGGTTACCTTGCATGTTATAGCAAAAAACGTGAAAATTGTTTTTCTATTTAATTTTATTTTTAAGGAAAAGCACAATTATACTTTTGCTAAAATTTAAATACCTTATACAAAACTTTTCCATTTTGTTTGACTGATTAATTTCGAACACTCCGTGTTCATCTTCAGAGTCGAAACACTAAACGCCGTCGTTCTTCTGCTGATGTTTACTTTGTCGGTGTATCATGTGGTTGCCATTTCGCTTCACTTCGTATTCTTCTAGTAGCTGTTGCCATGCGGCGGGTATGATATAATGCTCTCTGTCATTCACGGTATTATAATTAGTGGTAATTTCGAGGGCCTCCCGTTTTAGTGCATAGTTTTGGTTATTGTAAGGGGCTATTTTTTTGGTGTTAATGGAGTTAATATTAATGGGGTTATTGATGTGGGTGGCGGAGAAAGCTGTGGAGGATTTTCCTAGTTTTAAGTCTGCACGATGTTCTTTTTCCCGTTCTGAAATTTTTCGTTTGGTCATCCCGATATAGCAGGCTTTATTTCCGTTTAAATGTTCAAAGTCTATTTTGTAAATTCCTGGGGTAGAGTTTTGCTGAATGAGGTCTTTTTCGTTGTGGATATGTTGAAAGATACTTTTGTTTGGTTTTATTGGGATGTTAACGTTTAAATTTTTAGCTTCATTTTTTATTTTAAGGCTAGCACCGTTACTTTATGGGATGGCAGTGGTGAAGATGGGTTTAGATTTCTGGGCACTGTTGATTTTGTTTAAAGATTTTACGCGTTTTTTATATAATTTATTTACCTGATTTTTAGAGTAGTTGGCTTTCGCGGCTATTTTTTTGATGTAGTTAAGTTCGTTGTTAAGTAGTTGTTTGTTGGAACAGACAAGTATAGCGTGGTTGATATAGGAACGAAGGGCTGATAATTTATAAGAGAGGGGGGTATTACAATTTTTATTTATGATTTCGGTGTTAGCTGTGGGTTTTCTGTGAATAGTAGTGTCAAATGTGTTATTAGGATTTTTTATGATTTTTATGTCGAGAAAGTTTAGGTTATTGTTGGATTCTTTTTCAATGGTGAATTTAATATTGTTGTCGAGATTATTAAGTTCTATTAGAATGTTGTCAGGGTTTTCGGATTCAGGAATTATGGCAAAATGTCGTCGACATAGCGCGTCCAGAGTTTACATTTGTTAATTATGTGGTGGGCTGAGTTTTCAAGCAGTCGGAGTTTTAGTTCGGCCCCATCTCCGGAATCATCGCCGAACTAAAACTCCGACTGCTTGAAAACTCAGCCCACCACATAATTAACAAATGTAAACTCTGGACGCGCTATGTCGACGACATTTTTGCCATAATTCCCGAATCCGAAAACCCTGACAACATTCTAATAGAACTTAATAATCTCGACAACAATATTAAATTCACCATTGAAAAAGAATCCAACAATAACCTAAACTTTCTCGACATAAAAATCATAAAAAATCCTAATAACACATTTGACACTACTATTCACAGAAAACCCACAGCTAACACCGAAATCATAAATAAAAATTGTAATACCCCCCTCTCTTATAAATTATCAGTCCTTCGTTCCTATATCAACCGCGCTATACTTGTCTGTTCCAACAAACAACTACTTAACAACGAACTTAACTACATAAAAAAAATAGCCGCGAAAGCCAACTACTCTAAAAATCTGGTAAATAAATTATATAAAAAACGCGTAAAATCTTTAAACAAAATCAACAGTGCCCAGAAATCTAAACCCATCTTCACCACTGCCATCCCATATAGTAACGGTGCTAGCCTTAAAATAAAAAATGAAGCTAAAAATTTAAACGTTAACATCCCAATAAAACCAAACAAAAGTATCTTTCAACATATCCGCAACGAAAAAGACCTCATTCAGCAAAACTCTACCCCAGGAATTTACAAAATAGACTTTGAACATTTAAACGGAAATAAAGCCTGCTATATCGGGATGACCAAACGAAAAATTTCAGAACGGGAAAAAGAACATCGTGCAGACTTAAAACTAGGAAAATCCTCCACAGCTTTCTCCGCCACCCACATCAATAACCCCATTAATATTAACTCCATTAACACCAAAAAAATAGCCCCTTACAATAACCAAAACTATGCACTAAAACGGGAGGCCCTCGAAATTACCACTAATTATAATACCGTGAATGACAGAGAGCATTATATCATACCCGCCGCATGGCAACAGCTACTAGAAGAATACGAAGTGAAGCGAAATGGCAACCACAGGATACACCGACAAAGTAAACATCAGCAGAAGAACGACGGCGTTTAGTGTTTCGACTCTGAAGATGAACACGGAGTGTTCAAAATTAATCAGTCAAACAAAATGGAAAAGTTTTGTATAAGGTATTTAAATTTTAGCAAAAGTATTGTTTTTCTATTTTTTAAAAGAAACCTTTATGTCTTCTTGATTACATGCGGTAGAGACATAAAAATTTCCATAGATAATAAAGAAGAGCCCCATAGCCGCATGCTGCAGCCAGATTGAATATCAAGCCATACTTTTACAGGGTAATGCCAAACACTTTCATTTTTCTCTAATTTTTTACTTGTTCCCCTTTTATTTTTGGCAGAAAACTTTAACAGAAACGTATGAGGTATAACATGCTCTTTACACTCCTAAAGTTTCTAGACGATCTGTTTAGTACTTTTTGAGATATTTTTAAAAAGTTTGAAATCGAAAGTGTCGGGTCATTTATGGTAAGGTAGTGTATGTTCTATTTAAATTAAAAACTAAAATAACAAATAGCTTAAAAATGATATTAATTTTATTTTGTAATTAACTTGTTACACAAAATTTAGAATCAAAGTTAATAGTTAGTTTCATCTTTTGATAACAGATCATTCAAGCTACCTTCTTTATACTGGCAACCCATGCAGTTCTTTGTCATCGATATTACTTTGTTTAAATTCAACTGTTCCTGTTTTTATTTTAATAATTTATATTGTGCACCACACATGTCAATTTGTCACTTCTCTTTATAGAAAAACAATTTTTTTTTTACTGTGAACAGTTCCATATAAAAATGTTTATCCTTTAAATACATGTTGAATAAAACCTTTTTTATTTTATACAGATAAGTGTAAAACATTTTAAAGCAAAAACATTAAATAATTAGAAATATTTTTCAATAAATGTCCCCTTTAAAAATAAGTGTCTGTAATGAAATAAAAAAAACTAATTTAATGATTTGTCCCTTTATTACTTGAGATATCACTAGATTTTATCTTCAATAATTTATAAGATTTCACCTTTTAGCCTTGAAGAGGATTTATTTTTTTAATATATACAGCTAAATAGATTTAATTATTTAATTAATCTGATTATTTTATTAAAAGAATAATTTCATACATTTTTTAACTTATTGCACATAAATTAATACTTATACAGAGCACAAATTTAAAAATTATCCATTATTATAGCTTCAGTGAGAAAATTCTCGATTATTCTCTTCCAGGAGAATATTTCTCAGAAAGATTATTCTCGAGAATTTTACAACTCTCTCTCTATATATGTATGCATTTAAGCCAGATCAAATTTTGAAGCACACATTTGTCAAATAAAGGGCAAACACATGGCGACTAAATAAAAAAAGATGGCGATTAAAAATTATCCATCGATCGCCACTAAAGTCGTCACTTTTTGTGATCATTAAAAGATTTTAAAAATCGAGCGACGATAGGCAATCGAAGCCTTGTGATTTCCAATCTTTTTCCATCCATGGCATAAATGTCAATGTTAATCTTGCTTTATTATATTCTACAACCTATAAAGAAGTAGAATTGTTCAATATATATCTCACTCATATAATTTTTTGACCCCCCCTTTCCCTCCCCCTAAAGATCTGTGATCACACAGCTTATAAAAAGCTTTATAATTTCTAATCATACTCCATTTGCCGCAAAAATATAAATATCTATTTTAAACTTACTTTATTAGATTCTAGAATCTGTAAAGAAGTAGAATTGTTTAATATCTCGTACTCATAATTCTTGTAATCCCCCCCCCCCAACGATTGGCAATCACATGCTCCACTGAAGCCTTGTGATTTACAATCTTTCTCCATCCATAATATAAATATTTATTTTAAAATTTAATGTTTAGATTCTAGAACCTATAAAGAAGTATATAGATGTATCCCCCCCATACACACACAGACACATGTGTGCTCCATTTCAACTAACAGTTAATGATCAAATGTCCTGCAAAGCACAATCTTTTTCCATTATTATCTCCATAGTATTTAGTGTATATTTAACCCATTTAAGATATTTGACAAATGTGTGTATCAAAATTTGATTTGGCTTAAATGTGTATTTGCTTTCTTTTGAGTAGAAATCTTCCTTTTTCCTTCCCATTTTAAAGTAGAAATCTCCCTATTTTTAAAGCTATAAATTTGGCAGCTAAGTAAATTATTTTTAATAAAGCAGCTAGGTTTCCATATCTATACTTTTTAAGAGAAAATATTTTAACTCTATTGAAATAAAATCATTTAAAAAAGTGTGTCTTTAGAAATAAGAAAAAATAATAAAACTGCTAACTGTATTTACACAGGACCATGTAAAAGGTTGTGATGATGATGAATCAGCTGATTCATTTACTAGAAAATATCCATGTGAACTGTGAATGATAACAGCTTATTTCACTTTTAAGTGAAAGCTTTTTTTTTTTTTTTTTTTTTTTTCAATTTGTTTAAAAATAAATTGAAAAAAAAAAAAAAAAAAGTACTACTGAATTATTTGAAAAATAAAAACTTTTGCTGTTATTGTTACAGCCATAAGCAGATTTTAATTTAGGATGTGCAATTTAGGATTTTTAAAATGAGCGTAATTACAAATTACAATTTCAGTGTCCCTGTGTTAATTGTATTATTATATGTATTTCTTATTTTCATATTTTTCTTGTGGTGATTATACCGCAAAATGGTGACAATGCTTTTTGCAGTCTGAAAGAAATAGTCTTATGTGAAATGTGGCCACTAACTTAAAAAAGTGGCTACTAATGAAACTGTCAGTACCGGCCACTGGCCACTAATAAATTTTCCCAGTTTTGCCCTTTATTGTCAAATAGCTTCTTAAATGGGTAAATTATACACTGAATACTATGGAAAGATAATAATGGAAAAAGATTGTGCTTCACAGGACATTTGATCATTCACCACTAGTAGAAAATGGAGTGGGATGGGAGGGAAGAAAAAATTACATGAATGGGAGATATTAAACAATTCTACCCCTTCATAAGTTCTAGAATAAATTGAATAAAATGAAAATTCAATGAAATGAAAAATTTCCAAAAGTATATTCTCATTCAGGGCATCTACTGACTTGACAGAAAAAAATGCATGATCTATCGACGTATCCAACTTTTCTTTTTTTAATAGATAGTTTCTTTTTTTTTTTTTTAACCAATGTAAAACCTTATTAACAAATATATATATAAATAAAGGGGGAAGAATATTTTTTAAGTTATCGTTTAACATTATTAGCAGTTAAAAAAAAAACTTTAAATTTTATATAATAAAAAATATTTTTACCAATTTCAATATTTAAACTTAATTTGAAATTTAACTCCACTATTTGGTCGTCGAATATTAAGATATTCGGCCAAACCAAACATTTGGTGTTACTTGCCGAATACCAAAAAGTAACCGAATATTTGGTGCAACTCTAATTAATAACTAATTTATTTTCACAAATTATTTTTAAAATATATATTCTGTGTATCTGAAAATACAGAAAACTGTTAGTGAATTCATTATTAATTTCTAACAAAATAATAAACAAAATTACATATGAAAGATAATTATGCAAAATAATAATATTTACATGCTAATAATGCCTTAGAAATTAAGATGAATAATATATTAAATACAACAATCTCAAGTAATGTTACTGTTGCGTAAACTCCTGAATATTTGCTGTTTTCCATAATAGATATTGAAGTTATATCTTGTAACTAAAAGTGAATTAAGGAGTGATTAATTTTTAAATGAGACACAGGCATTTAATAAAAATAGAAAAGCAATATTTACTAAAAATAGCTTTTTCTTTTTTTTTGGTGGTGGATTTTCTTTTAAGTTCCAGGGTTCAATCCAGGTTTTAATTTTTGGGCCCTTTCTTTGTGAAATTTTTATTTATTGTGAAAAATAAAATATTTTTATGGGGGAAAAAAAAAAAAAAACTGTAAAACCTCCTATTTTAAGTAATTCTATATAGTGTTAAATATCAAGTTCATAGAATTTTGAAGAAATTGATTAAAAATAATACTGAAAACATGGAAACATTATTTCACAAAAAGGATCATTTTTATAAATTTGAATTTTGCAAAGGATCTCTTTTTATGATGTGGAATTTTGTAAACTGCTCTTTTTTATGATATGGAATTTTGTGAAGGGGTACAAAAGGGACCCAATTTTTCCCTAGATTGATCCCTGAGTTCCATTATTTAAATACATTTGGAATTCCTTTTACTAGAAAGTTTATTAACATATTACATATATACAGTGGTGTAGCTATGATGGGGCAGTCGTAAGTGGTGTCACCCCTTACATACATTAAGATAAATCTTAAAAATTATAAGAAATAAAACTTGAATTTTTTATATAAGTAAAACCATAATAAAAAAATAAGCAAACTGATGATAAATGAAAATTAATCCCAAAACACACAAGGGCCTTCTTCAGGGGAGCCCCCTCATGTAGGAAATGGAATATGAGAAGTTTCTGACGAAAGGTGAGCTATTTACCCAAAAAAGACACATTTCTAGCCCCCGACTTCTCAAAGATGAAAGCAAGACCATATAGCAAACGAATTGAATTAATACAAAGCATTAAAAAGCAATTAAATTCATAAATAAAGTACAAAAGTAAATACATCAATATAAAAATACAAAAATATAAGTAAATACAACGACAAACATAAATAGCAAGTAGATCCTCCTTGAAATTTTTGAAAAAATGTACGATGAATTTTGTCATGTAATTGATTGTGAAAAAGTTTATTGGAAACCTTATTAAATTTTGTATATTTCAAAATGCTTTGTTTAGCAGTGTAGATTATCTTTTTTTATAAATTCACAGTATCCTGATGGAAACCAGTTACTCGAGTGCCTTCGCAAACATTTTTCTATTTATGCTTGAGAGAAAATTTAAAGATATTAAGTTTTATAGATATATTGATGACGTAATAGCAAAAAACTGTGCGAAATATACTGCTGAAATTTATCCCTCCGACCTTATCTTAAACTGTACTGACACTGAAGACAAAATTTCTTTCCTGGATTTAAAAATTCGAAAAATAAGTTAAAAAAGTGGTTTATTGGTATTTATGATAAAAGGCACGATTTTAGCTTTAAAGTTTGTAATTTAATGAATTAGTTCTCCCATATTAGTCACAGAGTTTAAAACATTATGTTTACTCAAATTAACATAATTAAAATGATTTGCAATAACCATTTAGACCTAAATTTAGCTCTTGAAAATCTCAAAAATATTTTAGCTGTCAACCACTATCTTGTTTTCCTACTCGATAAATATTTCAATCTTCTTGAATATGATCTAACTTAAGGTTTTTTCTCTATCTTGGGTGACATTAAGAACTGGTAAGTGGTCCTACCAACTGAAGCAGGTTCAGTACTCTTTCTGATTTGGAGGGGGGGGGGGGAACGTTCAATCTTTAAAATATTTTCAATCTACTTGCTATTTAAGTTTGTTCTTGTATTTACTTATATTTTAAAATTTTTATATTGATAACTTTTGTACTTGAATTTTATTGCTTTTTAATGCTTTGTATTCATTTGTTTGCTGTATGGTCTTGCTTTCATCTTTAAGAAGTCGGGGGTTAGAAAAGTTTTTTTTTTTTTTTTTTTTTTTTTTTGGGGGGGGGGGGGTAAATAGCTTATGTTTCATCAGAAACTTCTCATATTCCATTCCCTACATTAAGGGGCTCCCCAGAAGAAGGCCCTTGTGTGTTTTGGGATTAATTTTCATTAATCATCAGTTTGCTTATTTATATATATACATATTCAAATGTCTCTATTAGATTAAAAAATGCAACATGAAATATATTATTCATAGAAAAGATAAATAAGAAATAAGAAAAATGAAGTAAAAAAAGTAATGAAACATAACTTTAAATTTTTTTAAATTATTATCTACTTTTTATAATATTTCAGGGTTGGCTAGATTTTGCCCGACCCGAAAAAACCCCGAGTGGCTTTTTTCAATAAAACCCACTTGAAAAAAAAAAAAAAAAACAAGAGGGTTTTTTCAAAATCCTTGTTTAAAATTGTACTTCTGTCTACCTTACAATAAGCATGCAAATATAAACCAAATATTATATACATTATTAGAACATGAACCAGGATTGTTCGGTTTTCTCCATAGTGGAAATAACCACTGGAAAAAACCTGGTTAAAACCATCCCGGACAAATTACCATTTTGTCCACTATTAATTATTTGCGAGTACTAAATTAAATTAAAAATTATCTTTATTCTTTCCATATATATATAAAACAATTCTTTAATTATATGTGTATAAGTGTGGGGCTCAAGAAATACAGTCACCTGATCGCCATCGGCGACCATTATTTTTTAACTGGCGATGTTTTCAACTTGAAAATTCAACCCCTTTTTTTTTTTTTTTTTTTTGTGAAAGAATTGGTCTCAGAATTAGGCTCTGATTCTATTTTCGATGTTGGCTAACTCTTACTGTTTTCATTCCTGTTTCTCTCGCCACTTTGAGACACTTTATTGAATCAATACACCATTAGGGGATTTACACATCTCCCTGAATGTTACAGAACACGGTGTTAAATTATTGCACTGTTTTATGGAATTGGTTTACACTGCTCCTGTTTGCCTATGCTATTGGCCTGATGCTGAATCGTTGTGCCGGTGTAATGATGTATTAATGTTGATGGTGCATTGTTTTAAGGAAAATAATAAAACTGGTTTCATGATGTTAAATTTAAACAGGTGTTTCCTGATGTATCATTATAGCCTAATAAATAATTGATTTTTACGCATAGAATTTTGATTTCTACATTCAAGTAAATTTTAAAATTGAAAAGGAAAAAAAAAAAAAAAAAAAAAGAAAGAAAGAAAGAAAACGACGAGGATATTTTTTACGGACTACCAGAAATTTTTGTTGGCGACTATATTTTTACAAATTCCTGGAACCGTGTATATAATCAATTTAACTACTTCAAAATAGATATGAATGAAATAGACATGCAAAGTTAACAATATTCAATAAATAAATATATTTGTATTTTTCTAATGGTGGACTGGATGCAAACGTGATAGTTTATAGTTTCAATTTTAATTCCCCTCTCTTTCTCCACTGCACAGTGTTCGGAATTTCAAAAAAGCTGGCCAAAAGTCGAAATTAAAGAAAACAAGTGAAATTGTGATGTATATATATGTTTTCGAGGTCGCTGAATCCGAATCTGACATTGGTTTCTTGAAAACTTCAAAGGCAAACTCAAAAACAAGATGGCGGATCCAATATGGCAGACAAAAAATTAAAAAATTAATATAAGATGGATAATTCTTACATTAAGGGGTTTTTGAGGGCACTGAATTCAAATTTGACGTTAGTTTTCATTAAAAAAAGTGATATTACACTCAAAAACAAGATGGCGGATCCAATATGGCGGATCAAAAATCAAAAAATTGATAGATGAAGGATAATTTTCACATTTAAGGGTTTTTGAGGGCGCTAAATTCAAATTTAATATCAGTTTTTATAAAAAAAGTGATCTTGCACTCAAAAACAAGATGGCGGATCCAATATGGCAGACCAAAGTCCAAAAAATTAAATTAAAAAGTTAAAACGCTTTTACACATACAGGGGCAGGCGGGGGCACCCAATTCTTTAACGGCTGAATAAAATGGACATCCCTTAACACTCTCCACTTTGAATCAATGCGGGATCTTGCGAGATAAAAAAGTTTCCATACTTTGAAACTTTTGGTTATGTTATAATTGAGGTTAACTTCAAAAAGCCGCTCAGGAGATCACTTGATGAAAAAAAATACAGCATAAATATTATCTACTAACCTCCACAATTGTCGGCCATATTTTGTTGAATGTTGTTGTTGCGAAATTTTCCGAGAAACACTATTTGTTTAACTGTTAAAATGCATTAAAAGAAAAAATTGTCACGTTTTCCGCCAGCCTACACTTAGAAATATGTAGATAGAATAATTTTTCCACCTCACAGTTTCATTCAGTGGCTCCCTCTGAAGGTATTTCCGCGGTACCTACGTCTAAAAACGCGCCTAAATTTTTCGACTTTTGGCCAGCTTTTTTGAAATTCTGAACACTGTGCACTGCTTTCAACTACATTGTCATTTCTTCTCCCATAAGTCATAAATACCTTTTAAAAATGTGTTATTAAGCACGATAAAATTGAATGGCTCACATATCTTTCATGGAATTTTTTACTTTCTGAAAATATACAGATAAGGAAAGTATTGTAATCATGACGAAAACATAACTTTGTAATGTTGGTGTATCTACATGTTTTGAGGTCCCATGAGTTCATTTTTACTATTTTTACAATGATGTATGTATGTCTGAGTATGAGTGAATATAATATTGTCTAAATGCTTTGTTCAAATCAGTTAAAATTTAGTAAATATATTACTGGTTATTGTAGCACAAACTGTATGCATCTTGAAAAATCTTGCACTTATAGTTTTTTTTTTTTTTTTTTACGGGGCACAAAGATAAATTCTTTATTATTATAGCCTAGGGGCTCAAATAATTTAAAGTGTGATAGCATCTGAATTCCTTATTCGATTCAACTGAAACATTATACACATGTTATAAGTCACCGTCAAATGAATTGTGCAGATTTATTTTGAATCTCACAATTTATACTTTTTTTACAGGGATACAATGAAAAATTTTGTAATATTATGGCCTATAGTCTGAAATTATTTAAAATGTGATAGCGTCTAAATGCCTCATTTGATTGAGCTTTAAATTTATATACATGTTATAGGTCTATGTCACACAAACTGTATACATTTTGGTGAATCTAGCACTATTAGTTATTTTACAAAGATACATAAATTTTTTTGGATATATTCCATTTTGTTAAACAATATACCAATTGGGAGAAAACAATCAAACACTGATTATAATTTTCTCATTTATTTATTTAATGACTTCTCTTACTTTATTTCATTTAAACAACAGTGAATTACTTAATGTTCAGAAATTCGAGTGGAGTCAATCGACATTTTTATTATTTCTTCTCTTAATGCTTCTGCATGTTTACTAAATTGGTTTTATATGTATATATGCGCACATTTATATTATTATAGGCATTACTTTTGTAAAATAAATAAATAAAAAATAAATAACTTTTTTATTTGGAAGTAAAATTTTAGTTTTGTATTTTTTTATCTGGAATTTCTATTACCAATTAATAACTTTTTTTTTTTTTTACAAAATTAAAATAAGAATATAAAATTATCAAATGATTATGTAAATTTGATTTTTTAAATTCTTGGATAAGAAAATGGCATGTTGGTATTGCAAATAAAATGTTATACAGAATTTAAAGCTTTACTTTGAAAGGACTTGCTGACATAAATTGATAAAAACATTAAATCTACATTTATGAGATTTTTTTTTTTTTTTTTTTTTTAATCTAGTAGTATAGAAATCTATAATAATAAAAGAAAAGGTTTGTCTGTCTGTCTGTCTGTTCTTTTTATACGTTCAGCCCCTACTGAACGCAGAAGTACAAAAATTGACATACGGATGCTCAGGAGCCTTCCCGAGGGGCTCCTGAAAACAGAATTTAAAAATTTTAATTAGTTGTGGAGATATTAATTAAAATGTCCACTCATGTCTAATCTAAAAGCGATCTCAATGATTGAGAATTCACAGCTATTGCATAAAAAAAGATATTTTAACGGAGTTAAAAGCAGAAAAAGTGGAAAATAAATTAGAAATATTTGTCCGATCGTTACGATTTCGATACCAAATGAAAGGGGCATTTTTTCTGAATCTAAGTGTGCAAGTGACTTATCGGCACAACAATTAGATTTTTTAAAATTAACTAAAGTATGAATTTTTTGTGGCAACATCATTTCAAATGCCAGACTATCGTCTGCCATGAGAAAGGAAATGATTGTAACCAATCAAGATGTTTACAGTGGGGAGAAAAATTGCAATTTTCAAATTTTAATTCACGTTACATTTGAATTAATACTCAGCGTAGACAGCATATTATAAAGCTACTGTTCAATTTTCATGAAAATATGTGGATAAACAAAAAAATTAGATTAAATTTTGTATTATATTTTGCACTATTTTAAATTGAGATATGCCGTTGAAATTTCGTAATATTTGGTTTTTAACGCACGATAATTCGATTCTGAATATTTTTGAAAGTGTCATTGTCAGATTTAAGGAGGGTGCTAGGGGAGCTGAAGCACCCCCCCCCCCCCCCGAAAAAAAAAAAAAAAATCTGACATTTACAATTGAATATTGCATTTGTAAATTTTTTATTGGTCTAGAATAACACTTTGAAAAATTTTAGCCCCCCCCCCCAAAAGTCAAGTTGTGGATCCGCCACTAGAAAGTGTAGAATTATTAGGAAGGGCTTGAGGGGGCGGGGGGCGAAGGGGCAAAAAAAAAAAAAAAAAAAAAAGTTACAGCGTTCGAAATTGTTATTATTAGGTTTTAAGGAAAGATAAATAGACTGCGGATATTTTCAAGTGTAAAATTATTAGAAGGGACGGAAAGGGGGGAGGGGCAAAAACATAGAAAAGGAACGGTTGTTTCGGAGAAAACAACAGAAAACCCAGAACGCCTTTATTCTTTTATATTTTGCAGAGTTTCGAATTCTGATACTCCTTTCACATTTCATACTATGGATTTTTAAAAGTATTTAGCCCGGAATTACGCAAGTTTCGGAGAAAACCACGAAAAAGTCAGACATAAATTGTTTTATAATAGTGTTTATATCATTTTTGTATCTCAGCTTCTAGTTAGCATAATTTCAAAAGTAATATGTTATTTTGAAACTTATTTGATTTGAATTTCAAGAGTAGATGCCACAAATTTCTGTCTCTTTCCATTAACCGACTACCGTAAGTAATGGAATTCGAGATTTCACGTGATTTACACGTTTTAAGGTCTCCTGATTAAGTTTTCTTTTGTATCTCAGCTACTAATTAAAATAATTTCATAAGTAATACATCATTAGAAAGCTTTTTTGATTTGGAATCGAACAGTGGAATACAGAAATTTGTACCGCCAGATGGCGCTGTAGTATTTTAAAATTTCAATATTTCAATTTCTAATTATGATTAAATTATTTTTAATAAATCATTCGAAAGATATTTTAAAGTTCTTTTGAATTATCGTAAGTTTTCACCAGATTTACACGTTTTGAGGTCTCCTGAATCAGTTTTCTTTTGTATCTCAGTTATTAATTAAAAAAATTTCATAAGTAATGCATCATTTGAAAGCTTTGTTGAGTTCATACACATTTTAAAGTACTTTTACATTATCGAAAATAG
Source organism: Salticus scenicus (assembly GCA_963930645.1). NCBI lineage: Eukaryota > Metazoa > Arthropoda > Arachnida > Araneae > Salticidae > Salticus > Salticus scenicus. The sequence continues at coordinate 146,362,139 of OZ005662.1, forward strand.
CATTCGAGATTTAACCCGATTTACACGTTTTGAGGTCTCCTGATTAGGTTTTCTTTTGTATCTCAGCTACTAATTAGAATAATTTCATAAGTAATACATCATTAGAAAGCTTTTTTGATTTGGAATCGAACAGTGAATTACGGAAATTTCTATCACCAGATGGCGCTGTAATATTTTCAAATTTCAATTTCTAATTATGATTAAATTATTTTTAATACATCATTCGAAAGATATTTTAAAGTTCCTTTAAATTATCGAAAGTTTTCACCAGATTTACACGTTTTGAGGTGTCCTGAATCAGCTTTATTTTGTATCTCAGCTACTAATTAAAATAATTTCATAAGTAATACATCATTAGAAAGCTTTTTTTATTTGGAATCGAACAGTGGAATACAGAAATTTGTACTGCCAGATGGCGCTGTAATATTTTAAAACTTCAATATTTCAATTTCTAATTATGATTAAATTATTTTTAATACATCATTCGAAAGATATTTTAAAGTTTTTTTATATTATCGAAAGTTTTCACCAGATTTACACGTTTTGTGGTCTCCTGAATCAGTTTTCTTTTGTATCTCAGCTTATAATTATCATTTTCTTTGATTTTTTTTTTTTTTTTATTGGTCATGATTAAAATGAAATTACACTTTTCATTAATTAAATTACTAGTTTCTAATAAAATATTTCTATTGCTAAAATTGCTAATTCAAAGTTAAAAGTACAATTTATAGCTTTAACAGAATATTTTTATGCAGCGAATATGTACAGTTGAATGGATTTTATTTTGTCCAGTTTCATGTGTTTTTTTCCAGTTTTGTCCAGGTTCCCGGACTTTTGACAAAAAAGTGGACAAAATAACAACCCTGCATGAACAAAAAATTTTCAGAAACATTAGAGATGCTCAAACTGCTGTATAGAAAAAAAATCCTGAAAAATTCACCGCAAATATATATATATACATATATATAATTATCTTTTTGAAACAAAATAAAAAATTATATTAAAAAAATAAAAGCAAGAAAAAATGGTTGTTTTTCAGTATAAAGAAAACTATAGGACTCAAGGAATGTAAAATATAAATAAATATAAATAAAATTTAAAAATTTCTGAAAACTTTATTTAACAGTGCAACACTCATGTAATGTAGAGGGAGAATAATTTAAAAAGTTTTATGAAAATCGATTAACTACAAAAAGTTCAATAAAGCAACATGAAATCATTATTAAAATTAAATTTGTTGTTGTAAAAGGCAGATAAAATTTTTTTTAGAATATTTAAAGTACAATTATTTAATACTTAAAATTTCTTTATAACTTAATCATAAAAAGACTTTAGAAATTTTAAAATTAAAATTAAATCTTTAAAATTTCAATTTTAATGAATAAATAATTTTTTTTTACATTATGTTATTATGAATGATATATTTAATATTTAAAAAAAGAAACAATGAAAATATTCCTTAAAACTCTGATAAAATCCAAAAATACTCTGAAAAAAAACCCTTATTAAACCCGATAAAACCCTGTTTATCTGAAAAAAAAACCGGGATATTTTCTAACCCTGTAATATTTACATACACAAGCAACATAATAAGCAAAGGATAGGCAATATTAACAATTTTAAAGAAAAGTAAAAAATAAAAATATTACCTAAAAAGTTTCACTGGCCTCGCACACAGTCCTGCATCAGGTTGGGCACTCGACGGCTACCTGCAAATTTGTAAAATTTTATAAAACTAAAAAATTTAATCAGAAAAAACAAATGTAATACAACATCATGCATTTTGCATAAAATATTTAATTTAAAAATCAACCCTTTTTGCATTATAATGTAATTGCTGATTTTTAAGAGAGCAATATTGATTAATTAAACAGAAATTGTTGAGTTTGGTTTTGGCTTTTCAAATTGTAAACATAATTAAAAATTATTTTATGAGTGCCATTGTTTACACTAGAAAAATTAAATTACACTGCAATCTTACTTACATTTTAGAATATTTTATTATGAATGTTGATATAATTTTTAAAGTAATTCCATCTAAACTTTTAATTAAAAATCAATTAACTATGTTACAAAAAAAATATATGTATGAACATTTTTTCAAACATGTCAGAGAAAAAAAATGTAAAGTATCATAGGAAGAAAAAATTGATCCAATATTACAATACCATTTAATAAGTAAAAATCCCTTTATGAAATTTAAAAAGTATTTTTTCAAACATGTCAGATGTCAGAGAAAAAATGTAAAGTATCACAGGAAGAAAAAATTGATCCAATATTACATTACCATTCAATAAGTAAAAGTCCCTTTATGAAATTTAAAAAGTAAACAAAATTCAGAATCAACAGTGATAGCAACGATACCCAGTTTATTCAAAACAAATTTAGCGATATTAGAACAACTATAGTACTTTCCCACAGCTGAATTTGGCGATTATGGCTAATTCATAAATCTAAAAATCATATAGCATAAATGATAAAATCATAAGCTAAATTATAAATCATAAATCCAAAATAAATAGCATGCATGCTGCCATATAGCATATCGCAAACAGTTCAGAACGACATCGTTATCTTTCAAATCGGCGCCAAAGAAAAATCGCTAAATTCAGTTGTGGGGAAATACTACAGTTGTACCGCGATATTCAACAATAAATATTATATTTATGAACTTACCTTCATAATTAAAATGGAAAAATATCCATGATTAACGAACGAAGAACGAACAGGGCCGGCAAAATCCATGTCTCTTTCAAATCAAAAACTGTGCTACGCTACGTTAACGTTGCCACTAAAAAAAAAAAGATTTGCCATGAAAAATCTTTGAGCTTCAGATTGAATGGGTTTTATACGCCGTAAGTAAATTTGATAAATAATAGCTTGATAAATCAATTAATATTTGTATGAAGGAAGGTATTTTTTTAATTCAAGGTCATTTCGCTTAAGCTCTATGACGTAGTAGATATTTTTCAGTCATTCATACGGTAGGCTGACGAGATCAAAGTACCTTTATAATAGAGAGCGTTAAAAATTGCGACAATTATCAATTTTTCATTCCTAATAAATAAGGACTAAAAATAAAGTATTATTGATTAATAATTTACTTTCTTAAAACTTACAAAAATGCCTTTAAAAAAAAAAAAAAAGTCCCCATTTGTCCCCAAAAAAATGTGAACATTTGGTCAGCTTATCATACACGGGGAACAAATGTCCCCATTTTCCGGGGAATGTCTCCAATTTCGAAGGAAAATAATTTATATAAGTAAGGGAGGCATACTATTGTAACAATCGCAGCTATCATAGATCACAAGTCGGATCATACACTCCGCAGCAAAAGTATCCGAGCACTAGCAATAATCCCCGTCTTAAAAAAGTACACTTAATACTGCTTTTATAAATAAATCCTTGTTGAGTCCTGTTCTTACTCTGTCTAAGACCATGATTCGACAAGGATTTATTTAACAAAGCAGCATTAAGTATACTTTTTTAGACAAGGATTATTGCTAGTGCTCGGATACTTTTGCTGCGGAGTGTACGATCCGACTTGTGATCTACGATAGCTGCGATTGTTACAATAGTATGCCTCTCTAATACTTGGGCCCTCCGTGGCCGAGTGGATATGTCACTACACTGCTAATCGCCTTCGAGCGTAGGAGAGCGGGTTCGATTCCCGCGCTGGCCCTGGGTGTTTTCTCCAATTCTTCGTATTGTAATTCTGTCATGTGCTATCTGTCGTTATCTGACGAAGATTTACAAGCGGACTATAAGTCAAGCATACAAATATGATGTATATGTTATCAATAAAAGTAATACTTTTATAATTTGTACTGGAATACATAAAAGACAGTTTTGTGATCACCATAACAAACTAATTTTATAATGTTTCAAAAGACTTTTTAAGTTTTTTTTTTTTTTTTTTTTACTTTCTCCTACATTCAAAAGAATATTGGTAAAAAGTTTCAATTCTTGATTTTTGATGGATTCACATGCTTTGATAATCTCGAGCATGATTGCATGATATAACTGTATTTATACTTTCTTCTGTATACCTAAGAAGAAAATGATGGATTCGTGAAAGTTTTCAAATTTTGGTTTTCAATGGATTGCATGTTTTGTGAGTTCCTTAACAAGATTTGACCATCTTTAGACAGGGTGACCAAACGTCCCCATTTTCTGGGGACTGTCCTCAATTTTGACCATCTGTCCCCAAAAACAAAAACAGCGATTGAAGACCACATTTTCTGTCGTTTATCCCCATGCAAATGTCCCCCAATTTTCAAAAAATTTCTTAAATTTTCAGAATTTTGTTACTTTTACTTTATTTGTTTTTTTTTTTTTTTTTTTTTCCGTTTTATAAGTCATGTGGTGAAAAAAAGTATTTTTCTACTGATATTAACTCTAAAAAATATTAAAAGCTTCTATAGTTGTTCTGCATCTGAAAATTTGATCACCCTATTTTTAGTGAATGTCTGTCTGTCTGACTGTGTGCTAGGGTGTAGCATAGGACAAAATTTCGTATAAATATGTATATTATGAGAATTATTTTTATGAAATGATTGTGAAATTAACAGGAATTATTGATTATCGTAGAAATAAACTAGGGAAAAAGTGTGTGCACGTTAGAACACCCCCCTGGGGGGAAATAGATCCCAGTTGGTGTAGATATTCATTATGGATATATTTCAAAAGAACTCCCCAATACCTTTAAAATGGTCTGTGTTAATTAATTTAAAACCAAGTTATCGATTTTTTTCGAGTAATATAATCGAGTTGAATATTTGTCGAGTCATGGTCTTAGCCTTATGCAGTTTACATGCTGTTAGTTGGTAATAAAAATTAGCAGCCAAACTAAAAAAAAAATATGTATGAGAAAAGTAAGTGTGTGCTTCAATAGTTTTTCTGTCGACTGTAAATTTTGAGTTACTGGCGTCCTTTTCCCCTCCAAGTGGTGACAGGGAATAATACCGTCTGAGAGGTCGGGGAGGGGGGGGGGGATAAAAGAAATATATTTTTTGAAGGAATGCTTCACAACCTCTAAAAGGATGTTTAGCATGGCATTCTGTATGCACTGAAACGGAAGATACAGATTTTTAAATATTTGAACCATTTTCTTTTTCTGGACTTGGAAAAAATGAATCAATTTTGCAAACCTAATGCATATGCCCCCAAACCGATTTTCTTTGAATTTCCTTGAAGATTTTTAATTCTGTTTTTTATTTTAATTAAAAGGTCAATAAACTAGTGTGATGTGGCCACCTCATGACTTTCTTCTATATAATTTTACACAAAATTTATTCAATGCAAATTATTTATTAAATTATCAAATTATTTTCCATTATAAATGCAGACGGGTTTTATCTGACAATATTATATTATCACTAAATGGCGAAAGATGTCAATTTTTTGCAAATCAGGAGAATTTTTTTTTTTTTTTTTTTTTTTTGTTAAAAGATAAAAAAAAATCGATAACTTTGTTTTAAATTATCACAGATCTACAGTTCAACCATTCGTTTTAAAGGTATTGACGAGACCTTTCGAAAGATACCCATCTTGAAAATTAAATCCCCCCTGGGAAGAAGCAATGCCCCCACATGCACAAAATTGTTTTCCTAGTTAACTACTACTATTATCAATAATTCATATTAACTTTACAATCACAAGTTAAAAACAACTCTCATTATGTACATTTATGCGAAATTTTGTCCTATACTGCCATGTTAAAAATTTAGAAAAAATGCGATCACAGCGCCATCTATTGAGCGATTGATCCCCAAATCTAATCAGCACAGTTTATGTCAGGGTCCAACTAAACACCAAGTTTGGTTAAATTTCGTTCATTGGTTCGTGAGATACAGCGTCCACAAAATTTGTGATACACACAGACAGACATTTTCTAAAAACTATCAAATCGTGTTCAGGACATCCCAAAACGTGTAAATCCATCGAAAAAAGTAGTTCGAAAATTTTCACGATTCCAATACTTTCTCTATATTACATATAGAAGAAAGTAAAAATGTATTTAATGTCATCTCTTTCAGGGATTTACTTTTCCATTTTCAATTCCTAACTTATCAAAACAGCGGAAGACAGTAAAGTGATAGACAAACTGGCGGCTTTTAAAATAGACGCAGGTCAGTATTTTCAAATGAATCACTATAATTAATGAATCACTAACAGTAACTTTTAGTGTTTAGAAAAGAAATTAAAAAAAAAAAAAAAAAAAAAAATCATTTCCGATTGGGTAAAAAGTCGCCCCGGGTCTCCACTACCTTTGGCAGTGCAGTCCCGTGCGCGCTGTGCGCGCACAAGTTAAGGGATACATGCGCGTGTGTCTTTCCCTGACCTTTCGTGCCCCCTAAAAAAATCATTTCTGATCGGCTAAATACTCACACCGGGTCCCCACTGCCTTCGGCAGAGCAGACCCATGCGCGCTGAGCGCGTACGTGTGAAAGTATACGTGCGCTGCGCGAACATATTCCTTCTCAAATCAAATTTTTATTCTTAAGAAAAGAAAATTTAAAAAATCATTTCTCATCGGGTACAAAGTCGGACCGGGTCCCCACCGGTCCTTCCACCGGTCGGACCTTCGGCAGCGCAGTCCCGTGCGCGTATTCCTTCCCTGACCTTTCGTGCCCCTAAAAAAAATCATTTCTGATCGGGTAAAAACTCATATCGGGTCCCCACTGCCTTCGGCAGCGCAGACCCATGCGCGCTGCGCGCGCACGTGTGAAGGTATACACGCGCTGCACGCACATATTCCTTCTCAAATCAAATTTTTATTCTTAAGAAAAGAAATTAAAAAAAAAAAAAAAAAAATCATTTCTCATCGGTTAAAAAGTCGAACCGGGTCCCCACTGCCTTCGGCAGCGCAGTTCCGTGCGCGTTGCGAGCGCACAAGTTAGGGGATACGCGCGCGGTGCACGCCTTTTTCTTCCCCACACTTTCAGCCCCTCCTACTTAACCTACATACACCAATTTTGAACGGTCTAATTCAATTAGCTAAGATGCAAAAGAAAACCTAATCAGGACACCCCAAAACGTGTAAATCAGGTGAAAACTTTCGATAATGTGAAAGAACTTTAAAATATATTTCGAATGATGTATTAAAAATAATTTAATCATAAATGGAAATTGAAATATTGAAATTTAAAAAAATTACAGCGCCATCTTGCGGTAGAAATTTCTGTAATCTACTGTTCGATTCCAAATCAACAAAGCTCACAGATCAACTAAACTTGACAGAAAAGAAGTCTGAACCATGCGGGGTTGCACTTTCACGATTTTTTTTTTTTTTTTTTCGATTTTTTTAAAAATGCTTTTCTTTGTCTTTGCAGTTTCATTTTTACTTTCTTCTATATGTAATATAGAGAAACAATTGGATTCGTGAAAATTTTCGACCTCCGTTTTTTGATGGACTTATACGTTTTGGGATGTCCAGAATACGAAATAATAGTTTTTAGAAAATGTCTGTCTGTCTGTATCACTTTTTTGTGGACGCTGTATCTCACGAACCAATGAATGAAATTTAACCAAACGTGGTATTTAGTTGCACCCTGACATAAACTGGTGCTGATTAGGTTTGGGGATCAATTGCTCAACAGGTGGCGCTGAGATCGCATTTTATGCAAACTTTTAACCTGGCAGTATAGGACAAAATTTCGTATAAATGGGCATAATGAGAGTTATTTTAAACTTGTGATTGTAAAATTAATATGAATTATTGATAATAGTAGTAGTTAACTAGGAAAAAATTTGAGCATGTGGGGGCATCGGTCCCCCCCCCCTGGGGGGAAGTACCCCCCAGGGGTGCAAAGTTTCAAGATGGGTATCTTTCGAAAGGTCTCGTCAATACCTTTAAAACGAATGGTTGAACCATAAATCTGTGATAATTTAAAACAAAGTTATGGATTTTTTTTACTTTTAACAAAGAAAAACTTGAAAAAAAAAATCGTATTTTTTTTTTTTTTTTTTTTTTTTTTTTTTTTTTTTTACGAAATTTAACCAAACTTGGTATTTAGTTGGTCCCTGACCTAAACTGGTGCTGATTACATTTGGGGATCAATCGCTCAACAGGTGGCGCTGTGATCTCATGTTTTCTAAATTTTTAACGTGGCAGTATAGGACAAAATTTCGTATAAATGTACATAATGAGAGTTATTTTTAACTTGTGATTGTAAAATTAATATGAGTTGTTGATAATAGTAATAGTTAACTAGAAAAAAATTTCTGTGCATATCGGTGTATCGCCCCCCCTCCCCCCTGGGGGGGAAGTAACCCCCGGGGGGAGGGGTAAATTTTGAAGATGGGTATCTTTCGAAAGATCTCGTCAATACCTTTAAAATGAATGGTTGAACTATAAATCTGTGATAATTTAAAACAAAGTTATCGATTTTTTTTTACCTTTAACAAAAAAAAAAAAAAAAAAAAAAAAAAAACAGAAAAAAAATCGCAATTTATTTATTTTTTTTTTTTTTTTTTAAATATTGTTACTGACTGAATACGTATTACTTTTAACAAAAAAACACTTAGAAAAAAATCGATTTTTTTTTTTTTTTTTTTAATATTGTTACTGTTTGGAATATATATAGGAAAATATAGAAGAAAGTCTTGTGGTGGCCACAACATACTAGTCTTAATTTGTATTCAAACTACTTATTTATTTAATTCAGTTCTTTTTTTTTTTTCATCATCTGCATTGCTTAGCAGCGTTTATACTGGTACGTTTCGAAGAACAAAAATGAACTCAATCTGAGGATAAAATTTCCTGAACGAAGTGATCGTTATATATATTTATATATATATATATTAAATTGACTGAAAAATAAAATTCAATCGTTGGTATTTTGAAACACTTGTATATGCGCAGAGAAAAACCTTCCTATACAATGGAAATATTTATGTGAAGAGAGCAGAAAAGAGCCTGAATTATTCAATTAAAGATATTTAACGAGAAAAATGTAATATATTAGTTATGTACAATAATAGTAATAATAAATCTGGAGTGACTCGAATGGGCTTTCCGAACATTAAGTAATTAACGATTAACGGGCGAGAAATCGTTAAATAAGCAAAAGAGAAAATTATAATAGGGCGTATGGGTACTTTTCTTCATGTAGTACGCTGTTTAATTTAACACTATTTCGTTTCAAATAATTTGAGCCCATAGAACATAATGATAAATTTTCGTTGTGTCCCTGTAAAAACCTATAAGTACCTAAAACCTATAAACCCCTCACCAAAAATCTATAAAGTTCGTGTGATGGTTACTTATAACATGCATAAAAATTTTCAGACCAATCGGATAAGGCATTTAGACGCTATCACATTTTAAATAATTTGAGCCCATAAGCCACAATGATAAAGTATTTTTCTTCGTGTCCCTGTTTAAAAAAAAAAAAAAAAAACTTTTAGTGCTAGATTCAACAGAATCTTTATGGTTCATGCTACGATGACCAACAGTACATATATAAATTTTCAGCTCAATCGGATAGGCATTTAGATTCTGATGATTTTAGCCCACAGGCCATAATTATAAAAAAAATATTTTGTTGTGTTCCTGTAAAAAAAATATAAGTACCAGATTCACCAAGAGCTATACAGTTCGAGCAACAGTAACTTTTAACAGGTATATAAATTTTCAGCTCAATCTTATTAGGCATTTAGACGCTATGGCACTTCGAATAATTTGAGCTCATAGGTCATAATTATAAAGAATATTTTGTTGTGTCCCTGTAAAATTTCTATACTTGCTAGATTCTATACGTAGTAAATTTATACACTTCGTGCAACGGTGACCTATAGCATGATTGTATAAATTTTTAACTGAATAGAATAAAGCATACGCTCTCGCAGTTTAAAAATATTGGCCCATATAGATCATAATGATAAAGAATTTTTCTTTGTGTCCTGTAAAAAATCCATAAACGCTAGTTTTCCCACAATTCATGTGACAGTGACTCATAACATGTGTATAATTTTTCAGCTCAGTCGAATAAGGCATTTAGACGCTATTGCACTTTAAAAAATTTGAGCCCATAGACCATAATGATAAAGAGTTTTTCTTTGTGTCCCTGTAAAAAAAAACTAGAAGTGTTCACCAAAATCAATAGGGATCGTGCATGGTGACCTACAATATACGTACTAACTTTAAGCTCATTTGAACAAAGCGTTTAGACGTTATCGTGTTCACTCACATACATACACACATCACGTAAAAATAGTAAATATGAATTCATGGGACCTCAAAACGTATAGAAAAACCAAAATTTCAAACTGGAATTTTTGACATAATTACAATACTTTCCTATAGAGTCCGGAAATCATAAATTACATAAACTTATGACCACTTAGGTGTCTAAATAAAATATTATTTTCAACTTAGGACTGATTTGAAAACTAATTGAACAAAGAGTAGCGAGCAACAAAGCTGAATCATAATTTACTTCAGACTGAACAGAAAAGATTTTTTTAACGCATAGAAAGAAAGAACAAAAAAAAAAAAAGAAAAAAAAAAAAAAGAGTTATTTGAATGAATCATCGGAAGTTTTCGGTGATTTAGCAGTAGTCTGGCACCAAGGGAAGTAAACAATCTATTAATTATAGTTGTACATGTGTTTTTTTCTACATTTACATTTTTAAAATTTACTATTTTGGTCCGAATCAAATCGTAATATAGTATTAAATATTAAGGTTATTAATTTTTTAATTTTATTAAAATGTATGGCAATCAAGCTTGCAATTTCTAAAATGTAATTAATTTATATTAATATAATTATGAATTTATTTTAATTAAAATTAAAATGAATGAAAGGGGATAGAAAAATTACGACCCGCATCTAGATTTGACTAACACATAGTGAAAAAACTTAAAATGTTCATTAGATACTGAGATGTAGCCATTTCTAAAATTGTAGTTCTTGAATGAAGAATAGCAGTGTATAGGGATTATAGGGTGTATCTTATAGGAATTACGCTATGGTGGATATTGAAATTAAAATAAATCAGTCCAAAAATATAATTAAAGGCATTCCGATGATTAAGGCGTGATCTATTGGGTTCCACAATAACCCTAATTTAATCTTCCTTAAAGTTATTAATATACATCTTTCTTTTAATTAATAAAAATTAATAGTATAGAATATCAACATTCTGACTGTAATCTATATATTCATGCAATTACTTTCTTTCTTTATTAGAACAACATTGAGTGATGATAATGGTACTAGTGGCTAATAAGTTTAAATTAGTGTGTGAGTCATAAACCATATACCAATAATCAGAGATAAAAAAGAAATCTGGTGTGAAACAACCACACGACTTTCATTACCCACTATTACACGTATTATATGCACTTTTTGGAGATAATGTGATCAGAAGACATAGAATTGACCGAATGAAATAGACAACTAAAAATTTTCCAGTAACAGAAAATGAATACACACGGAAAGACATATAAAACAGAGTTTACATAACAATTAAAAAAAAAAAAAAAAAATTTTTTTTTTTTTTTTTTTTTTTTTTTAAACACCAATTTCCGAGATTTAAAACTGATATATCTGATCAGGATGACTATTAATTTTCCTGTAATAACCGCGTAAAGCATGAAAAAGAATATCTAAAATTAGTTTATGTAACAATTTTATAATAAAATCGTTAGAGCCGTTTTTGAGACACCTACTTTTACCAAAACTTGGCATATTTAATTGTTGACAAGAAAACAACAATTGCATACAAAAGGATAGTTAAAAGAGGATTAATATTGCAAATCTGAAAAAAATTCCATACAGCCGTTTTGAACGGAACGTACTTACAGTACCTGAAATTCAGATATTTGTACAGGACGCCTATCAATTTTCCCGAACTAACCAACTATATCATTCGAAAGGGCATCTAAAGGAATGTTCATACAATAAGTTTGAAGAAAATCGGTAGAGCCGTTTTTGAGGTATGGACTTCCGGTTTCGGATGACCCACTTCCGGTTTTCCAATTTTCACCAAAATTTAGAAAATTCATCTGTACACTAGACCTGTCTTAATTCTGAAGTTTCGTGGTTCTATCTTTATTAGTTTCAGAGATATAATAGTCAGAAGATTTCCCCCCCCCCCCCACTCACACACACTGACCAAATGCCAAAAACCACTTTTTTGGACTCGGGAGACCTTAAAGCATGTAGATCAGGTGAAATCTCGATATCGAATTTTTGGACCGAATACAATATTTCCATTACCAACAGTAATAGAAGTAAAAAGAAAGAGAATAACTAGAATTAATAACAAACTCTACATATATATATATATATTTAATTTTATATTTATTCCTGGTATTAAATTTCTAATCCAAGTACAGAAAAGAATTTTTTTTATCTTAACTATGTTTATCCTTAAGTTGTTGTTGTTGTTGCCGTTTTACATATTTTGAAATCGCGTCGAGCCTGTTATTATCATTTTTTGTCCGGGCAGGGCCGGGTCGGGCTGGACCGTACACTGGTAAAAAATAAACGGGTCGGGCCGGATTTTTCTATTTCATGCCGGGCCGGGCGTCAAAATTTCGGCCCGTGTGGACCTCAAACTTGAATAGAGGTGGACTTTTAAAGAAGTTTACTATAAGTAATATTTGAATTCCGATTTCGATTACATTTCATTAGAACTAACTGAGAAAAGAACAGTGCACTTATGTTTGTTTAGCATTATTTTTACTTCCATTACCCGACTACCGTAGGTAATTGGAAGTATTGTATTCGGTCCGAAAATTCGATATCGAGATTTCACCTGATTTACATGTTTTAAGGTCTCCTGAGTCCAAAAAAGTGGTCTTTGGCAATTGGTCAGTGTGAATGTGTGTGTGTGTTGGGGGGGGGGGGAATCTTCTGACTATTATATCTCCGATACTAATAAAGATAGAACAACGAAACTTCAGAATTGAGACAGGTCTGGTGTAAAGATGGATTTTCTAAATTTTGGGGGAAATTGAAAAACCGGAAGGGGGACATCGGAGACCGGAAGTGGGACCGTATGTCCGTATTTCAAAAACGGCTCTAACGATTTTCTTCAAAATTGCTATATAAACATTCTATTAGATGTACTTTCGAATTATATAGTTGGTTAGTTCAGGAAAATTGATAGGCGTCCTGTATATATAGCTGAATTTCAGGTACTGTAAGTGCGTTCCTTTCAAAACGGCTGTATGGATTTTTTTCAAACTTGCAATATTATCCTCTTTTAAATATACTTTTGTATGTAATTGTTGTTTTCCGGTCAACAATTGAATATGCCAAGTTTTGGTAAAAGCCGGTATCTCAAAACGGCTCTAACGATTTTTTGAAAATTACCCATTAACCCATTTTAGATATCCTTTCTCATGATTTACGTGGTTATTACAGGAAAATTAATAGTCACCCCGATCAGATAGATCAGTTTTAGATCTCGGAAATTGGTGCTAAAAAAAAAAAAAATCTACTTTTTTTTTTATTTTTTTTTTTTTTTAACTCGTTTATGTAAACTGTTTTATATGTCTTTACGCGTGTATTAACTTTCTCTTTCTGTAAAAGTTCCATTAGGTTAATTCTGTGTCTTCTGATCACATTATCTCCAAAAAGTGCATATAATACGTATAATAGTGGGTAATGGAAGTCGTGTGGTTGCTTCACACAAGACTTTTTTTTTTTTTCTGAAAAATATAAAAGGGGGAAAACAGAAAAAGGGAAAAAAACAGAAAAAGGGATAAAAAACTGAAAAAATCAGTTTTTTGTTAAAAACAGCTCTTTTCTATTAAAAATACAGATATTTCTGTAAAAATTACAGAATTTTTTTATTCAGCATGCTAAAAAACAGAAAAGTGGGAAAAAACAGATAAAGGGTTAAAAAAAACAGAAAAAAATTGTTTTTTCTCTAAAACAGCTCTTTTCTGTAAAAAATACAGAGTAGTCTTGTACAAACTACAGATTTTTTTTACAGTGTATATTCATTATTGTATGGTATACTTGTAGAAGTTTTTCCAACATTTGTGTAAAATTATTTATTACAACTACATCATTAAAAACATTGGTATACGCTTTTATACACCAAATTATTTGCAACAGTTTATTACCAGCAACACACCCATTACCGAAACGTGTTTTTACTGTAATGATGTTACTTTAAACTTGAAAGTATCAAAAACTTCTAAACTGCTCTTTTTATCTTTTATTCTATTCCAAAATAAGCCACTCTTTATTCAGATCATTCATGGATTGTTACACTACTTCTATTTTACTGCTTTCGTAATCAAATTTATCCCGGCTATTTTTATAATTTTTTTTTTTTTTTTTTTTTTTTTTGCTTGATTTTGCTCGATTTTTTTTTCATTTTGATATTTTTATTGTTTTATTCCTCTTAGTTAATACCAGAAAATGTATGACAAATAATTAATGAATAAAAAGCGAAGAGTTTAACTAAAAATGTGTAATCTTAATGACTGCTTTGCAAAACTAACAAATTAGTAATAAAAATAATGACAGAAAAAATTGTCATTAGGAGGGAAAAACAATCAACACTTATCCATGGCCAACATTTTAGACACGATTTCAGTCAGGGAAAAGAACTCTAATTTCTGGATCCTCCATTCTTTTGCATATGCTTGTTTCAAGAACCAGAGATTACATTATCAGGGGTCGTACTCTCCGCCCTTTTTTCAGGGCACTCTCATCGAAGAGAAATTTTTATTTACATTGCTACCACTATATTTATAAAATAATCTCTATCCTGTATAATCATGGTAAGCTACTATAAACGTAACTGAAGTATTTCTGTATGAAATTAGTGGTGGTAAAAAAGGGGAAATTTTCTAATCTCTGAGATTGTCCGAAAAAAGGGCGTGAGTACGACCCCTGCCATAGCCTCCTAAACTATATGCCTGTCGCGTGGCTCGGACACCTGGCAACAGTTGAAGCGGTAGACAGCGCCACCTGGTACAGATTGCACAACGTTTTTATTCAACTGTCACCAATAATTTTAAAAAGTGATATATGATAGATATAATTGACGTTTCTTCGATTCTATTCGCTTTTTATGTATATAATATTCTACTTTTAAAAATATTTGGTGGCTGTTGAATAAAAAAGTCGCGTTATCTGTACCAGGTGGCTCTGTCTACCGCTTCAACTGTTGCCAAGCTTCCGAGCCACGCGACAGGCATCTAGTTTAGGAGGCTATGTCCCTGCATTGTACATTTTTGTACTTTTGTTAATTAACTATCTTGTACTTTTATTTTGCTATAGTTTCGTAAGTGTGTAAACGATTAAAATTCATTTACATCGTTAAGAGGGAAAATAAAACTTGAAAAATTATGTCTATATGTATAAATAGTGTCATGCAAAAGTACTTTTGCTTATTATCTATCATGTACTTTTGTTTTGCTATAGAGGCATAAGTGTGTAAAAGACCAAAATTCATTTACATCCTTGACGGAGAAAGATAAACTTGAAAAATGATGTCTATATGTATAAATAATGTGAGGCAAAAGTACTTTTGTTTATTAGCTCTTTTGTACTTTTGTTTTGCGATAGGTGCATAAGTGTTTAATCGACCAAAATGCATTTACATCTTTAACAGAGAAAATAAAACTTGAAAAAATGATGTATGTATGTATAAATAATGTCAGGCAAAAGTACTTTTTTTATTAGCTCTCTTGTACTTTTGTTTTGCTATAGATGCATAAGTGTGTAATCAACCAAAATTCCTTTACATCCTTAATAGAGAAAAAGAAAAACTTGAGAATGATGTCTGTATGTAAAAATAGGTATGAGGCAAAAATAAAATTGACTTTTCACGTTTTTCATATTTGTTGTATCTAGTTTTGGTCATATATTTTTAGGGAATTGGGATTCTTAATCATTTAAAATATGCAGGAACAATGTCTTAATATATGTTTAACATTTATTATTTTTAATAATGTCTTATAAAGTGAGGACAATGCAAAAGTAAAGGTTTTTAAAACCTCATGAGATACGTACTATTTTGTCACCTCCAGTCAAACAAAATAAAAATATGTAACGGATGGGATAACAGATAATCTAAATCATTTTGCAACACTGATTTTAAAAACCATTGGCTTTCAACCAATGATGCAGAGTTCAACCAATGTTAAGAGTATAATGACAAAACTCAGGTTTTAGTTTAAAAAAGCTTAAAACAGTTACATATTTTGAAGAAAATTTTCTTACAGATAAAATAGGTAGTACTTCATTAAATAAGTTATATTTTAGGCCTTTAAGATTTTAAACTATACTAAATTAACCGTATTCTTTTAAACCCTTAACGCGCGCTGTCCTCGCTGCGAGGACGCAAAATTGAAGATCCAGCTGCAAAAATTCATCCCGGAAATTTTTTAGCAAAATTTTACGTTTATAACATATCTGAAAAGGCCGGTTTTTTAAACCTTAAAATTTAAAATTTCTTTTAGTTTAATTTAGTTCAGGAATTCCGGTGGCAATATAATTTAAATGAACCGAAGGGTTATATCATGAAACAGTTTTACGAGGGAAAGTCATTAAGTAAGTCACAAAATATACTAAAAAAATAATTTACCGTGATAATCACTTGGAAACAATTTTTATTTTTCCACATAATCTCCAGCAATGTTGATGCACCTATCCCATCGTTTTATCTGAGACTATGTTTCAGCTGCATAAAATTATTTGGGTTGCTGTCTCATCCACAATACACTGTAAAAAAAAAACCCATTACCAGCTGCAATCTGTGATTTATTTTATCCAATCACAGAGAATTTCTTGCAAGAAATTCTCTGTGATTGGATAAAATAAATCACAGATTGCAGCTGGTAATAGTTTTTTTTTTTTTTTTTTTTTTTTACAGTGTAGGACTTAATGCTGAACGTCTTCGTCATCTGCAAATTGTTTGCCTCCAAATGTTGTTTCAGTGGACCAAACGGATGACAATCGCTTGGGGCTAAGTTTGGGCTGTAAGATGGATACTATAGCATACATAAACAGGTAACATTTTTGAAGCTGCATTACGCATGCGTGTGCATGTTACCTACTCAATATGAATTTAATATCATAAAGTTGTTGCCGACATCTATCACCATTCTTTGTGGATATCTGTTACTACTTTAAATCATGCCATATGCATTTATGACTTACCTAATGACTTACCCTCGTACAATGGCAGAAATTTTACAGAACTACTGTATTAGTTTATAAGGGGGCAAAAAATGTTTACAGATATTTTCTTCCAGAGCATATAAACAATTATAAAAAGAAAAATAATGAAGATTTTGTGTTACTTTTAACAAAATCATTTTTAATCGAGATGAGGTTGCTTTTATTCCGCTTTATTCTTCTAGTTAGGAATAGTAAATATAAATGAAACAACATAAGTAATTGAAATGAGAAATTGTAATAACTTTCTCGAATTAAAACAGTTTTGAAAATATTAAATATACCGAGTTTAACATTTTTAGTTGTAAGTCATATGGGATAATTAAATAATAAAAAATAGAAAGTAAAGCGCTCATCTGATTAAAAAACAAAACAAAAAAAACTACAACTACATTTTCTGATTTATTGATAAAAATGCATCGCATGATGCCATTTGGAGTATTTCGAGAACCTTTTCCAATTCTTCAAAGAGATTTTTTTTTTTAAAGTTTTTTGTGAACGGAATCAGGGCAACACCTACTAAAAACATGTCGGATCCTACTGATTACACGATTAAAGTAAAATGGTTATAAAAACTAGAATACATTATATATTTATTTAATTAGAAATTGCATAATGGTAATAAACTTAAGGTGTCAGTATGGTTGCTAAAAATTTCCCCTTGCTTAAAGTTGTTTTTGTACAAGTTTCTCCTTCACTATAGGAAACTTGGAATTTTCTGCAATTAAGCAAAGAACATCTATTTTTATAAATACTGTTGTCAAAGCTGTGTCTGACTGTTATCCATGCTCTTTGCTTTCATATGACTATGATATTTAAACAAGAGGAGTTCATTTATTGTGCTAAATTTTGATTTTTGTTTCGCATATAACGATTTTAGATGTATCTACTACTGATACGCACTGGTACACTTTATATCATTAATATATATTTGCAGACTTGTCAACATTTCATTTTTTTTCCCGGAGCATTATTTTCACCTGCATTTTTCACACGATTTTCCTTCAAGAGCGTTTTTAGTGCTAGAGGCCTATTTCAGTCGGTACAGTTGTCGAATTTTTATAGGTTACTCTTAATTAGTGCTAGAGGCCTATTTCAGTTGGTTTATTGAATGGGGATTTATTGAATGAAGTCCCCCCAAGGCACAACTTTGACATGAGTCCCCCCAAGGTACAACTTTGACATGAGTCCCCCCCCCAAGGCACACCTTTGACATGAGTCCCCCCCAAGGCACACCTCCCCCTTTCCCCATTGGGAAAAAGAGAAAAAACGTTGTTTTGCGGCTATAAGATAGTTTGGACTTCCAACGTTATTTGTTACAGTATCTGCAGCTGAAACACATTGGTTTGATTTAATGAAAATTTTATCATGTAATTTAGATCGTCACGAATTAACTAAAGAAGAATTTTTCGATATTAACAAGTTTAGCAGTAGGCCTCTGGCACTAAATTAAAATCTGTCAATGTCAGATTTTCATGTTTTAAATAATGAAATAATGTCGTGTCTGTATAACTTTTTTTTTGTTCTTATACAGTCGTAATGACACACAGAGAAAAAATAGCAATTACCTTGCATTGACTTTGAAAACTTACCCGGGGTTATTTACTAGGCAGTCAAACTTCGTAGTAATTTCAATATTAAAGAAAATGGACAGAAGATTTCGTCCTAGCATCTTCTAATGTGTTTAAGAGAAAACTAAGATGTTCCTGATCTTATCAAAAAGGAAAAATAGAACATAAAACGCAATTATCCGAGGAGTTATAACCTAGAAAGAGTTGCAGAAATGCGATAAAGAAATAAAAATTAAAAATAATTTGTCAAAAAAAGTATGAAGAATGTAAGAGCAGAAATTAGAGAGAAGAAAAAACGTGTTAAGAAGCAATGAGAACAAACATAACAAAAAAGTATATATATATTAGATCGTTGCAAAAGTTCGTGCGGTTTTTTATTGCTTCATTTCATAAAAATACATCAAATCTAATGACAATTTTTAATCAAAATACTCTCCATTACTTTCTACAACCTTTGACCATTTTTGGGGTAACAAATGTATACCACGGCGATAGAAGCTCTCGTCTTTGGACGCAATAAAATGATCTGCGTCCGCACGAACTTTTGCAACGACCTAGTATATATATATATATATATAAGAGTTAAAAAAAGAAATAAAAGAAAAGTTTAAAATAATGTTTTCAAACAAAATGAATAAAAAAAGAACTCCAAGTTTCATGGAAAATAATGAAAATTTCTCGAGTGTACACAACAGCAACGATAACCGGCAAACATTTGAAATCGAATCTGGCTACCTTTATAATTTACAAGACTGTGACACAAGTATAAAAATGCCTTACAAGTGAGCATCCATCTAAAAAAAAAATATTTTATTGAAGTACTGCTATAGAAATATGCAGTTGAAATCGTCAAAATTTATCAAAAACAATTTATTTGCTGTTTTCGACGTAAATCAATATATATATATATATTTCTTTTTTGGCTGTTTTATTTTTATTTTTATTTTTGATACTCTTTCGTAATTTTTGTTCTTCTCGTTCTTTGTTATACTTTTTTTCTTCTTTCTAATTTCTCTTCTTACCATTTTTTTTTTTTTTACTGACTGTATTCTATTCTATGTGATAATTTGATTTATGTCGTCGGTAATAATAATAATAATAATAATAATAATTAGCCAACTTCTATCCTCAAACGAAAAAGCAAGATTGATACAGTTAGAGATTCTTCTCAAACTTTTTGAAGAATCTTTATTTAAACATTTTCATTTCCAATTTTATGCGTTTTATGACATACATGTTTTAACTTGTAATGTAATATGTAATATGTGTACTAGTATACATTCATGTTATCATAGAATCGTGAATTTTGTATTGTAGAGATGAAATGCGTTTTATAAAAATATGTTACAGTATACATTTTACAAGTGTATTTGAAAAAAAAAAAAAAAATCATTTCATTATACTTTTGATAGAGTAAGTTAGAAAGTAATAAATTTAATATGAAACACAAAAATAAAACGATAAAATACATTACCATTTTATATATCTGCAAATGTTTTCCATCCCATTATAAGAAGATTTTCTATAGAATTCAATACGTTACTGAAGTCACAAATGGCTTAATGTAAAGAGAAAAAAAAATTCTGCTACTCATCTTAGAAATAACCTAAAAAATACTTTAGTCAGGTTTACTATTTTGTATTTATAAAGAAAGTAATATTAGAAAGTAATAAAATTAAATATCAAATACACACACACACACACACACACACACACACACACACACACAAAAAAAAAAAAAAAAGTAAAATACATTACCATTTCATATATCTGCAAATGTTTTCATTCATTTCATAACGTGACTTCCTATGAAATTCAATACACTACTGAAGTCACAGATGGCATAATGTAAACGGAAAAACTCAGTGGCGAAAATGTTTATCTTGGAAATACGTTTAAGCAAATACTTTAAGTACAAGTCACGTTTGCTATTTATTATTTAAAGAAAAATATTGTTTTGTTTTGCTATTGTCTATAAACTTTTTGTCTTACTTTTTTCCCCTGAGACTCCTTTACTTATATTTCTTACAAGAGATTAGCGAATATCTTTAACGCTAAATTTCTTTTGCTTAAAATATCCAGTTTTTAATGTAAAATATCACGGAAAAGTAATCCATTAATCTAGAATATTAAAAGCCGATTATATATTTTTTTATCTGCGTCTATCTCATAACGAATCGTTCATAGCAAAAAGAATAAAAAAAGCTAAACCCTAGGATTCTGTGTTAACCATCTAAATTAAACCATTTAAATGGACGACTAGAACGAGGCGGAGCTTCAAATATTTGCGGGGAACGCTGTGCTATGATTGACTGTATTCCATTAGTTGTGGGTAAAATTAAGACTCCTATAGGTTAAATGAAAGAAAATCGTCAACACGTCAAATGTTGTGCGAGAGTCATGTCGTCCATTAGTTAAAAATATCTTTACAAAAACCTATTAATAACTTTAAGATTATTAATTATTTAATTTCAAGATAATGTCAATAAAAATAAAACATGCATATTTTTAATGATATTTTTAACATAATTTAAACAGATTTACTTGGATGGGAAAAACAAAATATATATATATATAGTATATCTGTATGAATGGAACATTACTAAGGTAAATGACGTTATTACTGATATTATTAAATAGACATGCTAGAAAAAATAAAAAGATAAAAATGATATATTAAATAGTTTAAATACTTTAAATATTTTGATTTATATTTTATTTTTAATTATTTAAATATAGTGATATATATCTACTTATATTTTTTACCGCCTGCAAACTGATGTAAGTATAGATTTCGTTTTATTAAAATTAACGGTAATAAAATTAACATAATGAGATTCAATGAAATTTAAGTGTCATTTATATTTCATTATCGGCTTTACATCGTAGTATTTAGTCAAGGTTTTGTTTTGACAAAGACAGCCGAGCTGATGATAAAAATGCACTTTTCTTATAATAAACATTAAATTCCACGAATCGTAGCTCACTACATTTTAAATATTACTCTTTTTATTTTCCTAACATATTATAAAACGAAAGTAATGTATTACGATAAAAAATCGATTTTGCGATTTTTGGTGGATTTATACGTTTTCAGGTCGCCTGACTTTGTTTTTTCTATTTTTATGGTGATTTATGTATGCGTGCATGTCTGTATGTGTGTGAGTAAACACGATAGCGGCTAAATGCTTTGTTCGAATGAGCTTAAAGTTGGTGCATATGTCATATGTCACTGTTCTACGAACCCTATTGATTTTGATGAATCTAGAATTTAGAGTTTTTTTGACAGGGGCACAACGAAATATCTTTTATTATTATGATTATCGGCTCAAATGATTTAAAACGCGATAGCGTCTAAACGCCTTATCCGATTGAGCTAAAAATTTATATACATGTTACAAGTCACTGTCGCACGAAATATGTGGATTTTGGTGAATCTAGCACTTATAGATTTAACGAAAACACAACGAAATATTTATGGGCTCAAACTGTTTTAGGTAAAATAGCGTCAAATTAAACAACAGAGTATATAGAGAAAAATAGTGAAACACACTATTAAAATTTTCTGTTTCGTTTACTTAACTGCATGTTTTATATTACTTTTTTTTTATACAACGTTTTCTATACATCAATTTCTGTACAACTGACAGTACTTAATGTTTGGGAAGTTGAATGGAATTACTTCAGATTTTTTAAAAATACATTTTCTTTAATAAATCGTGGACTAAATGAAAAAAAAATGGTCTTCACAATATGCAATGCGACGAGCCGTTCGTTAGATTTAGTATAATAAATAAACTCCTCAAACCCCCCCCCCCCCATCCCACACAAACACACACAAAAAATAATAATAATAAGATTCAGTAGTTAGCAGTATGGAATGAAGATAATAAAATCTTTTTGTAAAAAAACAGAACCGACTCCAAAAAGTAACTACTAAAAAAAAAAAAAAAAAATTGTATTAAATGAAACTAAATTGCGCCTAAAAGTATAAAATAGTTTCCTTCGCAAAACAATCTATAAAACTACAATTAATCATAACTTTTGAAGTCGGCGCAAAGTTAAATAAAATTTAATTCGTTTTTAGATCGGTAGCAACAAATGCTGTCGTCTCGAATGATCCATTTTCATGTTTCCTTTATTATTTTATCACTGTATACATTGGTAGCATCTACACTACACAAAACAGTGAACATTCTTCACAATGCGGTAATTATGTTTCTACGAAGTTAGAGTTTCCTTTGCAAATTTGGTATAACTTTGATAACTATCATTCTTTGTGGCTTTTGGATTTGGCTTTCAAAACGTATTGCAAAAACATACACGCAAGATGTATATTTTCATATTATATTTTGAACGAAGTATTGTTTCATATTCTTGATTACTCTCTTAATATACCTTATCAAATTAATCATGATATACCAAAGAAATTAAATATGTTTGCCAGATAATTTTGTGATTTTTCTTTCACCAAGGACGTCAGATACCAGCATCTTCGCCAACTTTTGCTGCTTACGAAATCTTATTTGTTTTCTTGAATCAAAATAGTTTTCGGCTGCGTTTTGCAGGTGACAATGTGAGATGTGTATATTTTGAATAGGATTTGATTTTTGTATTGAATAAAGGTATCAATTTTTATTTAATTTTGCACCGATTTCGAAAGTTATGATTAATTGTAGTGTTATAGGTTGTTTGGCGAAGGAAATTATTTTATACTTTTAGGCGCAATTTAGTTTCATTTCATACCTTTTTTTTTTTTTTTTTTTTTTTTTTGACTAGTAGTATGTTTTTTGGAGTCGGTTCCATTTTTTTACAAAAATATTTCATTTTTCTCATTTTAGTGAAAACTTTTTCATACAGCAGAACATCAAAAGACGTTCGACGGCAGTTTACAAAATCACAACTTTCAAGAAAAGTGACATAACTCAAAAAATGGTTTATGTCACTGAAAAATACATGAAGCGCACCCAATGTGAACAAAAAAGGTTACATCTCCATCTAGAAAGTTATCCACTCGAGAGACAGTTGTGCCAGTTTTATTCTAGTCAAGTTATTTTTAAATTGATTTTTCTCAAATGCTTCATTTTTAAGTTGTGTCACTTTTCTTGCCTTTATCGGATATGAGCAAAAAACTATCTATTAAATGAATATACGTTAAGTTAAAAAGTCTTTAGAAATGCAAAGAACGGATACGCTGTATTCGTAACCAAAAATTCTGTTAGGCATATATATTGAACTTTACAGTGAATACGTGTCACTCGCTGCGCTGAAATTGCGCAGCATAAAGTTCAAACAAAGAGCAAAATATGCATTGCAGCTGACGGACAAAAGTTTCAACATCGATACTTACATACTGCTTTTACGAATGTAGCTGAATGCGTTCATCAGTTAAAGCGAGAACAGACTTTTGTGAGTATCCTGTAATTTGTTTATATCTTAATGAAATCATAATGAAGCTTATTTCAGGCTAAGATCATTACGACAACAAAAAAGTATTAAAATTAAATCATCTCTTACGAAGTTTTAAGCTAAAAAATTTCAACAACAACAATGAGAAACATGGTTTGTATTGAGAACCTCTTCCTTTATGAAGTCTGTTTAAAATGTATATGCGTTAATCGATGTAACCGCTTACAATAACCATACTTTGAATTTTACATAGCATAAATGTCACCCGCTACGCTACAACATATGCAATTTCGTTGAAGTGTGCACAAAATAGGAGATTGTGAACAAACAAATGCAAGTTTTAAGCGTTCTGTTTTTAGCATTAACGTCTAAACTATCTTTTCGTTCTAAATCGATGATGCTCTGCAATTTTATATTTCATTTTTTCCCCCTGTCTTGAACTGTTTCCGAGATAGGAACGCTAACTCCACTGTTTCCCACCAGGTGGCGCTGTAGGCGGTTGAATCGCGCAGCACATATCCACTTTACTGTACCTACATACCACTTTTATGACTTTAGCTGCAGCTGTTCAGCAGTTAAAAGAGGCGGGACTGACTTTTTTGGGCACCCTGTATTTTCTTTTGATCTTAAAGATATTGCAATGGGACCTATTTCAGACTAGGACCTTTACAATAAAACAAAAAGTACCAAAATCGGATTATCTGTTCAGAAGTTATGAGCTAACAAAAAAATAAAAATAAAAACAGAAAAACATACGGTTTGAATTGAGAACCTCCTCCTTTTTGAAGTCGGTTAATTAGAGCATCTCTTACGATACTATAAGCTTACAAACACCAACAACAACACATAGCTCGAATTAAGAACACCCTCTTTTCTGAAGTTGGTTGAAAACGACTTTGCGCTATTCGATGTGACCGCTTACAGTAACAGTACTTTGAACCACAGAGTATACGTGTCATCCGCTACGCTGCAAAGTGTGCAACGTAGTTCAAGTGTGCACAGTGTAGCAAATTGCGAAAAAACAACTGCACGTTTTAAGCGTTCTAATTTTAGCAATAATGTCTAAAAACTGTCTTTTCGTAGTAAATCGATGATGCTCTACAACTTCGTAATTAACTTTTCTCCCATTTTGAACTCTTTTTGAGATAGAAGCGCTGATTCCGCTGTTTTTCCCCAGATGGCATTTTATTTTCTTTAGATTGTAAATATATTACAATGGGACCTAATTCAAACCAAGATCTTTACAAGAAAACAGAAAGTATCAAGTAACCATATTTTGAACTATATAACATATGTCTCACCAGCTATGCTACAACGTGTGGAATGTAGCTCAAGTGTGCATAGTGTAAGAAATTGCGAACAAACAAATGCACGTTTTTAGCATTGTATTTTTAGCATCAATGTCTAAACTATCTTTTCGTTCTAAATCGATGATGCCCTGCAATTTTTAATTCACTTTCCCCCCCTGTCTTGAACCGTTTCCGAGATAGGAATGCTAGCATGAATGTCTAAACTATCTTTTTATACTAATTCGATGATACTTTTCACCTTTGTAATTCACTTTTTTCTCTAGAACCGTATTTCGAGATAGCAACACTAACTCCGCTATTTTTCACAAGGTGGCGCTGCAAGCGGTTTAACCTTGTACTGCATGCCCACTTTGCTATACTTACATACCATTTTTAACACTATAGCTGCAGCCGTTTAGCAGTTGAAAGAGTTGGGACTGATTTTTTTGGGCACCCTCTATTTTCTTTAGATCGTAAAGATATTATAATGTGACCTTTTTCAGACCAAGACCTTTTCAACAAAACAAAAAGTATCAAAATCAGAGCATCCGTTCAGAAGTTATGAGCTAACAAACATAAAAAAAAACATACGGTTTGAATTGAGAACCTTCCTTCTTTTTTGAAGTCGGTTAAAAATGACATCGGATTCAAATTTTATCAAGTAAAGGATGTCACACTTGAAAATCGTTTTTGTTTTCGTACCTTACAATTCGAATTTGAAAAATTTGGAAAACTCTTTTTTTGGTACAGTTGCTAGATACATAAATTTACTGACACACCATTTTTCAAGGTCTCCTCCACCTGTATATTTATGTAATGTATTTCATTTTAAATTTTAAGGTTTCTTCCACAATAAAAATTATTATATGATATTAGTGGTGCAGAAAATTCAAGAACCGTACAAACTCTGCAGGAATCTCTCTGGAAATAATAAACAAGTCCTTCCGGCACATTCGGAAGGGTAGGTTGATTTCATCAAAATGGCTGCTACAAATGATTTATGGACTTGGTAGAAATATTAATATAGGCTATGTACATATGGAGGCTATGTACACTTGGAAACAAAATGGCAGGCCAAGCTGGTAAAAAATATATCAAATGCAATTGTGAGATAAGTCTATTGTACAAATTTAGTTCGATTTAATTCAAAATCTCAAAAGTCATCGTTTTGAAAAATTAAGCTTCCGCCATTTGCATCAAAATGGCAGAGCAAGTTGTTCAGGGAACTAATCCAAGTATTTGTAAGATAAGTCCACTGTCCAAGTTTGGTTTGAATAAATTCAGCATTTCAAAAGTTATCGCGATAACAAAGTCTCGAGTCACAGCGTTCAAGTAGACGCAATTTGGAAACATAATTGCGGAGAAAATTGCCCACCTAAATCATAGATATTTGAATGATAAATCCATTTTTCGGCTTTGGTTTGAATTGGTTAAGTATTTCAAAATTTATCGTGATAACAAATTTTCAAGTGGCCGCCACTTGGAAATAATATAACGAAGCAAGTTGCCCAGCAAACTCATCCAAGATATTTTAAGCATAAGTTCACTGTCCAACTCTGGTTCGAATTAGTGCAGTATTTCAAAAGTTATTTACGACAAGTCTTCAAGTGGCAGTCTAAGTGGCTACAACTTAGAGACAAAATGGCGAAGCAACTTGCCCAGCGAAATCATCCAAGATATTTGTATGATAAGCTCACTGTCCAACTTTAGTTCAAACTAATTCAGTATTTCAAAAATTATCTTGATAAAAAATTTCCAAGTGGCACCGTGATTTCAAGTGCTCACCACTTGGAAAAAAACAAGTCCTTTTAGCTGATTTGGAAGGATAGGTTGATTTCTTTTTCCTTATCAAGTAGCCGACATTTTGTTCCAAAAGGACGGCTACAAATTATTAATGAACTTGGTAGAAGTATTGATGTAGGCCATGAACATATGGAGTTTTAAGCAAATCGATTCATAAATAAGATTTTATGTGAATTTAAAATTTTCAAGTAGCATTCTTCATTGTCCGAATTTTTTTTTTTTTACTGATTTATTCAGTAAATGGATGTTATGTTAAAAGAATGCAAAATATTCTTTAACTTTAAACTAATTGAACTTTACATTAATTAAAATAAATAGTAATTGTTTTCTTTGTGAAAAATAATAAATCTTAAAAAAAAAAAAAAAAAGTAATAATAATCATAAAAGTTAAATTTTTGTTGAAAAATATTATGTTATTTTTATAAGTTAATAAAAATGTTTCAAACTTCCCGTAAGAGATATAATTAAAAATTTCTAAAAAAGAATTTAAAGAATTTTAATCTTACTTTAACACAGAATTTATTTCTTCAGAAGATAAAAACTAATAGTTGATGAGAACTTTTGCATTTTGTTTGAAGCATTTTTTTTTCTTTTTTTTCTTTTTTTTTTTTTTTTTTTTTTTTTTTTAGTAGTAATCTTTTATTAAAAGAGAAATTTAGGTATGCTCTTTTCTTCTTTGAGAAATAAGTTTATTATTTTTGTACGCCATAGAAATCCTTTATTTCAACTAAAAGTCTGTTTAATGTTTTATAGCATATTAAAAGATTTTTTTAGGGATATATCTTTATAGAAAAGATAATACAAATTATTATTCCAAAGTTGTTCATGAATACATAAATTTATCAAAAAATATAGTTCAAAGGAAGAATTAATTTATATTTTCCAGATATTTTAGTCTGTTACTAGCATCACATAGCTTTTATGCCTGTAATATGCAATATTACGTAAACGATAACGTTCTTAATCTTTACGAGCATCAATTACAGAAATGTTTACGTAAATTCTTTTAAATTACTTAATAAATAAGAAATTTTTACTTTCTTCTATCATCAATAGAAGAGGGTACTGGATTCGTAAAAATTTTCGACTTCTGGTTTTCGAATGATTTACACGTTTTGAGAAGTTCAGAACGCGATTTGATCACTTTTTGAAAATATGCATCTGTATATGTCTGATAAAATTTTTGTTTCAAGAATATCTCAAGAATTAATGCATAGCATTACAAATAAATTTATATGTTGTCTCATCATTATATAATGCCTATCAACTTTTGGGGCAAATCGCTCATCAAGTAGGGCTGCAGTACTGCGGTGTCTCCCATTTAAAGAAAGAAAATATCTGTATTGTATATAATCAATCTGTTTTGTACAATGCAACGGAATGTGATATGTAAGAGGGCCATTATGAAATATTATGCTGAATCAATTTTGGTGCATATCGACTAATTAGTGGCATTGCTATTCCCCCATGTTCCCCATGTAAAGCAAGTTTATATCTCAGATACTATTGTATATAATTGCACAAAACTTTGTACATGAGAGAGTGTATTAATTAGTCAATTTGTGTGAGGATAGGCCGATAAATGGCGTTCCTGTGCTTCAATTTACTTCATGAATAGAAAGACTAAATTTCAACTTCTGTGACATACAAATGCACACAAATTAATGCGTGAAACATCCATTATGAAAACGAATGCTGATTTAGTTTGGTATATATCAGGCGACAGGTGTCGCTGATATTATTCCTTTTCTACCATTTACCACATGACTGCGTATCAGCATCTGTTCATATGCAGTATGATCGCAACAAACTCCATACGTAAAATCTGTATTCTGTGAAGCTATATTAATATTTATGCGTGTTCAAATGAAAGTGGCGTTGTTTTATAAAACAATATAGAAGAAAGTTTTATAATTGTCACAACATACCACTTTTTTCTCCTTGCCAGTAAAAAGGAAAAAGTAGAATTTTAAAAATTCTTAGATTCACTTCTAACTGGGCATTTGATATAGTTCAAATGCGATTAAAAGTTGAAAAACAAACTGTTCAATAAATGATAGCTTTTAAAATACCAAAACTTCACGTTATTATTTTAATAATACATACTAGATATTATATATGTTGATTTCTAACATCCTTTCTACACATTTATGGGTATCCCGATGACATTATGATATTTTGATGACTGTGCATATCGCCTTATTCCGTCTATTACTTTTTGAATTCCATTACCAGACACTACACTGCACTGCGAAAAAAAATGAACCCTGATACCATTCTTGCTGATTCTTATGCAAAATGACCTCCTAATTCCGAATAGGAATCCCATTTTGCCCAATCACCCACCGTTTTTTTTTTTTTTTTTTTTTTTTTATCGGGACGTTACCATCTCCCACAATTTTTATCTCTGTTCGGCAATTTTATAGCCATGAATTTTATATGGTATAGTTCAAATGTGATAAAAAGTTGAAAAACAAACTGTTGAATAAATGGTAGCTCTTAAAATACCAAAACTTAACGTTATTATTTTAATAATACATACTAGATATTATATATGTTGATTTCTAACATCCTTTCTATACATTTATCGGTATCCCGATGACATTATGATATTTTGATGACTGTGCATATCGTCTTATTCCGTCTATTACTTTTTTAATTCCATTACCAGACACTGCACTGCACTGCACTGCGACCAAAAAAAAAAAAAAAAAAAAAAAAAAAATCGTGATACTATTCTCACTGATTCTTATGCAAAATGACCTCCTGATTCCGAATAGGAATTCCATTTTGCCTAATCACTCATCGTTTTTTTTAGTTCCCCATGTACTATACGTATGTGGAACTTAGGTAATCGGGAATTAGTTCCCGATCATACTATATGTATGGGAAACTTAGGTAATCGTGAATTAGTTCCCCATCATACTATAGGTATGGGGAACTTAGGTAATCATGAAAATTTTCGACCTCGGTTTTTTGACTTTATTACACGTTTTCAGGTGTAAGGAATCCGAAAATGACAAAATTTGTATGTTGTCTGTCTGTAGAGTGTCTGTTAGTGTGTTAGTGTGTCAGTCCGTTAGTGTGTTATTCCGTTAGTTTGTTAGTCTGTTAACACGATATCTCACGAACAAATGATCGCAGAGGGGTCAGATCAGTTTTAAAATATTACTTTAGACACTGGGAAGAACCCTACTCATTTGCAACATTCGAATTTAAAAACTTCGTAAGTTATTAGAAATTTACGATTTTCTTAACATGGGAGAATAGGACAAAAATTCACTTAAACGTGCATTAAATGGAAACTTTTTACTGCAAAAATGTCAGACCAGTTTTAAAATATCAGTTTTGATGTCGGAATGAACATCAGTAACTATAAATATGCTACTTTGAAAATTTCGCAAGTTATTAGAAATTTACGAATTTCCTAACATGGCAGTATAGGGCAAAATTTCACATAAACGTCAATTTTGAGAGATATTTTCATCGTAAAGATGTCAGACTACTTTTGAAATATTATTTTGAACACTGGCATGAATATTGATGACTAGGAATTTTCCAATATTAAAATTTCGTAAGTTATTGGAAATTTACGAATTTCTTAACATGGCAAAATAGAGCAAAAT
Source organism: Salticus scenicus (assembly GCA_963930645.1). Taxonomy (NCBI): domain Eukaryota; kingdom Metazoa; phylum Arthropoda; class Arachnida; order Araneae; family Salticidae; genus Salticus; species Salticus scenicus. The sequence continues at coordinate 146,392,993 of OZ005662.1, forward strand.
TTCACATAAATGTCAATCTTGAGGGATATTTTCATCGTAAAGACGTCAAACCACTTTCGAAATATTATTTAGGATACTGGCATGAATATCATAGACTATGATTTTTCTAATTTAAAAAATTCGTAAGTTATTTGAAATTTACGATTTACTTAACATGTTAGAATAAGGCAAATTGAGCATAAACTTCCATTGTGAGGATCATAAATACATTAGACAACTTCAGAATTACATTTACGATATTTGTTTGACCATGATTGAATAGAAATATTCTACTAGGAAAATTTCGTAAATTATTCGTAATTTACGATTTTATCAACATCGCGAAATTGTAAATTTTTCACATAAATATGAATTTTGAGGATTATTGCATTGGAAATAGTAGCATGAAAACTAAACAACGGAACTACACTCAAACTAAACATATAATTTTAATATGTACAATATCGTCTAACAAAATATATTCAACTTATAAATTTGCAGCTTCTATAATAAATGTCTATGTGATTCATCATTTGCTGATAAATAGATACTTATTTCATGCATAATAAAATAGATAAATGGGACTAATTAATTATTCTTAGACACTCTTCTTCTCTCAGTAAATTTTATTTTTCGTGCATGTCAAAAGAACGGCGAAAATAGATTTGTCCATTTATCTGTAACAAATTTATCACAATTAAGTCGTCTCTAAACGATATACTTAACAATATCTTTTTATCACAGGAAATTCGTGTAGATCTATCCATAGAGACAGTCTATCAATTACCTTAATGGTTTCAATTTCCTTTTTAATTTCAAGAAATGCATTATGTAATAGAACATACTAACGCCCTCGCATTTTCCAGTAATAATGTCTTTTTTTTTTTTTTTACTTAATTATTCTGAAAGAAATCTTAGAGGAAAGAACGAAGATAGAAACTGTATTATGAGATGTACTACAAAAGGAATAAAATGGATGTTTTTTTTTTAATGACTTTTTTCCTGTAAAATATTCTACTGATTTGTGTGAGGTTATTTTTCATTGAATTTATATAGATAAATTTTTACATAGAATTGCAAAAAAAAAAAAAATTTCGGACATGGATAAAATGTATGATCGTTTAAAATATATATTTTTTTTTAATTTAAAATAATTGGATATTTTCTCATTCTCCAACAAAAAATAATTGAATGTATTTATAATTGAACCAAAAATAAACTAATATAATTAAGCTATTGAATGTGTAATGCGGGGTAGATTGTTAATATTTGTGGCATCGTCTCATGCCATTGCCTATGTGCTTTGTTTGGCGTGTGCATGTCTCTTTGGTGAATGGTTTGAATAACTATTCTTCGTTTTCATTCTTTGCTTCTACTATCAAAAGGATTATATATACATATATATATATATATATAATTATCATTATTTTTTTTATAGTAACATATCTATATTCATCAAAATGCACATGAATATATGCACTGAAATTAGGATTTGAACTGTAATAGTAGTGAATATTTTACAATCCTTTTCCTTTATTTATTTGTTTATTTATTAATATTATTATTATTATTATTATTATTTGTGTGTGTGCGTGTGTGTTGATGTATAAGCTTTTCGTAACTTTGCAGACGGTAAATAAAACCAGCGCTTTACATCTGAGTTAATTATATTTTTACGTGATGGGCAGAGGATCAGACTAATTAAGGCATATTAAGATTAAATAACCTGGTGTGTGACTCACACGATTTTCTCTTATTCTGTATTTCAATACTATAAAGTTCGATTGCAGGTTAACTCGTAAGATTATACAGATAAGATAATAAAAATAAATCTACTTAAAAAATAATAATAAATAAATAAATAAATAAGGTTTAGGAACAGTTTTATTTGACATATAATTATGTGTGAGGGTGGCACCCGCCCCCCTAACCCTCCGTTCAATTATAATGCCAATATTTATGATACAACAACAGAACAAGCTAAATAAGTTCCAATACATCTGAAGGACTATGAGAAGAAAGTTAAGAAATGCAAGAAAAGATACCATATATATATATATATATATATATATATATATTCAAGATAATGGCGATACCAACTCTTGTATATGGAAGCGAGACTTGGACGCTCAAAAAGAGAGATGAAACAGAAATACAATATTCAGAGAGGACATTTCTAAGGATATAAGAAATAATGACATCAGAAAGGAATTAAAAATTGAGCCAATAATACATACTACAATGAACTACAAAAATATGTGGAGAGAACATTTAGAACAAATGGGTGCTGAACGTACACCAGAGTCAACCTTGAAAAATAGGCCTAAGGGGAGAAGAGACGGAGGAAGGGCACGTAATAGATGGATTGAGTCAGGAACAGGCTTGTAGCCTTCAGTCATGCTGAAGATGATGCAATGATGATACTTATATTTAAAAAAAATACAAAGCTGTCATTAATTTGCCTCCGAACATGCCAGCCTTGAAAAAATTTTTCAAAGGGCAACCCAGTACGAACTTCAAAATACCAAATTTGAATTCTATTCAGTTATTTATTCCTAAATTATGATACAAACAGATGCACACACAGATTAAAAAAAGCTTAATTTTGAGTAGCTATGATATTATCTTTAAACTTTATGAACATCAAATTGGGTACTTAAATTGGTTTTTATGAAAACCACTTAACACAAAATGAAATACACTTCCAGCAACTTTCGAATATAGCTCTAATGTATCCACATACTTTGGTTAGCACTATGAATAATTTCCATGCCACAATTTACACAAATCATGCTATTATGCATGTAAAAAATATATGTAATTTCATTTTCAGTTCGAACAACCTGTAGATGTTACAGTGTACTTATCAGAAATTTATCCCGTAGACGTATTTTAATTCTCTTGAATGGTCCTGTACACGAACCATTTGCTTGATCTCAACGAAATGTTTACTGTGGAATCACTATATGATACAAGTTTAGAATACCGAGTTTGGACTTTTTGCCACAAATTTTTTCTTCATACATGCAGATAACAGTCACACAGAGACACATACAGACCAACTGCTAAAAACATGATTTTCGGATTCAGGGGACGATAAAACGTATAAATATAACAAAAACGCAATTTTGAAAGTTTGAAAAAAAAAAAAAAAAAAACGACAGTGGAAAGATTAAAATTCATTAGTATACAAATCTTTAATGTTTCACCTTTACACAATTCCAGATACAAGATGTTAGTTTAGGAGGGTGCTGTAAACATTCACAATTTTAACTGATGTAAAGTCTCTGCAGATGTTTTTGCTACATATTTATCATAATCTTCAAAATAGTCATGGTGAATAAAGTTTGAGATATTTTGAAAATAATTGTTAATCATCCTTCTTTTTATGTAAAAAAAAAAAAAAAAAAAAATCCAGATTTTAATTACAAAAAAAAAAAAAAAGAAAAAAATGTCAACTATTTGAAAAATTGTAGTTTTGTTAAAAAATCTCGAGCGTTGCCAACTAATGCAGTACAATATTTAATAGTTTAATAATCCTGAGTATAGATAACGTATTAATAAATGTGCTATGCAAAAATTTTACATAATGCGATACATGGCATGGTTTCATTTCACTTTTTAATAATAAGTTTTGTTTTTTTAGAAAGATTTTGCTAATTTGATAAAAAACAAATAAGCAAGAAAAAAAGAAAAAAAAAAAAAACTTTCCCAAACGCTTTAATAATTTTTTAAAGTGTTCTTTCTAAACACTTCTGAAATTTGCAAGTACTTAATTTAAATGAATTGATTTTATTCTTTTAGAATATAAAACAAAAATAAAATTCTATCAATTTATACTACATAATTCAACTTGTAGTAAAAAAACTAGTTGGCATAGGTGGACTCTGCTCAGTTCCCCATCATATTTATGTTCTCATAAATTTCTAGTGCGAGACATATTATAATCATATTAAAAGAAATGAATTTGACCAAAGATTGATATAGTGACAGAATGAAACCTCCGCCTAATAGGCTATCCACCGTTAACTTCGATATATATATCTTATTCTAATCTATTAATTTATTTTATCAGGGTCAATTCCGTTGTTTAGTTTTCATGCTACTATTTCCAATGCAATAATCCTCAAAATTCATATTTATATGAAAAATTTACAATTTCGCTATGTTAATAAAATAGTAAATTACGAATGATTTACGAAATTTTTCTATTAGAATATTTGTATTCAATTATGTTCAAACAAATATCATAAATGTAATTTTGAAGTTGTCTAATGTATTTATGATCCTCAAATTGGAAATTTATGCTCAATTTTGCCTTATTTTGACATGTTAAGTAAATCGTAAATTCCAAATAACTTACGAATTTTTAAATTGGAAAATTCATTCTATGATATTCATGCCAGTATCCTATATAATATTTCGAAAGTGGTTTGACATCTTTACGATGAAATTATCTCTCAAAATTGACGTTTATGTGAAATTTTGCCCTATACTGCCATGTTAAGAAATTCGTAAATTTCCAATAACTTGCGAAATTTTCAAAGTAGCACATTTATAGTTACTAATGTTCATTCCGGCATCAAACCTGATATTTTAAAACTGGTCTGACACTTTTACAGTAAAAAGTTTCCATTTAATGCACGTTAAAGTGAATTTTTGTCCTATTCTCCCATGTTAAGAAAATCGTAAATTTCTCATAACTTACGAAGTTTTTTAATTCGAATGTTGCAAAAGAATAGGGTTCTTGGCAGTATCGAAAGTAATATTTTAAAACTGATCTGATCTCTCTGCGATCATTTGTTCGTGAGATATCGTGTTAACAGACTAACAAACTAACGGACTAACACACTGACACACTAACGGACCGACACACTGACACACTAACAGACATCCTACAGACAGACACCATACAAACTTTGTCATTTTCGGATTCCTCACACCTGAAAACGTGTAAAAAAGTCAAAAAACCGGGGTCGAAAATTTTCACGATTACCTAAGTTCCCCATACCTAAAGTATGATATGGAACTAATAAATATAAAAAACTGATTTGAATTAACCGGAAATACTTCTAATTTGTCGACTGTTTATTAAAAAACAACTATAGCAGATAAAAAAATTACTTAGAAGCAACTAATTTCATATCCTCATTCTTTTGCAATAAAATTTTTCAGTTGATTGATAATAATTTAGAAAATGCTTTTGTCTTTTGTCTTTTCATAGAAAATATCTAGACAGACGTATTTTTATCTGAAAAAAAAATTTTTTTTAGTATAATTTTTTTAAATTAATATGTCAGTACAGGCTGCCGTATTAATGTTAATAAAAGAAAAAATATCAATTAAATAAAACTGTGTTTTATTTTACATTAAATAGTTTCTTATTTGAAGTACTACAATTAGTTTTGGCTTTTTATAAAAGATTGGACATTAGTTCTTTTTCTTCTAAAATTATTATTTTTTGGTAGGATTTGTGTTGATCTTAAAACAAAATGTTTACAGGGAGAGACATGGTGGAATGGCATATGTGGAATTCCCTCCGTTGGGAGTCTTTTGAAGGAGACGTAGCCTATATTAATTCTAGTTTTGAAAAAAAAAAAAACCTAGTTTCGGAAAACTCCGAAAGACTAAGCCGATGAGCGTCACCTGGAATTAAAATTAGCTCCTCCCGTCTGCCAGCTTCGACAGTGGACGCTATCTTCCATTGGTGCGGCCTATAATATGTGAATTAATTATTAGATTGCAAATAAAAACGATACTAACTAGGATAATAATTAAATAATTTAGTTCTTTTAAATTCTAGATATATGTATCATCTCATTATTTATTACATTTACTAAACTTAATATCTATTCATATAACAAGAAAAAAATTGCAATAAAAGTCGGAAATTTTCTATTCAGGGAATTACATTGGTTATAAAAGGATAAATCTTATACTATTCAGTGAGCAATATTTGTATATATATATGTATATTTCATTGTTCTTGAAAACGGTAGCTCGGACTGTCATGTGATTTAATACAAAGATGCCATCCGAAGGGTCATTGTGCACATCGAAGTCATATTTTCGAATTTTTCATTAGTTTTCTTTTAATTAATAAAAATATGAAAATAAAACTTCCCATTTCTATAATGACGCAGAATGGAGAATCTTAGAAGAGATTTGATTGGTTTATTTGATTGTCATTGGTTTGAGTGTATTTTACATTGAACTAGATTTACATTATGAAGAATTACGAGAGATTTGATTGGTTTATTTGATTTTCATTCATTTGAGTATTTTTTACGTTGAACTAGAGCTACGTTGTGAGGAATTACGAAAGATTTAATTGTTTTATTTGATTTTCATTGATTTGAGTGTATTTTGCGTTGAACTAGAGCTAAGTTATGAGAAATTACGAGAGATTTGATTGGTTTATTTGATTTTCATTGATTTGAGGTCGGGGTGTCCAGTGATGTTTTTTTGGTTTTAACATGCGTGATAGTGATTGCCGCGGAACCGAGTTTCGTGCATTTTCAGATTCATGCACAGCGGGGTAGGGGTGTCTAGTGATGTTTTTTGGTTTTAACATGCGTGATAGTGATTGCCGCGGAACCGAGTCTCGTGTGTTCTGAGATTCATGCACAGCGTTGTAGGGCTGTCCAGGGATTTTTTTTTTATGAGTGTGAAGCGTACATATGTGCGTTATAGTGATTGCTGCGAAAACGGCTTACGTGCGTTCTCTGATTCGACCATTCATTGTATAGTGACTTTTACTGTACGAGTAACAGCTTCAACTGTTTCCAGAATACTCGAAGAATTAACATTTCTATTTCACTGTTTTCGTGAATATTCGTTTTAATAATAGTTTTGTTGTACAGATTCGAGTTAAAAAAAAAGTTTGATATTGTCAAGGAGATCCCATACTAAAACTGTGAAGAAAATAGTCGAAATATATTTATTTAAAGGTTTCAATTATCCAATTAAAAAGAAAACCTTTAAATATTGTGCCCAGCGAAGCAGGCGAAGCCTGCTAGTTTTGTTTATGTGCAATAAAAATGACAAATCTAATAATATCTCTTGACAGAAAATTCGTAATATATGATCCCGCAATAAATTATGAAGAATGAAATATGTATAAACATACACCATAAATTTGTGGTATTTACTTACATGTTTTTATTAATCCGCATTCATCATTATATTTTCTGTGCGCTTTTCTAATAAATTGCAGTGAAATGGTTATGAGCTTGATTCCCATTAGAGCACCGAAAATTAAGCAAAACTTGCTACGGCCGTGCTTATATTTCCTTAAGCGTTCTAGTATTAATAAAAATATTTTTACATTAATATGATTTATTAAAATAATAATTGTTGTTGTGTTTCATTTTAAACCGGCATGCAAGCAAAAAATAAATAAATAAATAAATAAATAAATAAAATATATAAAATAAAGTAATATAAATGAAAATAATAATAATAATAATAATAAAATTGAGACTGTCTAACATATTTCATTAATATTGATTTTTAAGTAACATAATGTTTAGCTAATTAACGTCTCCGAGAGGAAACCGTGAACTACTACATATGTTTTTAGCATATATTTCTGATAATCTACAAATATTTCATGCTTAGTACGGTTTGGAATACTTTGTAACTACCTGATAATCCTTAAACTTGTAACTATTCTGAAATCGTAGTTTTCAAAAATTGGTAGAACTGTCAACTACGTACGGTTAAATAACATTTAATGGTAATATAATTTTGAGTATGGATGACTTATTAACAAAAATACAATGCATTATATTTAACATGATTACTATATATATCATGACTTCGTTTCACTTTACATGTATAAGTGCTGATTTATAATAAAAATCTTTACAGCTTTTGAAAAGTTCTTGCATAATAATAAATACTTGAATGCTTTAAAATGTTTTCCAAAACACAAAACATACTCTAATTAACGAATACTTAATTTGATATAATTTATATTTCATTAATATTTTTAACAAATGATAGCTGGTGTTTGATTGCAATGTGTTATATCATCGTCATTCAATATCTGAATTTCAATGATTTTATTTGAAACATGCAGTGTATTAAACTTTTAAGTTTGATTTCTATTAGAATGCTTTATATCTAGCAAAGGGTTTTTAACCATGACTTGCAGTTAAGATATTGATTACAGGGTTTTCCTAAATGGTTCATAGTAGCCTAAATATTTTTCCTCCTTACAAACAACTGCTTTGAAGTTTTTATAATTCTTCGATTTGTAAACAAGAAGATGAAAAGGAAAGTTGGTACAATAGAAGAGTATTAGAGTTGATATTATTAAAAAAATAAGTCTCGAGTTCCATTTTTGCATTTGCAGAAGGCATGTGTTTAAGTGTAGTTCGACGCACAGCACATTTGATACTGGAGTAGAAAATTTGCCTAAATAATTTCAGACGTCACAGGCCTCTAGAAAGGCTTAATAGAGTCCTAAATAATAAATCATTTTTGTCAGAGTTTAAAATAAATAAATAAATAAATAGAACCACCGTTGATAAGTTTAAAAAAGAAAAAACACTTATTATTTTTTAAAAAAAATGAAGTTAGGATTGTGCTACGTTATTATATTTTTACTTACATATGTGAGGCCGACTTTTCAACAAAAAACTTCTTAAGAAAATTATACAAATGTTGTCCAGGGAAAATAGTTGTTTAATTCAGTACGAAATAACTTTCCCGACAACCCAATGGGCAATTACCGAAAGGTGGGCACAGAACACATACCATAACTTTAGGCTTTAATAATAAATATAAATGTATTCTCACTGACTTCATTTTTTTTTTTCACTGGAATCCTAATTCTGTTCAAAGACAAGAATTGATACAATTTGTTGCAAAATATTTATGTAAATATCTTAAAATTTTATTATTTTGGACTAAAAGTGTGAATTTTGGACATCTAAAACGCTAACTGATTCAAGATGTAGCACCATAAAATAGTTATAACTTACTTTCGGGTAATTCTAACGGAAAATAATGGGTAGGCATAGGGAAGAGATGATTGTGACATAATCTCTTTATCAGAAACAATACGGGTTTGATGATATTTCGAAAATAAACTGGACTTTTATAGATGAAAATATTTTGCACTTTATTATGTTCAAAAGTAACGATCGAAACAATGCTATTTTACCACAAACTATATTAGGTCTAATGTCTAATGAATCGAAACACTCTTATCTTTCTTTAAAATAATTTTTTAAATGCTTCTATTCTAAAATGTATGTATTTTTGTAAAATTTCTTTTCAATCAATACACTTTTTTGCAATAAAAAATTCCGAATACTGTAACTATCGAAACATATGAAATGGCAATAATTCTTATTTAAGTAAACATATTAAATAACAATTACCTGATATCTGATGATCTGATATCCTTAAATGTATAAAAACATTTGGTGCAATTTTTTTTCTAAATAATTAGTTGTTTTCTTTAAGTAAAGCATGTTTAATGCATTTACTTGATGTTAACGTTTCATGTTCCACATTTTGAAAACTGCCCGGCCAATACATCAAGTCTGTCTGTCAAACATACATTCACGGTTTGAAAACCTGTCAACATTAATGCAAGGATTCAAATATTTTTCTTTAGCTAAATTTTTCAATCTGTAGGGAAATACATAGACTTATCTATTATGATATGTAGAAATAGTATTTTAATGTTAAGTGCAAAGAAAAATCATAAACTCCCCATTTTTTTTTTTTTTTTTTTTTTTTTTTTTAGAAAACGCGGTTTAACCCTTTCAGTCGAAGTGTTCCCGCTGATGGAACACATAATTTTAATTCTCAAGTGCAAAAACGCATCCCGAAAATTTTTTAGCAAAAATTTACATTTATAACATAGCAAAAAAGACCCCTTTTTAAACGTGAAAATTTAAAATTTCTTGTATTTTAATTATGTTCGCAAATTCCGTTGACAGTGTAATTTAAATAATCCGAATTACCTTGCGTTGCAAAGGGTTAAAATACTCCGGAATAAATTGAAGTGTTGGGATCTATGCAACTTTTACGAGTTTTTGTTGTCGATAATGTTTACTTATAAAGTGATTTATTTATTAGATTAAATATTCTTTGAATTTAATAAGGTTTACTTACAGATGTTTCAAACCGAAAACTTCTCGAAAAGGAACAATGCTAATTTTTTATTTTTTAAATATTTATGATCAGCTATGTGTCTAAAAGCCATTTTTTAAAAATTAGTTTAGTAATTTTAAAAATAAATTAAGTAGTGAACGTTAAAGGGTTAAATATTGTTTGCTCCTCAATTATGTTTCAAAACAGCCACCAGTTTAAAGTGTTAAAATACAAAGGAAATCTTACTTTTAAAAAACGTGTTCTTTCGAACTCGATAGCCAAATAATTCATACAGAAAAATGGGTCCGGGACTTTATAAACACCCTGTATATTTAATGAAGAATGTATCTGTCTCTATCGATTATTATTATTATTATTATTTTAGAGAATTAAAGAGAAAAAAAAATATGAATGGTCAATTTAAGAATTTTAATGCAACACTGAATACTTTATTCGGAAGACATAAAATTAGTTGCTTTGAAACCAATTTCTTTAACAGTATTTTTTTTTCAATAATCAGTCGATTGAACTAGAATTACGTTATTAAACGTAAATGAAAATCGGTTTTTTGTATAATTTGGTTCATTTTCCAAATACGTAGAACAAAAATTAAGTATAAGAAATTTACGCCCGCTTTTGTTTTTCTTTTATTCTCGAAAATAAATAAATAAATAAAATAATAATAAACAGTTTATTTAAATTAGGTACGATCAAATTACAGAAAATTTCATATATTGTAAAAACTTTTTAAATATTTATTTATTTATTTTATTTTATTTTTCTATGAAGTTTCTTTTATTCTGAAAAATGTTACACGAAAAACTATTCTGATGCGTGTGGCATTAATTCTTTTTAGATTGTAGTAAACATATAACAAAATCATATATAATCGATCGAGATTTTCTCTTATTCTTCTTGCAGTAAAAACAGTACTTATTAAAAAGTAATATTAATGATACCAGTTAAAGAGCCCACATTCAACATACATGCATACTTGCCAACCGTCTCATTATGAACCGTACAAATTTTAGTACCCGCCTTTTTTTCACACCAGTCATTCTTTAGAGTAATTTTAATCTTATTTAATCGTAACAACATTTGGAGAGAATTACTCTAAAAATATAGTGGTGTGAGGAAAGAGGCGTTTTTTTCAGGGGGCGTTAAAAAATTGTACCGTTATTTATGATTTGATTGACAAGTAAGTACATGTATGTAGCTTGAAATTTAAACAATATAATTACTGCTATTCTAATAATGTATGTTAATACATATATTTTGCATAATACTATTTTTGCAATATATATCCAGTATTGATAAAAAAAAAAAAAAAAAAAAAAAAAAAACATAGACTAAAACAAGCATTGATTGTAACCGTTTCTTCTACGGAAATATGTTGGTGTGTCAACATTTCAATTTATTTCAGAGAATTGTTAGTTCCCGCCTTTTATTTACACAACCTTTCTTGGAGGATAATTGCATACTTACCCACATCCTAATTAATGCCCACATCCTAATTGTTAGTCCCGTCCTTTTTCTCTCACCAGTAAATTTTTAGAGTTATATTCTTCAAAAGCAATTACGATTAAAGCCAGTGCACATGCTTCAGTTCTAAATTATGGCTATGATAATTATAAATCACGTATTTTCCTTGAGAGTTGGCACACTGCCAACCATCTCTACAGTATCAATGAAGCATGCGCACTGGCTCCTCAACCTTCTATAAATTCCTTGTGTATTCACGTAATGCTTGCAAATTATGTTGCAGTGATACTGATGGGGAAACCTGGACGGGTTTCGAAACGTTTAAATTTTAAACGTTTTTAAATGTACATATTGTTTTTAAATGTATTTTAACTAAAGTTTTGTCTCGTAAATAAAATAGTTTTTGTTTTTAATATATATTTATTAGATTTGTCATTTTTATTATAAATAAAAAAGCTTCAATTTCTTACCCTTTTACACCCAAGAACGATAACTGAAGGTAAATTTAAAATATTCTATTGTTCATTTTTTATAAAAACAGAATTTAAGTGCAATGTGATAAATGTAAGAATTACGAAGATGCATTATCCTGAATTTTATATAATTTAATTATTTAATTTTAACTTATTATTGTTACTATTATTTAAGTGATTTTTATATAATAAATACAGATTAAAAAGACTGATATCTGACACACTGTGAAAAGTTTAAAACTGATCTTTTGATGTCAAATTAGTATTTTGTAATAAAAGTTTCATATAATTTTTTTAAGCTTTTTTTTTTTATTATTTATATATATTAATAGGATAGTCGATATAGGTTATTAAGAAATAAATAAATAAATAAATATACTAATAACTTAAAAAAAAAAAAAATCAGTACAACATCTGTCTTAAACAAAATTTTGTTATAAAAAAATAAAGAAAGAAAAAGATTTTCTAAATGCTCAATCAGTTCAACAAATTTATTGCAACACTGAATAAATTATATAAAATTAGTTGCTGAAAAAACATTTTTTTTTAAAATGCTATCTTAGACTTTTAATGATCAGTTGAGTAAACTAAAAGTACTTACTATAAATGCAAATTAGTTTTTTTACACATAATTTGGTTTGTTTTTTCAAAGGCACTCGGTTTAAATTTTGTAGAATAACGAGATAGAATCTTATTTTATTTTATTTTCCAAAAGAAAAAATCAATATATTCAAATTAAATATGCACAAAGTGCAGTAGTTTTTGTTTATTGGAAAAAAACTTTTAAAGTATTTATTTATTTATTTATTTTATTTTTTCTTATGTGTATGAGATTCGAAAAAGCTTTGCGCATTATTATTGGAAACAGACATTGCTTAATGTAAAGTGAAACACGCAATCATGATATGTGCAATAATGTTGTAATAGTGTTATACTAACGCTCTAATAAGTTTAAAATTAACCAGTAAGTCACTTTCATACTTTTTTCTTTTTTTAATAAAAATACACTTTTCTAGAGCTTTTCTTCTTTTGGTAATATATTACTAGGACAGTATGTAATGTCATTTTAATTAGATTAAATATAATAATCAGTTTTTAAAAATCAATTTAAGATACCTTGCATTTCTGATAATATGTTTTACTTATTTAAGAATAATTGCCATAAAATATTATATTTCCATATAGTTTAATTCTCCCTATTTTTGAAAAATGAAATTTCAGAGTAGTGACCTATTTCTTTTTTTATTTGTAATAGTTCTTAATACGAAAATGAAGAATTGATAATCTAAATTAAAAGTAGTTAATGGAAAGGCTTGGTAATAATTTACAAAACTTTCCAGCGTGAACGCAGCATGAAATTTTTGCAGGTTTTAATCCATTTCGACCTAAGCTACACAATTGTGTAGGTTAGACATCTACATATCCACTTACATTTTTGCATCTGCAGCAGTCGTATGTAATAAAAACAAGAATTGAACGATTATACTAATTCCCAGAATGTGTAAAGTACCATTTGCAATCAACAAATACTGTTTGGATTCTATATTTTTCTTTTAGTCGGCAAAAACAGAAAAATGTAATGTTTTAAGGTAAAAATGTTGCGGTCGGAAAGGGATAATAGCAGAGTTGCCGTAGGCGACAATTTTTATATTCTTTTCTTGCCACTAATTCCAAAAAATAAAACTTATAATATATTTTCGAATTTTATAAGTAGTAAGCACTTTACCTACATAAATTTTTATAAATTTTATGTTATGGAAAGTGTGGTACAAAAAATAAATAAATAAATAAATAAAATAAAAATAAAAATAAAAATAAAAAGTGCACTGTAAACATAAACGTCTTAAATTCAATTAAAAAAGTGTCTTAATAGGGCGGTAATTTTTTAAACGAAAAAAAAAGTCTTACTTTTTGAAATTAAGACGTTGTAAACGTCTTAAAACACCGCCCTGTTAGGCTTAAAAACACAGCTATTTTTAAGGCTTTTTAAAAAAATAAATATTATTTGTGAAAAAACAAAGGTGGCTTGTGATTCTGTTTTTCTGTTAAAAATTGATTTTAGAATTTTCTAGAGCATAAATAAAATACCATTTAATTATATATATATAAGAAAAAAAATCCTATTAAAAAGAACGGACTCGAACCCAGGCCGGACTTGGAATCGGAAAGCTGGGGTCGGAAGTTGATGTTTTTACCAATCATGTCACTGCAGACCACAATAAAGTTCGATAAAATATAGTGTTTTAAGGGGACTTGACACCTTTGATTTTGCACTACCAAAGGTTACATAGAATAGCTAATATTTCCGTTTAATATTTTTAATTTGAACAATACTAAGTATTATTATTCATTAAAATATACATTGAGGCAATAATCTTTATGAATTTTGATATATTTTTTACACATTCAAAATCTTTAAATCGCGTTTTCTCACTTTGTACTTTTTCATGAATTTGTGATTTTCTATATGATAAATCTTCTACAGAAAATTAATAAAAAACTAATGTTTTTTTGGATGTTTCAAAGTGCCTACTTTAAAAAAAAAAAAAAAAAAAAAAAAAAAAAAAAAATGATGGATTTTGAAATTTATTTACTAGTTTTTGAAATTTATTTACTGGTTTCCGAGCACCGCGACAGACTATAGCCTCCTAAACTAGATGCTTTCCGTGTGGCTCGGAAACTTGTAAACAATTCAAACGGTAGATAGCGCCACCTGGTACAGATTGAGCAACTTTTTTATTCAAGTGTCACCAATAATTTTAAGAAGTCATATATGATTTTAAAATCGACGTTTCTTCGATTTTATTTGCCTTTTATGTATATCAAATACCACCTTTAAAAATTTTTAGTGGCTGTTGAATAAAAAAGTCGCGCAATCTGTACCAGGTGGCGCTGTCTACCGCTTGAACTGCTGCCAAGTTTCCGAGCCACGCGACAGGCATCTAGTTTAGGAGGGTATGGTTTAATAAACCTCAGAAAAAAACAATTCATCTAAAATTTGATCAAAATAAATAAATTTGAATAAAACGGGTTAATACAAATATTTTCTGAACACATCTGAATGATTAATAAATGTATGTAATTTAAGATTACTTTACGCAGAAACAGTCTGTTGTTCACTAACTTTTAAAAACTATTTAATCGCTTTTATTCTCTTAGCATTTTGAATTTCGATTCAATAGAAAGTAATGAAGGGTTGGATACATTTCACTGACAATATTAATCTAGAGGTTACGTACTCAAATTTAACTTTAAATGTTATTATACGTAACATTACTGAAAATTAACACAATTTTATATTTTTTCATGCTAAGAATATATAAAATTTATATTAATTTTAATGATTGGAATAAATCGTTAACTTAAAAGCATACCGATCAACATCCTATTCGCCTTTCATTTTTTTCAAATCCCACTTTTAAATCTTTTTTGTGACTGTTGAATAAAAAAGTCGCACAATCTGTAACAGGTGGCTCTGTCTGCCGCTTGAACTGTTGCCAAGTTTCTGAGCCATGCGGAAGGCATCTAGTTTAGGAGGCTATGATTAAATACAAGAGTCGTATTATCCGCCCTTTTTTCCAGACACTCTCAGAGATAGAATTTTTTTCCTTTTTTGCCACCAGAAATTTCACGCAAAATGACTTCTGGACTATTAATAGCAGAGTTGCCAACCTAGTCCGGCAAATTATTTGTACCGCCCCTTTTTCTACACCAAAATATTTTTAGAGTATTTGTTTTCTTAATTCCTCGTAAATATATTTGAAGAGAATTACTCTAAAAATTAAGTGGTGTAGAAAAAGGGGCGGTACTAACAATTTGCCGGATTAGGTTGGTAGAACTGTTATAATAATGTGGCTGGATTATAGAGCATAGAAATTATTTTATGAAAATAGTGGTAGCAATAAATTTAAAATTTTCTTATTCACGAAAGGGTTCGGAAAAAAGGGCGCAGAGGATCCTGTAAATACAGCAAAATTTTAAATTTTTTTGTAGTTTTTTATAAGAAATCTGACCCGTTCCCTAAATCAGACACTGGGATAAAGTGGGTGAAAGTTACACTTGGATGTTTTAGTGTTCTCTTAAATGTTTTTACGTAATTTCCGAGTACAAAATTTTACTTCACTTTATCCGAATAATACATTCTTATTTGCATGAGAGTTCTGTAGAGAAAATTCTACATTCGCAAAGCGAAGATTCAAACCACGCCCACTAATACGAGGAATGAACAAAGTTTCCAAACGTAAGAAGAGAGGCGAGACACATACCTCACGCTAGCAAAAGCTTATACATAACCCCTACGTTTCAGCTCATAAAATATTTGCACCAAACAAATACTGATTTCACCAAGCTATTTTTCCGCTGTCATTCAAATAGGACAATCGAATAAGATAGGTAAATACATTTTGACCCATTCTTCTAATATCTCTAATGACTAAAAATGATGGTTCGACAAGAATAAATATCTCTATTCTTCATCATCACGACCCTCCCCTGATATTAAGAATTTGTTTATATCTTTTTCATGCGATCGCACTTTTAAGTTTTTTGAGGGTAAAAGCAAACCTGTTTTGCTTCTCAGAACTGTGCATTTGTATATAAATAAATAAACATTATACATCACAGCTAACCACTTTGCAACATTTTCTTTTAATATTGAAATTATATTATTATTATTGTTATTATTATCAATATATATATATATATATATAATATATATATATATATATATATATATATATATATATATATATATATATATTAACAAGTCCTGTTACATATTTTATGTCCTTTTTAAATTTTTAAGCTATACTTTTTATTCTTTTAAATATGAATACAGGGTAGTTTTTTTTTTTTTTGTAAGAAAGCAAAAATAATAATAATAATAATAAAAACCTGTATATTTTTTGCTAGAAATTGTATGTACATTTTATGTTATAATGTTTTATGCACATGTACTATTACATTTTTTACATTCTTTTCATGCTTAAAAATTATACATTTAATTCTTTAAATCTGAATGCAAGCTATTTTGTATTGAATAAAAGCACCAAATATTTTAAAAGTAAACATATTTTTCTCCAGAAATTACCTTTATTCCCATAGTTATAATAATACCGTTCCAAGTACAGAGTTCTTCCGAAATAAATCAAAGTAACTATACAAAAGTACAGCGTTACAGCTGTAAATTCATCTGAAAATCCCATTTCAGTATAAAATATTCTTGAAACCTTTTCAACAATAGTAATCTGTGTGCATTATGTTATAAAAGGTAGCATTCCAGTTTCTTGGGTAAACAATGCGATGCAGGGTGTCTTAGCATATTGTATTGTTAACTTTTCTAATGTATTATTTTTGTTTACCTACATGTTTGTTTATATAATACATCAGTAGAATTTAATTACCTAGAAAAAAATATTTTATAAGAAATATTAATAATGATAATAATATAACCTTTATTGTTTTTAAAAAATATTAATGTACTCATAAGTATACCGGGTGATTCAAAATAGATGATACCGCGATTGTCTCATAAACTAATAGAGATATAAACATTACTTCAATTACAAAATTGGTGCAAATTAAGAGTAGATTTCATTTTTTTTTTTTTTTTTTTTTTTTGTACAACGTGCTGTATACATATCAAAAACGAAATTTAATATTTATATGGACCCTCCTACAGGGATGGAACACGAGCGCAGAATTTATACCGGTATTTGTTTAGGAAATTTCTGTACCTATAATATTGTTGATTTAAGAAGTAGGAAAGTTTCTTACATTGATAGTGGTATGAGTTGTGCGCCCGTGTTCCATCCCTGCTCCTATCATATGACCTATACTTAGAAAAATATTTTCCACAATCTAAGAAGAAAAAAATCATGTTTCTAAGTGAAAATTTGAAACAATTTGAAAATGATGACTTATACCAGTTTATTTTAAATTTTTGGCATCTATTTTTCGACGCCAAAAAACTCGCTTTTAAAGCGTTATCTATGAGGTATATATATATATATATATACATATAAAGATCCTTTATCTTAAAGTAGCAACTAAAATCATTTAAACACGTGAAATTAACTGTTTTAAGAACTTAATGCAAATTTACAAGTTCTTGCCGTTTCTGCTTTGCCATTGGATGAAGTGAGAATACGTATGCAATGAGTGTATCACGTGGTTGAAAAACCGATCGGTCGAGAGTAGGAATATCAGTTGTTATAAAAGCAAGTTCATCACGTATTTTATCATTTGTAACTCGTACAGTAGCGAAAACAAATGGAAGTATCCGAGGATCCTGTTCAGTGTTGTTTGTTTCACGACAGCAAAGTGGGCTTATCAGCAGCTATATCAAGTCGCCGAATATGTAGAGCGTTTGGTGATAGTGCTGTGAAAGAACGTTCTGCAAGGCATTGTTTAAAAAAAATTCAGGTCGGTAGATTTGTCCTTTTGTAATGAACCCCGAATTGGACGACAACAGGCACTGGATGATGAAGCCCTACATGCGAACATTGAGGACGACCGTACCTTTTTAAGACAGTAGAATTTACAAGACAAAGAGAACGTTGTCGAAGTCGAACGTTTCTGGGGAAACAGTTAGACTTCATCTACATCCCTTCGGTAACACGTACAGGTTGAGCAAGTGGGTTCTGTACGCGTCGTTGGAAGTCCATAAGAGACAAAAAGTGATAGCCTGTATGTCGTTGTTTTCTCGTCTCCGTACCGCATACATGTTCAGTCATGTGCGTACTAGTGACGAAAAGTGTGTCCTGTTTGACACTCCCAAGCGTTCAAAACATTCGTTGTCACTCCAGGATACTGTCCCTCACAGCGCAAGACAGCCTATGCACCCACGAAAATTATGCTTTGTATCTGGTGGACAGGTTATCAAATGGTACACTATGAGCTGCTACCAACGAGTTAAACAGTCGCTTCGGAGCGGTACTCGCAGCATTTGGATCGTGTGCAACAGGCGTTGCAACAGAAGGACTCTTCCTTCATGACAACGCCAGACAACATGCCGCGTTGGTGGTCAGGGATACCACACTCACTGTAAATAGAAGCGTCTTAAATTCAGACAGATATGTGTCTGAAATGCCAATTCAAACACATAAATGTCTGAAACACTTACGCATGCAAAATTTCAGACGCATGTGCTGTCTTAAATTAAGACACGTGAATGTCTTTTTTATAAATGAGCTAAGTGTCTGAATAAGATTGATATGTCTGAAATTAAGATAGATTACAATTTAGACACATAAAATTTCAGACATTTTACAATTTAGGCACTTAAAAATTCAGACATTACAAATTCCAGACACTTAGAAATTCAGATATTTCTTTTACTTAACAAATTTTCCATATGGAATCTACTTCAGGCAGCATGCATATCCTGTTTTAACATTTTTTTAAACAAATAAACTTGATATTATTTTATGTAATATAAGTAGTTAACTTATTTAAAATACTTAGACGCGGAACTTATTCTGTTAAAAATTAAAAAACAGAGTTAATTTTTATTTAAAGTTCTCGTGTAATAAAACAAAAAAATATTAAGATAAACGAAGCATGTAACTTGTAGCTAAGAAAGCGAATTCGTAACTAAACAATCTTAAACAATTTGGGCATAATTGATTTTTTTTTCCACGTTTTAAAAATTATTTTATGTTTCCCTACACTTCAAAATGCAAAAGAGCAATTTTTTTGGTTTCATGTACATAGTTTGTTTTCTTGCAAATACCAGTTAAAAAAAAAAATCGTTAATAAAATTAAGATAATAATAAAATAAGATAATGATAAAATAAAATTAAGATCCTTTCAGAAATAGACAAAATTTTAGTGTTTTACACTGGAAATCTTTCAGGAAAAAAAGAATTATAAAAATTAATAAAAAAAAATTGAACTCTTCCCTGTTCTTTAATAATCTTCAGTTCAGTTTCTTAGATTACAGAGGCTGTTCGCACATTTTTTAGACGATTTTGATGGAGTGTACTGAAGCAATTTCACTCATATTTCGAGTTTTTTTTTGTTCAGTTTGATAGCCCTTGTTCTTTACTAACATTCTACATTATAATTTCTATGATAATAATGCTTTTTATAGTATCGGAAGAGGTATATTTTTCTACTCCTATTGAACGGCTTTCCAGAGTCCACAAAGCGTTGTAGGTCGGTGTTTGGATAATGTTGATTTTAAGAGTCGAAAAACACAAAAATCCAACAGTGATACATCAGAAGATTTAGCAGTGAAGGGTATGGTTTTAATTCCCGTTTTTTGTTCATTTTTTTTTAGAAAAGCAATTGCGGATTGTGATGTGTGGCTGCTTGTTTTGTCTTGATACAGTTCAACAGACTGATAGCATTGTGGATAAAGATCTGAATTTTCATTTTTAAAAATTGGAATTAAAATATGTTCTTGAGAGTATTTAGAGTTGATTTTGACATTTTTGTCACACTTTTTTGCTTTTATCTTGCGCTTGTATGAAAAACCAGTGGCAATCAAAAATCCTTTAGAAAAACTTTCTTTTGATGCTTTGAGCCATGCAGCAAATTTTTTTTCTCCACTTTTGTGATAATAAATTGACCTTTTTTTATTGCAGCCACTTAAATAGACCCAAGATTCATCTGTTGTCGCAACATTCTTCCATTTTTCTCCTGATAAATGCTTTTCATAAAGATTTCACTAAAAACTATCTTTGGAAAGAGTGGAAACCTATCCTTCAATCCACTGCCCTTTTAAAAGCGCATTTTTGCATCTAAACAAAAATTCTAAATATCAGAAGATAAATAAAACTTCCAAAAATATAACTGTTGTGAAAAAAAAATTCTCCATGCAGACGATTTTTTCTTACTGCGAAATAAAATCGTCTAAAAAATGTGCGAACAGCCTGTGTAGTTTATACTTCAGTACTTTTTTAGATAATTTTAGGTCTATTTAATACATTACACTGGCGATTTGTCCTGACTGTACTCTTTGAAAAAAGTGCAATATTTTTCAAATAAAAGTGTCTATTATGGTGTGTCTATTAATTAAGTGTCTATGATGTACTGATCACCAATAAAGCTTATTATTATTATTATTTTTTTTTTTTTTTTGTAGGTGTAACATAATATACGAAATCAAATAATATAGATATATAGAATAACGCATAAACTGAATCTTTTCTAATAAATTATTGTAAGGTTTCATGAAGTAAATATTAAACAATTTTAATCACAATTACCAGTTTTGGGTCAGTTGAACTCTTTGGAACTGTACGATTCGTTTTATAATTTCTATGAAAATATAATTTCTTAATTAACCCTTTCGTGACTGATGACGTAGATTCACGTCATCCTCCCCCCCCCCCTACAAAAAAAAAAAAAAAAAATTAAAAATAAATAAATAAATAAATAAATAAATAAAAATAAAAATAAAGCAATATATGAAGCAAATGATTAAGCTTTTAACTATGACAGTAGTTAAGAAACAATTTTACAAGTCTGTCTTGCATTCCAATTCCATTCGTTTTTTTTTTAATAGACAATTTTTACATGTAACCTATTTTTCTATTTAAAACAGTAAACCCCGCCTATTTCGTTATTTTTTGTCTTCTAGTGTTCGTTTAAAAGATTCAAAATTTATCACCAGTAATCGATGAAGTAAATACCACTTGTTCATATTTTTGTCAACATAAAATAAGGGGTTTAACACGAATACTCTCCAGAATAAATTAAAACGTTGGCAACTCTGATAAAAATCATTAAATATGCAAAAATTTTTAATTCCAAACTTCAGAAGCAAATTGCACACTATCCTTATTTCAAGTTACTACACCTCAACATATTAACCAAATTATTCACTACATTCTACAAGAAAATGGCAAACGAAATCCGGTGTTGAATGAAGAATAATAAACACTTTTGTAAGTAAATATCTTTAACTCTTTGGGTATATATTTATAAAATTTTCATTCTTCGCAATTTATTGTAGGATAATAAATTATGGATTTTCTCTGGCTAGTTATTATTATTAGATTTATCATTTTTATTGTAAATAAAAAAAAAACCTCGATTTCTTTAACTTTTTTAACAAAGAACGATAACTAAAGGTAAATTTAAAACATGTTGTTATACATTTTTATATAAACAGAATTTAAATGTAATGAATGCGGAATAAATGTAAGACTTACGAAGATGCATTCTCTTGAATTTTATATGATTGCATTATTTAATTTTTAACTTATTATTGTTACTATTATTTAAGTGATTAATAAATACAGATTAAAAAGACTGATATCTGACACACTGTGAAGAGTTTAAAAATAACCTTTTGATGTCAAATTAATATTTTGCCATAAAAGTTTAATATAAGTTTCTTAAGCTTTTTTTTTTATTTATATATGGATAGGATAGTCGATAAAGGTTATTTAAAAAATAAAATAAAATAAATATACTAATAACTTAAAAAATCAATACAACATCTGTCTTAAAAAAAATTTTCTTATAAGAAAAATAAAGAGACAAAAGAGAGAAAGAAAAACATCTTCTAAATGCTCAATCAGTTCAACAAATTTATTGCAACACTGAATAAATTATTCCGAGGATATAAAATTAGTTGCTGGTAAAAAAAAAAAAAAAAAAAAAAAAAGGTTTTTTTTTTTTTTTTTTTTTTTTTTTTTTTTGTGCTATTGTAGACTTTTAATGATCAGTCGAGTAAACTAGAAGTACTTACTGTAAATGCAAATTAATTTTTTTTTTTTCTGAATAATTTGGTTTGTTTTTTCAAAGTCACTTAGTTTAAATTTAGTAGAATAACGAGCTAGAATCTTATTTTTATTTTGTTTTCCAAAAGAAGAAAAAAAAAAAAAAACAATACATTCAAAATGAGTATACGAAAAATTACAGTAGGTTTTTCTAATTGGAAAAAACTTTTAAAGTATTTTTAAATTTTTTGATGTGTATGAGATTCCAAAAAGATTTGCATCTTAATATTGAAAACAGGCACTAATTAATGTTAAGTGAAATGTGCAATCAGGATATGTATAATAGTATTGATATAAAAGTCTGCATTGCATTTCCTGCCATTCCATTGTATTTCCTGCCAATATGATATACTTACTTAGGAATAATTACCATAAAATATATTTTCATATATTTCAAATTTCTACATTTTTAAAAAATAGAATTTCTGAGGTATTGCCTATTTCTTTTTTAATTGCAAAAATTGCTAATACGGAAATGAAAAATTGGTAATCCAAATTAAAATTAGTGAATGGGAAAATTTAACAGTAATTTACAAAATTTGCCAACGTGTACGCGACATGAATTTTTTGTAGATAGTTACAGATATCATCGATGCGGGCATTCTAATGCATGTCATATGCGGTCTCCTGTTATGGCATCAGGGGCAACTGACTGTTCTTGAATTATTTTTCAAAAAATAGTCATTTTCGTCAGTAAAATTAATTAGCACACGTAATATACGTTGTCCTCCAAAAGACAAGCTGTTTTTCCTGTTTTCTTATTTTGAGCATAATTTTGAAACAAATGAGCATATAAATATAAAATATGCATTTCATATTTGTTATCAAACTGTTAATCCAATTTTATATAATTTTAACGTAAGTAATAATTTTTTTTTAACTGGCATAATTTTAATTTTCCCCAAAAGTAAGCACTGGAAGACATGACAAATGTAAACAATTTTAGCTAAGAAAACTAAATGAGAAAGTGTATCAAAGGTGCATTACATATAGATGAATATGCAGATACATCTAAATGTTTGATTAATCAGATTTTTCTTCCTGTATTCACTATTTTTTTCCCTTCTCTTTTCGTTTTCGTATGTGAATAACTTAAAAATAAAAAAAAAAGGAATAAATACATACGAACATGAAAATTGGATGCGACGCTTGTTTAAAAATCTGGTGTGAAACAACCACACGACTTCCATTACCCGCTATTGCATGTATTATATGCATTTTTGAGAGATAATGTGATCAGAAAACATAAAAGTGACCTAAAGAGAAAATCGTTAGAGCCGTTTTTGAGATACCAACTTTTACATAAAATCAATTATTGAGCGGAAAAAAATAACTACATACAAAAGCATATTTAAAAGTGAGTTAAAATGGCGAGTTTGAAAAAAATCCGTACAACCGTTTTTAAAGGAACGCCTTTGCGAGGCCTGAACTTGAGCTATTTATACAGGACGCCTATCAATTTTCCTGAACTAACCAACCATATCATTCGAAAGGACATCTAATAGAGTGTTTATATAGCAAGTTTGAAGAAAATCGTTAGAGCCGTTTTTGAGATACGGACTTACGGTCCCACTTCCGGTTTCCGATGTCCCACTTCCGGTTAAACTCAATTATTGACAGGAAAACAATAATTACATACAAAAGCATATTTAAAAGTGAGTTAAAATGGCGAGTTTGAAAAAAATCCGTACAACCGTTTTTAAAGGAACGCATTTGCGAGGCCTGAAATTGAGCTATTTATACAGGCCGCCTATCAATTTTCCTGAACTAACCAACTATATCATTCGAAAGGACATCGAATAGAGTGCTTATATAGCAAGTTTGAAGAAAATCGTTAGAGCCGTTTTTGAGATACGGACTTACGGTCACACTTCCGGTTTCCGATGTCCCACTTCCGGTTTTTCAATTTTCACCAAAATTTGGAAATTTCATCTGTACACCAGACGTATTTCAATTCTAAAGTTTCGTAGATCTATCTTTATTAGTTTCTGAGCTATAATAGCCAGAAGATTCTCCACATACATACATACATACATACATACATACATACATACATACATACACACACACATACATACACACTGACCAATTGCCAAAAATCACTTTTTTGGACTCAGGGGACCTTAAAACGTATAAATCAGGTGAAAACCCGATATCGAATTTTCAGACCGAATACAATACTTCCATTACCTACGGTAGTAGGTAATGGAAGTAAAAATTATTTATTAACGAGAAATTTTTGTACCCTTTTACCTACGGAATTACGATAACAGTATTTGATAAGGGATAAACCAATATGTATACATGTTGTACATTACGTATTTACAGTCAGATTTTTTTTTTTTTTTTTTTTTTTTTTTTTTTATCAAAACTGGTGCTAAAAAAAAAAAAAATAAAAATAAAAAAAATAGCACGTATTAATGATTTAGAAAATGGTCTAGTTTATTAAAAATATATGTAAATAAATAAAAGGAAATTTTCGCGCTTTTTGACCTTGAGTCCCCTTATTAAGTGGTAAAATATCTGGCAGGACTGCGTTTTATTCGTTAATTCTGTGAAAATGCATGACATTTTCATCAACTGACTGTGGAAAAGTCAGTAAAAAGATGGAATTTTACCATGTATGCACAAAGTTGTAAAACATTAGCTCTTTTTGGCTATTTCTCGTAACTAAGTTGTGCTAAGTTGGCAACCTTCTGCAGAGCTACCAACCTAATCCGTAAGATTATTAGAACCGCCCTTTTTGCCGCACCACTTAATATTTTAGAGTAATTCTTTTCAAATGTATTTACGATGAATTAAGAAGAAAAATACTCTAAAAAAAAGACTGGCGTGGAAAAAGGTGTGTGCACTAACAATTCTCTGGATTTGGTTTAAAACTATGCATGTGTATGCATCTGCATGGTGTGTACGTGGCTTGAATTTCTTTGATTTTCTGCAGCACTACTATTATGTAGCATTTTTTGCTATGAAAAACAGGTCTTAAAAATTTAAACGAAAGGTATTAAGTGTTCATCTAGATATTTTTCATGTGATCGCACATTACCTTTTCAGTTTTTTTTTTTTTTTTTTTTATGTAAAAGCAAACTTGTTTTGCTTCTCAGAAGTATGTATCAGCATGTATACTTACGATCATCAATGCCTTACTCAGTCACGCTTTAAAACGCTTAAGAGATTTCCTTGGACTCTGTCTGTGTGTGAACGCAAGTTGTCACCTAATTTTCATACTTTAGTTAATTTTTAAATATCTAATTGTCCGATCAATAAGCTGTTTAATCCGACGGATTCAGAAAAATCGCCCCTTTTTTTAGTACCTTATTTGCAACGAATTTTTGATTTGATTTTTAAAATTAAAAATATGAAAATAACAACTTTAATATAGACATTTAAATTTTCAATTCTAACTAATTTTTTTTTTTAGCATAAAATTAAATATGCTTTCACGAGAGAATATATATATATATATATTATTAATTTTGCTCATGCATATCAAAAAATGATGTCTATAAAATAATAATAATAATTTTAAAATTTAAAGGTAACGAAGAGATAAATAAAGTGTGAAAATTTCGCACGGGCTTGCTATTAAATGAATTATTTGAAGTGAGAAGTAAATAAAATGAAATGATCATTTTTCAACGGGCGCCTTAGTCGCCCTAGAACTAACTAGTTTATAAATAAATAAATAAAAACAATCTGAAGGGCGACCAAACACTTCCAGAGCTGCCAACCTAATCCGGAAAACTGTTAGTACCGCCCCTTTTTCTACATCATTTAATTTTTAGAGTATTTGCTTTTTTCATTCATCGTAAATTTATTTCAAGAGAATTACTCTAAAAATTAAGTGGTGTAGAAAAGGGGCGGTACTAACAATTTGCAGGATTTGGTTGGCAGCTCTGTACTTCACAATATTTTCTTTTAATACTGAAATTAAATTATTTAGATTTTTCTGAAAACTATTTTCTATATATAGGTTTACCTTTTAAATTATTTTTTTATTTTCCGCACGAACACTGTTACAGTTCTTTATGTTCTTTTGGATACTTTTGAGCTATGTTTTTCATTCTTTTAAAAGTGAATACAGGGCAGTTTTTATTGTAAGAAATAAATAAATAATAATAAAGCATACTTATATATATATGTGTGTGTGTGTACATATATTATAATAATAGTAATAATTATTATTATTATTATAAAAAATATATAAAAATATTTCCAATATTTAAATTTAAAGAATATTTCTAGATTAAACAATTAGTAAGATAAATCCCATAGCTACTACTATGAATTTAATTAAAATTGAAATGAAACAAGATTATTGGAAATATATAAAAGCATGCTAGTTTCTTAACATTATCAAGGGCATTATATATTGCTAGAAATTATATGTACATTTTATATTAAACTTTTTTAAGCATGAGTACTATTATACTACGATTACTGTTATAGTATTATTATTTCTTTTATTATGCTTTAAAATTTTATATTTAATTCCTTTAAATGTCAACACGGGGCATTTTTTATTGAATGAAAGCATAAAATATTTTAAAGATAAATATATTTTTCCCTAGAAATTACCGTTATTCCCATAGTGATAATAATATCGCTCCAACTACAGAGTTCTTCTGAAATAAATCAAAGTAACTTTACAAAGGTTTTGCGGTACAGCAGTAAATTCATCTGAAAAATCCCATTTCAGAATAAAATATCTTTGAAACCCTTTCAACAATGATAATCTGAGTGTAAAAGCATTACATTGTAAAAGCAGCTTCTTGGATAAATAATGCGATGCAGAATCTCTTAACATATTTTAATGTTAACACATTTGTAGCTTATTATTTTTGTTTATATTTCAGTTATAGATTACTCAGAAAAAATACATTAAAACATTTTATAATAAATAATAATAGTTATAGACATGTAACCATTTGTGTTTATAAAACAATATCATTACACGCATAATGTTGGTATGCATATTATTTTGGAAAGCATAAGACTATTGGAAAGTTGTCTAAAACGTGGACGTCCCTGGTCGCGAAAAAAAATTTATAAATAAGGAAAATTTGGCAAAGCATTTCCTGATTAGAGCATGTCTTAGACTATCAGATGGCAAAATTATTTTTAAAAATATATCATTAGTATAGGCAGAAAAAACATTTTTCTGAAAAATGTGCAAAGTCCCCGTTTTGGACAACCGGTTGGGTAAGATGGGGTACGCATAAGAAATAACGTAAATCCAAGTCCTAATGCGAAATTTTATTAGAAAAACTTGGATTACAAAGAAAAAGTGAAGTTGATGCAAAATCAAAATGCAGATAAAATATTTTGTTATCTTTCTCCACAATTACCAGCATGACACAAAAAATAATCAAACACATAAGTCACATATGAAATTGATATCGCTTTCTTCAACAATTGAACAGGCTTCATGTGCCCAATAACTGCTACATTGAATCCAACACTCTTTGTCTTTCGAGTCAATGTAAAGTTCATTACAAAAAATGCAAGAGCCCTTGCTATTCTGTTCCTCATAAGATGATAACATTGAGTTTGAATTTTTTTTCTTCTCTTTTTACTTCCTTATACAAAGTATAAGGAAGTATAGTAATCCCGAATTTCCAAATTGGATTTTGCATTTCACATTGCTCGAAAACTAATGATCGCTGAATGTTGCCAATTTATACGTGTGACTGTCATGATGTCTAGTTGTACACCTGCAAGTGTCGTCTTAACACGAGCTCTCGTTTTAGAGATATAAGGGACTTTACACGATTTTTCGTGACGTCTGTATGTATGTGTGTCTGTGTGTGTGTGTGAGTATGTCGCATAACTCAATAACGGTTGGACGCAGAAAGTTGCGAATTGGTACATAGGTTTTTTATAACATCTAGTTGTGCACCTCCCTTTTTGCACTTTGTATGATTTTCCGTTTTGGAGATATTTAGGAAAATTAGGTTCATAATGGCCAAAATGTATCAAAAAACGGTAATAACTCAAAAACGGTTTGGACAAATCTTGCAATTTAACTGACTTCCCGACTAGCTAGACATTTGGAACTTTCAGAAAAGTTCAGAACACGTTGACAATGCATTTTTAAAAATATCTTTAGCCAACTGTTTCTAATATCTGCTGCCTTCAGCAGCGTTTATGTGATTCAACAGAAAATTTATTTAACTAACTTCTCGACTAGCTAGACATTTGAAACTTTCAGAATAGATCAGAACACGGTGAAAATGTATTTTTTAAATACTTTTAGCGAACTGTTTAGGGTCCCTGCTGTCTTCGGCAGCGTTACCAGTCCAAATCTTGCAATCGATTTTTAACTAACTTCCCGACATTTAAAACTTCTGGAAAAACTCAGAACACGGTGACAATGCATTTAAAAATTATTTTTAGCCAATTGTTTCAGGTGACTGCTGCCTTCGACAGCGTTTATATGGTTCAACAGAAAATTTATTTAGCTAACTTCCCGACTAGCTAGACATTTGAAACTTTCAGAATAGTTCAGAACACGGTGAAAATGCATTTTTTTAATACTTTTAGCCATTTGTTTCGGGTCCCTGCTGCCTTCGTCAGCGTTACCAGTACAAATCTTGCATCGGTTTTTAACTAACTTTCAGAAAATCTCAGAACATGGTGATAATTCATTTTTAAAAATATTTTTAGCCAACTGTTTCGGGTCCAATGACAATGTTTTTTAACATTATGTATATTTCTAAAAGTGCATAAGGAAGTCATGTGGTGCCCACATCAGATTTTTTAGCTTTTGGATATCTAGGATTAGGTTTGGAGGGTTTCTTGAACAATTTTCTTTTCTGTTTATTCGGCTTTGCATTTTTCTCCTGTTCCATAGCTTCCAATTCTGCTTTGTAAGGTGAAGTGATTATGACAGTTTTAACTTCCTACTTGTCATTCACTCTTTTTTTCAAACGATCAGTTTCTTGTGGTAGAGGCATTATTTTTTTAGGCGAAGTGTTAAAAGCTGAACATTTCTGGGGTTCTATAGCTGGAGATAGTCCAAATGATGAAGTGGAAGGTTGGGGTGTGACGTTTTCACACCTTGATGCTAACTGAGGCTCTAAAGAGTTTTTCAGTTTTTCGCTGCAGGAGAGCTGCAGGTTTTTCAGTTTTTTCTGAATGCGCAAATAAATGTTCAGGGAACACATCCCTGTTAAAGGGATACATGCGTGTTTTTTTAAATCCATTCTTAGCATTTTGCACAGTAGCTGCTCTTGAAAATGCAGTTCCGAAAAATTTTCCGACCTGGTATATTGTCACGTAGCGTCCAGAGCCATTTTCTTAATTTGAAAAATAGTTTTTTAGAACATCTCCATTTATGTATTACACACATAAATAAGCACTTGTACTAATTTAAAACACTTTAAAAACAACATTTCTCTTACAAATTTTGCCTACTTCCATTGCGTCCAAAATGGGGACGACCCCGTTTTGGACTACCTTCAATGTCCCCGTTTATGCTAAAAACGTGGTGTCTCTTCTCACACGTATCAGACAAAACTATAAAGCAATATGTGAAAATGTAAATTAAATCTAGACTAATCCAAAACGTACTTACCAAAGTGCCAAACGTTCAAAGGTCACTTGATAAGATCCAATACAGTGTACGACCACAATCGAAATGAAAATCGCAAAAAAATTAAAACTTTGTAGAAAATAACACGTCCGGCAAAATATGTCAACAACTAGATTCAAACTTGAGTATAGCCGAATTAGAATTATCGTAGACTATTGGATTCAAATTGGGCAGCACTATTCAATCAGAAACTGAACGTCCCCATTTGACCCGCCGTCCCCGTTTTAGACAACTCTCCCCTATTATATAAAAGGGAATTATTATTTTTTTAGAAAGGTGCTTTAATTATTAATGGCTACTTCAACGGACGGCCATCATTTTTAATTTATTCCGTAGCATTCTTAGTAATCTCTTGCAGTTCACACCACACGTTTTGTAAAATAATTTTCTGAGATCCGTAATTACGATTATATTTGAAGAAAATTACTCTTTAAAAAAAAGTGACGTGAAAAATAAAGGTAGGCGCTAGAAATGAAAAAAAAAAAAAGTACAATGCTTTGTGTACGAAACGAAATCAGTTTATGCCAGTTAGAAATTGTAAGGGAAAAAGTGAAAAAGTGTTCGTAGGAAAAACGAACGTGTGATGTTCGAGAGTCTCTTGTGCTATCGACGAGACTTAGCTACATCTCGCCTATGTTGCATTGGAGAGAAATAACAATTAAACATAATAGTTAAATTCAACAGAATTTACTTAATTGCTTTTCAACATATAAGCATTTCATATTTGTTAAAAAGTTTTGCATCTGTAATATCTCATAGATTAAAAGAAGAGTGTATGGAAGTGTTGACAACTTGTAGTAAATTTGATATACAATATCCACCACTAGTTTCTAACTGTAATTTTTTGTCGAATTATATGTTAGTCTTATCAACTATCACACATATCAGAAACTCTATTTTTTAAAAAACTGGTGATTATTAAATAAAATTGTGCCTACATTGGCAACATTGGTATATGTGCAGTGCATTGACTGGTCGTAGCGTTAAACAAAATTTAAAATAAAACTTTATTAAGACCCTCTTTTTATCATTTAGGTATTTATAGAAGAAAAAAATCAGTGAGCTCCAGAAAGGAAAATGGCCTAATTAGTTATAATCTGGTGTGTCACTCTTACGACTTTATCTGATCTTGCATTTCAATACTATAAAGACAGATTTTAGAATAAGAGATAATATAACAAGTATTGTAATATAAACTTACTTAAAAAAAAATCAAACAATAATTATAAACAGTTTTATGTGCCAAATAATTATGTGTGAGAATAGCTAGTGCTCCCGCCAACCCCTCGTTTAAATATACAGAGCTGCCAACCTAATCCGAAGTATTGTTAGTAACCGCCCTTTTTTCCCCACCAGCTATTTTTAGAGTATTTTTCTTCTTAATTCACCATAAATGCATTTGATGAGTATTACTCGAAAAATTAAGTGGTGTGGGAAAAGAGGTATTTACAATCCTCAGGAATAGGTTGGTATCTCTGAATATAGTGCCTACATTTATAAAGAATTCAAGGCCGTTATTAAATCTAGAACTTTATTCCATATAATTCAGAAAAATAACTGCACCACTAATCGAAATTTATCAATATTGAACAAACTTTTCAAGCATGAACTTTATATAAATAATTGCCTTATGTATCAGACTTATACACTAGGTTGCCCAAATATCAACCAAGATAACGTCTCAAATGCGTTTAAAGTAAATCTGTAGAGCCTTTATATATATATATATATAAGTACAATCCCATTTTATTAACATTTTCGCGACCGCTGACGTGAATTCTCGTCATTTGAAAATTTGTAACTCCACCGGTGGGCGTTTCTTTAGGTTTCATATGTTACATCATTTCTTAACAATATACCGAAAATTAACATTTGTACAATCAATGCGCTATGAATACAAATACTTTGCTTAAAAAGATTATAATTGTAATGTATATCCATTTATGTTACAAATATGAATACAGAAAACATTGATTTAAAATAATGTAATATACAAGAATACTCCCGCAGGCGGAGCTTACAGTCAAAAAGGCAAAAACATGCGGTCGCGAAAGTGTTAAATCCCCTTTGGATGTCCTCTCTTGTGTAAGTTTTGGTTTCTCGTGAACAGATGAGTTCGCTAAGTCGGAAGTGGGATCGACAGTCGGTATCTCAACAACGACTCTAACGATTTTCTTCAAATGTGCTACATAAACTATTTTTTAGATGTTTATTTTATTTATTAAATTTTTTTTTTTCAAATGCATTACTTGGTTACTCTAGGAAAACTGACAGGTGGCGTGATTAGGTAGGTGAGTTTAAATATAAGAAATGGCTTTAACTTCTTTTTTTATTATTATTATCTGTAAACCTTTTTTTACTTGGCTTTATGAAGTATTTATTAGTTTTCTCTTACAGGAAATTGTTATGTATCTGATTTATTAGATTAACTTTACCATAATCTTCGCCTAATATACATATCATAAACTACTTTGGGAGTTTAGCAGCGGGTAATGGACGTCGTGTTGTTGTTACATGCATGATTTTTTATTCAGTCTCACAAAGCACACGTTTCCATATATAGAATATCCACTTTAAATGGTCCTCACCTCAATGAAGTACTGTTACAGACATCTATCGTATTTGAGAGTAACTACACAAAGATAGCAATTATATAATTTATACAGATACTTGTAGATAACACTGCTGTTCCCTTTAATGTCAAAATAATTTAAAATTTGCACCGTAGCCTTGCGTTTGGCGTTTGATAAAAAATAGGTATTAAAGAGTTTTGACCTGTAAAATATATTGTGCTTAAAAAAAAAAAAAGTTACATTGTAGACGTATATTAGTTTTTGTATAACTGTAGTTTGTGTATTTAAACAGTCTTTTTTTTTATGACTATTCCATAAATTAATATTTATTATAAGAATGTTCCACATTAAAAAACTGATTTGCTAGTAAAACGTTTGGTTATTATTTTTTTATTATTTTTACCCAAGTAGAAACCATTAATATCATTACATATATTTATTTCAGGTACAGAAAAAAATCATTCTTTGTAAAATTAACTGCTATTCAAAACTGTTAAAAGTCAAATCCTATGTTTCACAAAAAATCAAAATTTCTCTAATTATAGTGCAATATGTTTTGGTATTTTTGTATTAAGCACGAATAAAATACTGAACATTAGTACCAGGTTGTATTCTGCAAGTAGCGTTTATTAATTAGCACCATTTTGTTTTTAGTGAAATGTTAAATTACTACTTTTAACAGTAAAGAAGAAAAGTAATAAAAATATTCTAAATTTAGTTATCTTGCAGATAGTAAGTAAAATAGTTACAATGGTTATTATATATATACATATTGTTGAGTATAAATAATAGAAAAACTGTACTGATTTCGTATTTTTTAAAAAAGGAAATGGAATATGTTTCAAAATATTAAAAGTATTTCAGTAAAAAGGATTTTCGAGTTAATCTTGTTTATCGTGTTATTTACGCAGTCTTATTAATTATATATATATATATATATATATATATATATATATATATATATATATATATATATATACATATATATATATATATTAATTCCTACAATAATTTTTACTAGTTTCATTAAATAAACAGTAGTAATATTTAGTTTTATTTAATGCGAAATTTTCGTACAAATAACGTAAAATTTAATCCAAATATAATACAGGGATTTTATGTTACAAGCTTAAACTTTTTTATCTTATGATAACAATAAAATTAAATACAGTGCTGTAAACTTGATAATTACAAACTCCTTATGAAGATTTCATGTTTACTAAAATTAATATATGCGTATATTATATATATATATATATATATATATATATATATATATATTATAATTCAAATAAATGAAGTGCAATATTCTTAACGTATTATGTAAATATTACGAGGTGCAGTATTCTATAATCCTTATAAAGAAGAACATTTTTACTCTAATAAAATACATAATATATTTTCAAAAGTTATGAGAATAAATTGAAAGAAATGTATAATAAACCGTACTGCTTATGAAATAATCTTTGGAGATCCTGTTTATTCTTGGATGAAAAATTATTCTATTTATTATTGTTCTGAGAAGCTTTAGTTTTTTGTGATAAATTGGTTTAAAGCTTTTACAAAGTATGATAGATAAAGCAAAAATTCTTAGAATCACATTTTTATATATGGGATTTATGTATAATTTATATATATATATGAAATAAAACTTGTAATACCAACGTAAGATTGCATAGTAAGCTCTGTATTTCTATGGAATAAAACGGCGAACAGGTCGTATTTTCCTTTACTTTCGCTCATTTGGGTATGCTCAGAATCTTTATAATCTTTATTAATATTTGGAGAAAATAAAATTTATTTGCGAGATTAATTTTAATTTTTTTGTGTCCGAAAAAACCCTTTATATGAAAAGGTATGTTACAAGAGGAAAACAAAAAGGCAGGATTGTTTTCATCATGTACACTAACAGCACATCGTCTCAAAACTGACATCCTCAGGATGTCCAAGGGATGCAAAGGACATCTATGGATATCTTCATGACGTATTAAGGACAAATGCATTGTTAGGAGTAATTTATAAAGTAAAGTATTACAAAACTATTGCAGTACAGAGAAATAGAAGATCTAACTTAAATATTCTGATGTACTTTCAAGGGATTTGCTTGTTGTTATTGTTATTTTTGCTGTTACTATTATTTTATTATTTGTAGAAATATAAAAAGAAATAAATTTGTCTTTTGCTTGTTTATCCGTTATTGTTTGCCTTAAATAGACTATGTTCTGTAGAAAAAAAGACACGTTACTTTTTTAATACGGAAATGTGGACGTATGATTAAAATCTCAAACTTTACACTGTAAAAAATAATTTTTGCCAGTCAGTGACTGTTAAAAATTTTACAGTCACTGAGTACAAGAACAAGAAAATGTTATGCCCATAAAGCTGTTCAAACTTTTTTCTCAAAGGTGCGAAATTACTTTTTATAAACGGTCAACAATGAGAACATTTTACAGCATTTTGTTACAAGTACGGGTACTGCACATTTTCTCTAAGAAGGGATCTGATTGTATAATTTAATGGTAAAATCTCCGATTTTTATTGAAAGTTTTTACAGAGCAAATTTAATTTAATTTTAACAAAATATAATGAAGTGTTTTCAGTACATCGAAAAAAATTTACTACTCTTTCTAAAATTTCTATAATAGATATAATTACCAGAATACAGATATACATAAATTTCTAATTTCTTCCGAAGCATTATAGGTAAACTCGATTTTATTTTTTATTTTTCACACCTTTCTTTTGTAGAGTAATATTCTCCAGTATGCTGATACGATTACACTGAGAAAAATTTATATGACTGACATCTAGAATTTAAATTGTGGTTCTAGTAAAAATAGTTCTATGTCATCCTTGTAAATTTTAGTCCCATTTTCTAGAGAGTTCTAAAACGCCTATTAGAATTCTATAGCTTTTTCCTATATTCTTGCAGTCAATCGCATCTAAAATTCTCTGTAAATAAATGTGAACACAAAAGGTGAATTTTAGTAACTATAATTTGGTTGTATAACCCGATTCTAGGAAGTCAAGCGAGAAAATCTCGCAATACAAAGGATTCCTAATATTCAGAATATTGTTTCGCAATCTAGAAAAGTGTAGACTCCAAATGCTTGACCCTTTCGTCTATCAAGGTTCTTTGTTTACCTCAAACGCATAGCTCGGAAATCCATATTTCTAGTTTAGAGATTAAGAAAATGCTACTTATTCGTTGTAGATGAAAGCGGTATATATTGGGTGAGTGTGAAAGTTCTACGCGTTTTTAGATATTCAAATTCCCAATGAAATCGATGTCACACATAACATTGTAATGACGCAAATCGTCGGCCAATCAAACGCATGGATGCCTCACATATAAAGGCATCGCGTCTCACAAAGTTAATCATCTTAAAAAAAATAAAAATAAAATAAAAAATAAAATGGATCATGGCGGCAACATGCCAACATGGCGGCAAAAATTTCAAAGTCGCAGTAAGGGTCCTTTATTTAAAGCCTGGCGAAATATGAAAATTGGGTCGTGAAACATGAATTTTATTTTGAAATTTTTCTTTGAATGACTTGGTTTAACTATCACCAGCATCTCATCCCCCTCCTCACCCCCCGCAAAAAAAAAAAAAAAAAAAAAAAAAAAAAAAAAAAATGAAATTAAAGGGGACTAATGTGCAAGTTGTACCTGACGGGACTAAAGTGAAAGTTGTACCTCAAGGGACTAATGTGAAAGTTGTACCTCACGGGACTAATGTGCAAATTGCACCTAACGAACAAACTATTTCTTTCAACGAAAATGCCTACTAACCCTGGACGATAGGTCTAATATATCGTATCATATTATATATCGTATTTATCGTAATATAACTCAATACTTATTTCGCTTCCTTCTTCGACTCGTTTTAATACGCATTTTTTATATGCATGAGCAGCCCCCGAAAAACAAAAACATCAAATTCATTTTTTTACTTATTTTTATTTCATATAATTTCACGCGCACTTTTTATTTCCTAATTCAAAATTATTCAAAATTTTTTTATCGATATCGCTTGTAACGATACTGATTATTTTTTAATTTTCTTTTCTTTTTCTTTCAATAATAATAATAATAATAAAAAAAAGATTTTGATGAAATTCTGGCAAAAGCAGAATTTAGTTTAGGACGGAGGACTATTAGTTTTTTTTCTTCCCAATTATAACATCTCTTTCAAATTATTCAATTATATTTTCGATAAATTTGAGATTTCGATAAATGTCCAACTATCGAAAAATTATTTCGACAAATGTCCAACTATCGAAAAAGACAACGCAAAAATCCCAGATTGAGACTAATAGGCCCCCAGTCCTAAAAAAAAAAAAATCGGAGGGTGTAACATGGAAAGCGAAAAGGAGCATATAAGACATTGTTTGTTATATAAGTTCGATAAAAAGAGTACGGGAGCCGCAGCATTTCGCAATGATTGTCAAGTTTATGGAGAAGATGCAACAGACGAAAGCACATGTCGTCGATGGTTTCGTAAATTTAGGGAAGAAGACAGAAGCTGCCAAGTTCAAGCTAGGAGTAGATGGCTAATACGCGTTAGAGACGTCGATATTGACCAAGCCATAAGGAATAATCCCAATCCATTCATGCAAGAATTAGCGGAGACCTTCAACGTACACTGGACAACGGTCGAGAGACGGCTGGTTAAGTTGGGTTTTACGAGAAAGTTGGATCGTTGGGTTCCACATAACCTAACAGCTAATCAACGGGTTTACCGAATCGCCACTTGTATTTCCTTGCTTTCCCGTTACAAAAATAACCCATTTATGACACGAATTGTGGCAGGAGATGAGAAGTGAGTTATGTACCATAACGTAAAGCGTCGTAGGACTGTGTGTCGCCCTTTTGATCCGCCTGCATCGACTTCGAAAGCTGAATTTTATCCCAAGAAGGAGTTGTTGAATGTGTGGTGGGATGTGCAGGGAATAATTCGCTGGGAGGTCCTGACACTCAACAAACCCATCGGTACTGCTTTCCACTGCCTGCAGTTAGACAGGCTGCATTCAAATTTGGTAGCAAAGCGGCCAGGTCTCATCAGTCTTCGCGGTGTTATCCTACATCTCGATAACGTCAGGCCACATGCTGCTGTCATCACTCGCCAAAAGTTACTGGGCTTTTGTTGGGAGGTTTTACCCCACCCTCCCTATTCTCCTGACTTGGCACCAACTGACTATCACCTATTTCGTGCGTTGAACAATTCTGTCAGTCAGAAAATCTTTGATGATCTTGATGACTTGAAAACTGCCATCCAAGACTTTTTTTACTCGAAACCGCCGGAATTTTAGAGCCGTGGGATTCATCTCCTACCAGAAACATGGCAAGAGGTCGTAGATAGCAATGGGGTTATGCACAAAAGTAGGTACTTTTCCACTTTTGCACTCACCTAATTTTTTTTTTTTTTTTTTTTTTGTCAGTGTAAGTATGTGGAACGAACTTATCATTTCTTACGAACTAAAATATAAATTTTATTCTATTAACCTTCGAAGAAAAGTTAACTTCTATATTTACAGTTTAAGACGACTGTAAAAAAAAAAAAAAAAAAAATCTATTACTACAAAAAAAAAAAAAATTATGGTTACATATAGTCTTATTTGTCGATGAGAGATCCCACATTAAAATTATCATTCACATTGTTATTAATTAATATATTAATTAACATTACTCATTAATTGTTAAATTTCAAAATGCACTTTTCGTATTAATTTTTAACTTCCAAATGTTTTTTACAAATAATTTTAGATGTTTTTAACAAAAGTTAGTTGACATTTTTTATTTAAAATCTTACATTACGTAAAAAAAGAATAATTTTCGAAAATAACTTATTGTTATTTTTTGAATTTCAAATTTAAGTTTTTTTATAATTAGTTTTAAAAAACAAAATGTGGAAATTTGTAAGAAGGTTTATTACTAGGATATATACTATATAAACCATTAAATGAAGTTTTATGAAGATTCAGGAAATAATAAATCTCATGGTATACACTCATGGACAAAAAAATTAGCGCACCAAGAAATAATTGCGGGATCGTAACGAAACTTGGCATGAATGTACATGTCGGGGAGATATGCAAATGATTAGAAATGCAGCGTGATTGCGCATAACGTATAGCCGGTAGAGGGCGTTTATTGTCGTTCTCTGTGGAGTATAGAAAAGGTAACCAAAGCTTATTTGAGTGTGCTGACTCGTTTACAAAGGAAGAGCTGAGGTAGACATGCCATTACGTTGTTTTCGAAGACAATATGAGCATGTGTCGCAGTTTGAGAGGGGGAGAATCATCGGCATGATGGAAGCTGGATGGTCAGCTAGGCGAGTAGCTCGTCAATTAGGCCGCTCTGATTGTGATGTGAGGAGGTGTTGGGACTAGTGGACCCGAGATATGTCATGTACACGAAGACCAGGCTCAGGACGCCCTCGACAGACCAGTCGTCGAGAAGACCGCCACATCGTAAGAAATGCACGCGTACAGCCAACTGCTTCATCAGCCGCCTTCCAGGCAGAGGTAGCACCTTCACTAGGGGCCCTTGTGTCCTCTTGAACCATACGAAGGCGCCTGGCTGAAGGACATTTGATATCGCGGCGTCCATTACATGTGCCGCCAATAATATCCACCCCCTCTGCTCCGTTTGGAGTGGTGTCACACTCGACGGGGTTGGATAGCAACCGAGTGGAACCACGTCGTGCTTAGCGACGAATCCAGATTCAATTTGGGCAGGGATGACTAACATGTACGTGTGTAGAGGCAACGGGGGGAATACCTCAATTCTGCCTTTTCTTTACAGTTGCACACTGCATCCACAGCTGGTGTGATGGTATGGGGTGCCATTGCCTACAATACACGGTCACCCCTAGTATTGATCCATGGTACCATGCCAGCCCAGCGGTATGTCCATAACATCCTGCAACCACATGTGTTGCCACTCATGCAACGGCTCCCAGGAGCTATTTTTCAACAAGACAATGCTTGGCCTCACACGGCAAGGCTATCACAAGACTGTCTCCGCACTGTTACTACCCTTCCTTAGCCTGCCCGATCCCCAGATTTGTCTCCAATCGAACATATCTGGGATCATTTGGGACGGCAAGTTGGGCATCCCACGAGTTTGAACGAACTAGAGGCAAGGTTACAGCAAATATGGAACGAAATGTTTCAAGACAATATAAAGAAATTGTATGCCTCAATGCCCGATCGTATCGCATCGTGCATTTGTACTAGAGGGGGTCCAACAGGGTATTAAATCTTCCGTTCTTTTGCCTTTTAATCTGAAATAAATTATTCTTTTTCTTTGATTTTCTAATCATTTACTTATATCAAAGTAGTCATTACGTATGTAAAATTTCGTTTCATTTTGACGACTCCTTCTTGGTGCGCTAATTTTTTTGTCCATGAGTGTTTTTTGAACTTGACGCAACCATGTAAACAATAATTTTGAGAAAATATTGATTAAAATTTTATTTTTAAACAGGACAATTATTTGTTTACAGATATAAATGCTTATATCTCAAGATAGGAAGATGGAAATCAAAAAATTATTTTTGCTATACATTACTACTATTTCATAGTTTCATATATCAGTACAATTGAAACAATGCATTTTTAGTTCAACGTTGCCATTTTGAAAGTCTGCTGTCGCCTTAATATCGTAGCTCCCAACTGTTCTCATTTTTTGGATACTGTAATTATTGCATGGAAAGTGTCTTCGTAATGTACAAAGCTTCTTTGTGAAATTAAAACTACATTCATTTGTATAACGTGAGGTTGTATTACTGTAATTATGAATACGTAATTACAAATATATTACGTGTAATTTATTTTAAATATTTTTCTTTATACACATTTTCGCACAATCGCATAAAATATGTTTTTTTTTTTTTCTTTTTAGTGAAATTTCATGAGCACAAATTCCTTACTTTAGTTTGGATTCCTCAATAAAATGTATTTTTTATTTATTTAATAATAAAAGTATAGTTTTGTTATAGAAATTAATTAAAAATTATTACATTGGTTAAAGAATAAACATTTTAAAGCATTAATGTATAATAAATGTTCCATACGTGATATGACCAATATATTTGAAACAGGATCCTCAAATAATATATGAATAAAAAATAAATAACTTTTGTATCCTTATTAATAATATACTTTCTTTGAAAATAAAGTTTTTTTTTTTTTTTTTTTTTTTTTTTTTTGTATATATATATTTTCTTTTAATCCGTAATTTAAAATATAATGCTCTTATGTTTTTTTTTTTTTTTTTTTTTTAATTGATGTCTTGTATTAAGTTATAATGAATTAGAAAGAGTTTACAATTTTTATTATAATCACACAATCAACTGATTGGGAAGAAAATCATATTTTATTGAATTTTTTTTTTCGACTGAGGGAAAATAATGCCTGGACCGGGAGTCGAACCCCGGATCTTTGACTTACAAGGTCAAAGCTCTACCAATTGAGCTATCCAGGCCGACAACCGGTCGGCATTACTCACTCAGACAACCTTTAGGCAGAAACATCTGGTCTATCATGTAGTAGATAGCTCGACAGAAATAAGCCGCAAGTTCTAGATGAAGGCGGTATATATATTTTTTTTTCAGTACAATGTAGCTTTTACGGATGAATCAATTCTGCTGCTATTTTATCAAAATAGAGATGGAAGGAAACCTTCAGAGATAAAATTTCGGGAAATGTTTATTTCAGTAATAGAGGCCACCCCTCATCAAATAGAATCGCCTTTGTTTGGACTTGAATTGGAGAATGGTCAGTATGAGGGCCTGATTAAGGGGGAAGCACACATTATCTCCGCTCTCACCGTAATATTTTTACAATTATTTTTTACTTCATGTCATAGAAATTCAACGCTTTCACGAGGAAATATTTTTTATAAAAAATGAACGGTGTAAAACAATCCAATTTACTCACCGTTATTAGACACCAGAATTCTTTTAAAATAATTTTTAATGAGAATTTTCTGTTTATTATAGGAGGAAAGTATTTGTTAAAAAATAACGGTGTAAGTATAAATAATGTGTGCTTCCCTCTTAATCATTCTCTGGACAGTATTTTACATTTTATGTATTATATATTTATTTTCTGTTATTGTTTATATATATATATATATATATATATATATATATATATATATATATATAATTAACTGCAATAATATATTTCTTATTTAATTTAATAGATGATTTATCTGTAATTTAGTTAATTACAGATCACCAATATAAAATCTACTAAGTGACTAAATATTGATAATTATATTATTCTTCACCATTTGAATACGCTTCAAAACCTATTTCTCTGAAATCTCAATTGACACACTTTCGGTGGATGCAACTCCATCTTTTCCCTATTAGTTTGTTGCTGCTGTTTTGCCACACCCATATTTTATTTTCAGCCATGTCTTAGAAGAACAATTCATTTTTATGGACTGGAAAGTGAGAAATATTGCAAAAAAATTCCGTTCTGTCAAAACTCGGGGAACCTTTATATCGGGTTGCTGGGTATATCCAAGTTCTTTAAATGATGAACTGCAGTAGAATTATAAAAATTTTGTCCCTCAGTTATTTTTTCAGTGGTAGCCCATACATTATAGAAATCTAAATCAGCCATATATTCAGCTATGAATTCGAGTACGACCTTTTCCAATCATTCAATAGTAATTTATGCTTGTAATACCGAGTACCATATCTCCTGGCTCAAATCAACCTAGTAGCTTCTTTTTCCATGAGCAAATGACAATGACGAAATTCTTACGTAAAAGCTTACGTGATCTAAAACCATATGATCCTCACACTCATGAAACTTAATAAAACTTTGTTAGTGAGTAGAAGTTATTCCTTCAGAGTTGTTTCTGCAGAGCATCGTCTGCGTATTTATTTTGAAACTTTCTGAACTGTAAAATGTAGAGGTTCAGAGTTGTTTATGGTATTATTTAAAATGTGATTATAATATAATTACACAGGTGTACAAAAATGGTGTTGACAAAATTTGATTTGATGATCTTAGCTGATCAATTTGATTTTTATGTTATTTTATGTGCTGAAACCGAAAAAGCAGTGCGTTTTTCCCTATCATGTATAGATCTCTGTCAATACAAGTTGTTTACCGACACAATTTCTTACATATACCGTCACAACAATAGGTTTGTTTGTTGGTTAGTATGATTTTACGTCGCACTAGTGCTGCGCAATTACAACAATAGGTATCCATGATTAATAAATCATGGAAACATACAGTCGGTAACAAAAGTATCCGAACACTAGCAAAAATTCCTATATAAAAAAAGTGGAGTTAATGCTGTTTTGTTAAATAAATCCTTGTCGAATCCTTGTCGTCTTACATAGGAATTTTTGCTAGTGTTCGGATACTTTTGTTACCGACTGTACTATAAAACTTACCATATAATTATATTAGTCGAAGTGTAATAAAAGAAATTGTACAGGTAGGCACCCTGTATTGACAAAAATCTATACGTGATGGAGAAAAACTGGCTTTTTTTTTTTTTCGGTTTCAGCACACCAAAACACAAGATCAGCCAAAATTATAAAATAAAAATTTTACAAGTCGACCTGTGTTATATGTATCCGTGTATAAATTGTGTTGTCATCTAAAGTAAACGTTTTTTTTTTTTTTTTTTTTTTTTTTTCCAACAAATTTCTGTAAAATTGCTTAATTCCAGTTTCAGCTGTCATTGTTTCGATTTAGGTTTGTTCTATGGAAAACAAAAAGTAAAACTTTTGTTGCTTTGCGTCTGCCTATCGAATTTGAGCTATTCGAAGCAATATATACGTGCATTATAAAGGAAAGGCTTGTTTTCGTAAATATATTTCTAATATCAAATACTTTTATAGGTCAAGTGTTACATACAATTACAGTTCCTTAAAAATCTAATAATCTTAAAATTAAAATAAAAAATTTCAGAATAGGATATAAAACAAGAATTTATATAACATGTCATTAAAAGGGTTGATATGCCCTACTCTCGATATATGGTATATTATGAATGACAAAACTTCTGGAGAGAAAATGTTTTTAAAAGCATACGAATAAGTTTTAGCATACATTTATATGAAGTGAGCAAATTTGTAACGAAACTTTAATATTACATTCATTTCATCAAAATAAAAAAATATATTAAAAAAAAAATCTTCGTTCATTTAAAAAGCAAATTACTTCTTTTCCCTGCTCAGAATATTCTTGCTTCACATAAAAAACCATTTTTAAGCCATTATGAAAGATGAGAATAGAATAATATTTTCATACTAGTCTTACTGTGAAACACTTTGATGATCGTTATTTGCTTGAGAAGGTTTTTGAAAATGATTAAGGAGGAAAATACCAAACTTTCATTTTAATGAAAAAATAATTATTCTGTTTCATGGAAGATGAAAAAGATATTTCTTCCGAATACTTTATGTAATTCAAACTGATTGTTTTCTTTCTTTTTTTTTCAGGACATGTAATAGCAATTAAAATTTTTTCTGTTGTAAAACATAAAGATAACATCTGTTATAAAAATATTAAAAAGAGATTCATACGAATAAAATTAAAAGATTAAGAAAACTATTCATATTAAAAATACAACGAAAATGTGATATATGATATAAAATACGAAGAAAAAATATGTAGGAATAACTCCTATTACATGTCTGTACAAGAAAAAAAAAATAATTTTTATTGGAATGTGCTCATATTTTAAAATTTAAATCAATTTTTTAAGCGTTTGTGATTTTTTT
The DNA here is from genome assembly GCA_963930645.1 of Salticus scenicus. Lineage (NCBI taxonomy): Eukaryota > Metazoa > Arthropoda > Arachnida > Araneae > Salticidae > Salticus > Salticus scenicus. The sequence goes on from OZ005662.1 coordinate 146,437,708, forward strand.
TTCTTTTGTACACGTTCTCACTTATACACTTAAGTTAACTCAATAATTGCATTCTTTATCTGTATATATATATAAATTACGTGTCACGATGTTTGTCCGGGGTAAACTCCTAAACTAAGGAACCGATTTTAATGAAATTTTGCACACTGTGTGCAGTTTGGTCCAACTTGAGAGATAGGATAGTTTTTATCTCAATTTATTGTCACAATATTGTTTTATTGCAATTATTTGTCAATTATAGACCTTTATTAAAGTTGCTCCGAAATATCTGTGAGTTCCATTAATTTAATTGTTGCCAAAAAAAAAAAAAAAAAAAAAAAACACGAGTTCATTTTCTTTCGACATAAAAATAAATATATTTAATCAAACGTGAACGTTAAAAATTATAAAAAGCTAAATTATGCATCTCACGAAAATTGACGTCATAATCAATTTAAAGATTTTATACACATTGATAAAGTGTTAATGTAGTTCTATCATAGATATAGTAATATATATAGATCTTTCATCGTCATGATATCGTACAAAGATTTTTAATGCCGAAAAAAAATAAATAAAAGCTTTGGAAATAGCCATTAAGTGGTATAAAAAAAAAAAAAAAAGAAAAGAAAAGAAAGAAAGAAATATGAATTTGGAACTGTATCTGGAGTTTTTCATTCACCTTTAGCAAATAAATTATTCATAAATTTTATTTGCTAAAATATTAGTATGTATTCCCGTATGTATTCACTCGGGGAAAGACGGCCATATTTTGGTAAAAACGTCGTCTTTAACCAAGTGAAAATGAATAACTTTTTTCTCCCCAATGATCCCTCTATTCTATATATGCCATACTATATCTTTGAGTTCTATACGCAAGCGAAGTGTGACTCACTGACCGTCTGGGCAGCCAAGAAAAAGATTTCCTATGTTAATCACCCATTGGATTTTTTTTTTAAAAATTATTAAAAATCGAGGAAATTTATTTCCCGATTTTAATTCTTATATTTGGGTATACATATGTATTAGTTATCGCGTGCGTTAGATTGAGTTATTTTTCTGTCAAATTGACAAAATTTTTATTTTTAATTTCAAAACTCTGTCACCCTTGGCTTTTTTTTTTTTTAATTTTATTTGGCGATCAAAAGCGTAACACGAAAATATACATGCCAGATATATGTATTGTACGAAATGTAATATGTATTATTCATTGTACGTATGTATGACATGTAATATGTATTGTACGAAATATTGTTTCATATTATTCATTACTCTTTTAATATAAGTTGTTAAAATAACCATAATTTTTGAAAGGAATTAAATATTTTCGCCTGATAATTTGGCGATATTCTTTTCTTTTTCGCCAAGGATGACAGAAATGAAATCTATTCCGCTGCAACATATTAGTATCTTACATCAGATATTTTATTTAGACATCTGAAAACAAATTTGACTTCAAACTATGATAGGATATTTATCATTTTCCTTTTAATTAGTATATTATTAGTATATTAAAATTTAAAAGCATGGAATATAAAAAGTTTTTTTTTTTTTTTTTTTTTTTTTTTTTTTTTTAATCTTATAATTATTCTTATCTTAATCCTCAATGTTTCCCATCTTTATTAACTTGAATTTACTATAAAAAATTTAACATACTCAAAGCCTTCTCATCACTTCGTTAAAATACACTAAACTTTTCCAAAATCTTTTTCTATTTAAAATGATACATGTATTTACTTTAAATGTCCAATATTTCATAAGATGTCCTATTTTAAAGTTTTAAAATATTTATCAAATTTATTTATTTTTCTGGTTTAGCCATATTGTTTTCCTTTTTATAACTACAGTTGTTGCTCTCTTTAAAACAGTTAAAATGATGAGGTCATTTTATAGTAAAATTATCCATTATAGCATATATTATATTTCACTCCTCCATAAAAATTGATTTTAAAATCGTCTGCTTCTTTTATACTTTTATTTTAATCCGCGTTTGTAATGATCGATAGATGGCGCTTTTTCAGCTTTTGTTGTTAGTAAATATAATAGCAATGTGTATTTATCATTGTTCTAATTGTGTTACTATTTAATGTTCGTGCTATAATTTCTCCGCCATTACATCATGGAAAATTGATTGCTTTTGGAAAAAATATTTCAGTTTATTCAAAGTTCGATCGGAAGTAGATTTTTAACTGAAGCTGAACAAATATTAGTTTCAAATCATCTGGTTAATTCTTTACTTCCATTAGCCGAAGCAACTGGAATTTTATATTTGCCATTTGGAAATAAATGGAAGCTTAATTCTGGATTTCTTGATTCTTTGGAGTGACACTGTGGCACACAACAGTATGTGTTATCTTTTTTACCGGATTTATTCATTTTTATTCAATAAATATATGTGAAACTAAACATCGGCAAGCAATGGCGTCTCGATGGAAGCCGAAAGCTATGCATGTTAAATGTAATTTCACCTTAGACCACCAGAGGGCGAGCATTTCATTACAATCGCGGATAGAATTTTAATAAAGATAAAATTACATATTAGTCTTTTTAGCATTTTAATCCAAAATAGCTTTAGACATTATATTTCCCTCATCCATAAAAATTGACTTTTAAAATCGTCTGCGTCTTTTATACTTTTATTTTAATAGAATTTTAATAGAATTTAATTTACATATTAGTCATTTTAGCAATTTTATCCTAAGTAGCATTAGAAATAATATATATCACTTCTCCATTAAAACTTATAGGACCCTACAATAAAATTATTTTGTACTTAATATCAACACTACGAAAATTTTTATCAATCGTTTCCAAATTTTGACCTAAGGTTCAAATCTCAATCCTGTGGGTTTTTACATCGGCTACAACGTTTTCGTCTTTATTCGTAAATAATAATTTGACAGTATTAAATAGTTTACTGCCATATAATTCAAAGTATAACTTAGTCACGGCAACGCGTGGCCGGGTCTGCTAGTTAAGTATATAATAATGTGACGTAATCTTATAGTTAGAGTATAAACCATTCAATTACAAAGACATGCACAAGTAATGGATACATTACGCTTTGTACTTGGTAACTGAATACAGTTTGTGACCTGACGTACAGTTATGTTATAAATAAACATACATCATTTCGATTCAACCACAATGCGAATTGTATGAAGTATACAAATATAATAGAAAAAATATAGAAATCATTGAATAAACATTTAGCTGTCGTTTATAAGGAAATATAAATTGGAGGTATTTATTATAATTCATTGACAGTGTTCAATTTCAATGAAACAATTTCAAGTTGACCGAAAATTCCGTTATCATTTTGACTTTAGGAAAGTGAGTGAGGTAGGTGAACTGCTATTTTAATGTTTTATGAATAATATGAAATTATAAAAATGATACTTCCTCTGTTCCGTAATAATAACAGCAGTCTTGCAATTTAATTTGCCCCATGGTACTAGTAACAACAATAAAAAAAATATTTATACATAAATAGAACGCTGCATTTATTATAAATAAAGCAAGGTTCAATATATAAATATATACAGGATGGGCAAAAAGTCCGTAAAAACTTTAAAAATACACAAAACCCGAAAAAATAACCAAAAAAAAAACGTTTTGCAGATTAAGCATTGATAAGACACGGGATTCTTTATTTATTTATTTATTTATTTATTTTTCTTAGAAAAAATAACAGCCGACAGGTGGCGTTGGTGCGATCGACTTAGTTGGAAATATGCAAATGAGACTGGAGATTATAAATACTTACGCTCTTGATCCGGCTATGGGGAAATTTAAAATCCCGGGTGTATCGATCCCGCCCACACAATCTGTCGGAATTGAAAGATGCAATACGCCGAGAGCTTTCATGTATACAGCCGGACATGCTGCAATCTGCCGTTGCTGGATTTATGACACGCTTACAATGTGTTATCACCTGTGGTGGTGGACATGTGGAACACATATTGCTATAATAAATAATTTAACATTATTTTTGTTATTTGCGTGTCTGTTCTTTTACTTATATAGGAAACGCCACTTATCAGCCGTTTTTATTATTTTGTTTTTTCCCTTATCTTAAAAAAAAAAAGAAAAAAAATCCCGTGACTTATCGAGGCTAAACTTGCAAACCGTTTTTTATTTTGTTTACTTTTTCGGGTTTTATGAAATTTTAAAGTTTCTACGGACTTTACGCCCACCCCGTATAATGCGGAGTTCTTATGTTTGTGTGTTACAGACATAAAAACTACTAAATTGATTTAATCACTGTTTTATTTATAAAATATTCCGTATTATCCAGTGTAACGAGGATTTCTCGTTACTATATAGATGATGGCTCATGATCGAAAATGTAGTGAGTATCAGGTTCGAAATAAATCCATTCAAAAGGAGTGTATGCAGGGATGGAACACGGGCGCAGATTTCATACCACTATCAATGTAAGAAAATTTTCTACTTCTTAAATCAACGATATTATAGGTAGAGACATTTCTTAAACGGATTCCGGTATGAATTCTGCGCCCGTGTTCCATCCCTGTGTATGTATGGAAACCTATTCACATCCACGGAGGTTTAACCCTTTCAGGGGCAATGTAATTACGTTCATTTAATATCAAGTGCCCCCAGAATTTGAGAACAGAATTAGATGGTAAGGAATAAATGAATTTTTTCGGCTAAGTCAGAAAGATAAAAACTTATTAAAAATTTCCTGGATGAATTTTCGAAATTGGGAATTAAAATTATGTGGTATAAAATATACACCACCGCCCCTAAAATGGTTAAAGCAACTGAAATCCTTAATCCAACCGGTATAAAGAAAATTAAGGGCCTACATATTTTTGAAAATGACTTCTTTCAAGTCGCCATTTTGCTTCTTACGTCATGTTTACCGATCTTTTATTGTAGTTAGTGCATCGTTTTGAAAATATCGCTATACTTCCCTTTTCCTCTTTCATCATAGTAATAATATCGTTTAAGCCACAAATTTGTTTATTTTACTCCATCTGCCTACATTTCATCCTATTGATCCTATAGTTCTTGAAATTTGTCGAAAGTTTCATGCGCTTTCTTATTCTAGAAAAGTCTTCTTTTAACCCAACTTTTTATTTTACGAACAGATTTTTGTGGACAAGTTCATCGGATAAGGCGCTATCACAGGCAGTGACAACCCATATCAATGATAGTTTTGTTAGAGAAGATTATGCCGAAAGTAGTAGTGACTTTCACCGAAGTTTACGTTCGAATTCTCGTCCTCCAGCACGCGCAGGCCGCTCGGGTCTGTCGATGTTGCAGGAATAGTTCCCAACTTTTATTCACGATAATTTAATTTATTCACGAGCATTTTTAGCTCCGCCTCTTTTTCATACCGAAAATTTTGAAAAATGTTTTTATTCTTATTTAATCGTTGTCGCATATTAAAGAGAAATAATCTACAAAATTTCTGGTGCGACAAGAAGGCGGGGCTAAAAATGCTCGTGAATAAATTATAAAAGTTGGGAACTCTGGTCGCAGGTATTATGCTGACGAATACCCTACATTATGGATTTGAATATGGATGGAAAACTAGACAATCCTAACTTTGCTTCAAACTCTCGTTTTATCTTAATACTTTTGCAATGGATCGATACTTACCGGAAACAAAACTTGGCTAAAAATTCCACTTAAAATATTCTTTTACGACTATTATTGTGTAATTTTGTAGAAATGGAAAGAGAACTAAAGTATGATAGAATTATATATGATTATTGTATTTTAAAAAAAAATCTCACTAATCTAAAAGAAAAAAAAAAAAAAATCCTATTTTTATTATATGTTTAAAATGTTTATTTATTTATTTTGCATTATACTAAATAATTCAGAATTTCTGTTGAATTATCTTAACCATCTCATTTATAAAATCTTTATGAACAGTAATGCAATTTGTAGTAATTATATGTTTCTACTAATGAAAAATGTTCCGGTCTTGAATGGTATTAATAAAATAAATTAATTTTATTAAAGTTACAGCTGCGAAATGCTTGTTTCTGTAACACTTCAGTTCGGTAAAAAAATATAGTTAATTACATACACGCACACACAAAATTATTCACTGTAAAGCTATTCTTTTTTTTTTTAGCGATACTAACTTTTTACATTAATCAAACACTCAGCTAAATGCATTTAACTAAAATATCAATTTTTTCAAAACTTTCTTTTATAAAATATCTGGAACTAATTTATAGTTAAATCGCTTCATTTAAATTTCTACTAAAAAAAAAAAAAAAATCTAAAAAATAAGAACTTTTATTTAACAGAGCGTTTTATTTTCTGGAAAACTTGGGGAAGAAGTCTCTAATCAAAATAAAATAAAATAAAATAAAAAAAATGAAGACATTAACTTATTCTTTAATTGTAATCTAAATTTCTGTATATATATATTATATTATTTAAAAATTTTTACCAATGTATGGTAGAGAAAGTATTGTTCTTGGCTTAAATTTCGAGATTATTTTTTTATTACATTTAGACGTTTTGAGGCCTCACAGAACCGAAAAACAAGTTTTTAACTGTTAGTTTGTGTGTCTATTGGCCGTATTCACCATTAACTTTAACTATCGGAACAACTAAAAACTTGAAAAGCGTCTAAAGTCAGGCTGAAACTTTCTAAAAAAAATTACCGCCTCCTTCTGCCATCTAGCGACGGAGATTTCATATAATCTTTGATTGGTTATTTTCAGCTGAAAAAATTGAAAGTAACAATGCCGGTAAATGGCATAAGCAACGCATCAAGTTTTGTTGAAAAGTTGTACCAAGACTTTATGCGCTTTCCAAGTTTTCGTGTTGAACCGGGAGTTAAGTTGATGGTGAATACAGCCGTTAGTGTGTGTGTTACTGTTATCAACATATCTTAAGAACAACGTGAAGCGTGCAGTCCAGTATTGGTATTCTAAACTTGTATCATTTAGGGATGCTATGCTAAAATTTTCGTTAAGATCAAGGAAATAGTTCGTGTACAGGAATATCCAAGAAAACTCAAATTCATTTACTCTACGGCCGAAATTTTTGGTAGGTACAGTTTAATACATATAGATTGCATTGAATAAAATGAAATGAACATATGTATATTACATGCATAAAAGCATATTCCGTATAGAATATAAATAATTAAAAGAAACATTGTAAACATATGCTGAAGTTACAAAGCATTCCAAACATTCAATAGTGAAACTCTTCAATAGTGAAAATGGCTTTCCGAGTATAAAGTTTTGCTTTATCTGTATCATACTTTCTTATTTACATGTTAGTTCTCCAGAAAGAATTTTCAACCGCAAAGAGAAAATAAACCACGCCCCCTAGTGTAATGATTAAACAAAGATTCCAGATGGAGGAGGAGGAGGAGGTGAGACACATAACACGCTAGCAGAAGCTTATATATACCATTATATATTCCAGCTTACAAAATATTCTCACCAAGCAAATTCTGATTTCTATATGCTATTTTTCAGCTGTCCTTTAAATAGGACAATGGGATAAAATGGGTTAAAAATATACACAATATTCCTATTTGTACAATCAATATACTATGGATGCAAATACTTTGATTAGAGAGAGTATGATTATAATGTATATCCATTTGTAATATAAATGTGAATGTAGAAAATTTTTTTCTAAAAAATTGTAACTTGGGAGAATAACGCTCACATGCGGGCCTTACTGTCAAAAACACAAAATCATGCACTCGCGAAAGTGTCAAGATAATAATAGTGAAAGCATATTTATCAAAAGTCGTGGCTGTTTGACCTGTAAAAAACTTTTATTGAAGCCTTACAATTTAAATATTCTAGTTGAAATGATTATATTCATATGCGTTATAGACAAAAGCCCTTTTGTTAATAAAATATATTGTTACGTACTTGGGGGTTCGTGAGTTGTCTGAGAATGAACGGCCAAACGTATAAAAATTCAGTAATTTATTCACAGAAAGTTCCAGAAAAATACAGGTCTATAAACCAAGTATCAGCTTCAATTCAAACAGTAAACACAGCTTAAACAACAGCTGTCAATAGCAAATCCACAGTACAAACTGTATCACAATAACACTTGAAGCAAATCTCTCTCAAAGAGGCTCAAGAGCAATGCAAGCACTAGCGAAGCTGGCCGAAGACTGAACTGAACTGACTGCCTTGGCGGGAAAGCGCTTCCTTATATACTATTCCCTGGAACCCAGATTTTTCGAGAAAACTCTAGAAAGTGGTCAACCAATCAACTTACAGCTTCCATATTTGGTATATCCCATATAAGGATTTTCTCGCCAAGGTCGCCAAAAAAATCGCCAAGGTGGGAAAAAGTCGCCAAATTTGGCGCCAAATGCATTACCTGCATTACTGGGGCTTTTTAATGCGTTTTTAAGGGAAAATAAGGCTATTTCAACTCTAAAACGACTAGAAATGCACAAAATTAGCACTTTATCAACTTACTAAGCCTCTTTGAAAGAATTTATACAAAAATAAACACAATTATTTACAATTTTGTAACACTGCCCCCCTCCCAAGGACTGCACGTCCCGGGCAGTGCAACCCTTGGTCAAGAGGCGAAACTAAACAAATTTACACAATCTAAAATACAAAAACTAAGTTCATATAACGATAAAATAAAAATACAAATCAAGTGAGAAATATTTACAAAATTCACAAATATGTACAAATATCTATATACAAATATTTACAGTGCGCATGCGCAAATTTTACGAGTATTTACATTTTTAATTTTAATATTACCGTTACTTGTAGTACTTGGCTAGCCTATTATAGTGCACCACCTTCGGTTTTGAAGGAGGTGTTTTAGTGATCCGCACCACTACATCATTCAGCCTTTTAAAGACTGTGTATGGTCCATCCCAGTTGCACTGTAACTTGGGAGAGAGTCCTTTGCGTCGAACAGGATTCCACAACCAGACCTTCTCTCCTTCCTGAAACTCATGTTGCGTAGCCTTTAGATCGTACCTTGTCTTCATTTTCTCCGTTGCCATGTTAATCCGCTACCGAGCAAAGTTGTGCACGTCCTCAAATCGTGCCTGGAGATCTTGGATGTACTCCTCGGGCGATGAAGGCGCATCGGGTGGACAACCAAACAGGAGATCACAAGGGAGACGAAGTTCACGTCCGAACAGCATCTGGGCTGGAGTGTAGCCGGTGGTTTCATGGACAGCACTTCGATAAGCCAGCAGGAACAATGGCAACTTCAAGTCCCAATCTTGCTGGTTCCTTGATACTAGAAGGGAGAGGTTATTCAGGATGGTACGATTGAACCTCTCGACCATGCCGTCCGACTGGGGATGTAAGGGTGTTGTCCGGGTTTTGTCTATGCCGAGTAGTTGACACAGTCCTTTGAAAACATCAGAGGTAAAGTTCCTACCTTGGTCGGTATGAAGTTGTAGGGGCGTGCCGTATCTTGACACCCATTGCTGCACTAGGACCTCTGCGACTGTGCATGCCTCTTGATTGGGAATGGGATATGCCTCAGGCCACTTGGTGAAATAGTCCATCACGACGAGGATGTATTTATTTCCACTGGAGGTCCGTGGCAAAGGACCCAAGATGTCGATTGCAATCCGTTCAAATGGTGCTCCCACGTTATACCGTTGCAGTCTTCCTCGACTTCGTTTCTGCGGGCCTTTACGTGCCGCACAAGCATCACAGGATTTACACCATTTCTCCACATCCTTCTTTGCCTTGCACCAGTAGAAGCGTTCCCGAACTTTCTGCAGAGTCTTCATTACCCCAAAATGGCCTCCGGTAGAGCTACTATGCAGTTGTTCTAAAACATCTGGAATTCTTGATCTTGGCAATGCTATCTGCCATCGGAAGCTTTTCCCATCATCAGATTCCCACTTTCTGTATAATACGCCGTTTCGGATATAAAGAGAGTCCCAAAGTGCCCAATAACTTTTCGTAATGGGACTAAATCTGGAAATGTCCTGCCAGATAGGTCTGTTGCTGGTCGTCTCCTTCAGCTGTAATATTGGCTTTATGTCAGGATCTTCCAACTGGGCTTTTCTAAGTTCTTCATCACTCCATGGATCGGGATCTTGATCTGATGGTGTCGAGACAGTAACTTGGCAGGCAACCGGATTTATCGGCAGGTATTTCTGCTCGGCTCTAGAGCAATACTTGCAGCTTTCCAAACAGGGCTTCCGTGACAAGGCATCTGCATTACCATGTAGAGTCCCTTTACGATGACGTATTTCGAAGTCATATTCCTGGAGGCGTTGTATCCACCTGGCAATCTGTCCTTCCGGGTTCTTGAACTGGAGCAACCACGTTAGAGATGCATGGTCAGTCCGTAGCAGGAATCTTCTGCCATAGAGGTAATGATGGAAATGTTCTATGGCTTTTACGATGGCGAGTAGCTCTTTCCTGGTGGTACAGTAATTTCGCTCTGGTTTAGACAAGCATTTACTCCAATAGGCAATGACATGTTCTTGACCATCAATTTCCTGCGACAGAACAGCACCGACACTCTCATGGCTGGCATCTGTATCAAGTATGAACTGTCTGTCGGGCTGTGGATACGTCAAGATAGGCGATGATGTTAAGGCCTCTTTAAGTCGCTTGAACGCATTTTCGCATTCCTCTGTCCACATGAACTTCTGTTTGGCTTCCGTCAGCTTGTGGAGTGGTCTGGCAATATTTGAGAAACCCTTGACAAACTTCCTGTAGTAAGTGCATAACCCCAGGAAACTTCGTAGTTGGTGTACATTTTCAGGGCGACTCCAGTTCTCGACTGCAGAGATCTTCTCAGGATCAGTTCTCACACCTTCGGCAGAGATGATATGGCCGAGGTAGCTCACTTCACGACGGAACAAGTTACACTTCCCTGGATTCAATTTGAGGTTAGCCATTCTGAGTTTCTCCAGCACCTTTCGGATGTTTCGCAGATGGTCTTCAAAGGTGCGCCCCACAATGATAATATCATCCAAATACACCAGACAGGCTTCATAGGAAAGTCCTTTTAGCACTGTCTCCCTCAGGCGTTCAAAGGTGGCAGGAGCATTACATAATCCGAACGGCATAACTTTAAATTGCCACAGTCCTTGTCCCGTGGTGAATGCAGTCTTCTCACGATCATCAGGATGTAATTCTACTTGCCAGTAACCGCTCTTCAGATCCAACGTCGAGAACCATTTATTGCCAGCAAGTGTGTCTAATGTGTCGTCAATTCTGGGAAGAGGGTAACTGTCTTTCTTCGTGATGTCATTCAAACGACGATAATCCACACAAAATCTTGTTGAACCATCCTTTTTCCGCACCAGTACTATGGGAGAGGCCCAAGGACTCGTTGATGGCTCGATGACATCATTATGCTGCATTTCACTTAGAAGTTCAGTGACCTCTTCCTGTTTAGCAAAGGGAAGTCTTCTTGGATGTTGTTTGATTGGAGGATGATTTCCTGTATCAATTCTGTGCTGGGTGAAGTTCGTTCTCCCGACGTCTTCAGGTGTTCGAGAAAAAAGGTCTTTAAATTCTTGGAGTAGCTTCTCCGCAGCACATCTCTGTTCTTTTCCTAACTCTGCATTCTTGAGTAATTCCGTTATTAATTGTTCAGAAGACTTGGATTCAGTCGATTGCGTGGGGTGGTTGATGCATGTTACAGGAGTGCAGGCTGCTAACACCTCGTCCTTCTTCACTGTTCGGACCTTATCGCTGATGTTTGCGACTCTCACAGGAATAGTACTCTTTGAGAGATCAACTAGAGATGAAGCTACCAGAACTCCTCTTGGGCTGTTGTCTGTATTCGGGTATTCAATCAGTCCATAGCGGAAGTATTGCTTTGTAGGTGGTGTTCCTGAAACTATTGTCTCTGTGTGTGGAGGGATGGAAATTTCAGACTTGGCTGTTATCTGGCAAATTGTCTGAATGTCTTGATTTTCAGTGTTGAACACAGCGATGTCTTCCGAACTCGAATGCAGTTCATTATTCTTGAAGTCCAATTGAAAGTTAAATTTTCTCAGGAAATCAATTCCAATGATTAAAGGATCTCTTATATCAGCCACATATGCCATATGATGGTAACTGGCATTCCCGAAAGTGATGGCCAAGTTCATTTTTCCATATATTTTGATTTCGTCTCCGGTCACAGTCTGGAGTTTAACGCAGGGCGGAGTCCAGATGATCTTCTTTTTTAGTTCTTGAGCCAAATCCGTTCTAATGATGGTCACGTTGGCTCCCGTGTCCAGAATCATCCGGCAGGTGGAGTTGTTGACTTGGCCATAGACGTGAAGTCCATTTTCGCCGCCACTCATCGATGAAACATGAAATACTGTAAATTGGGGCTCTTTAATTTTAGGCAACCTCCGCCCCGCGAGATGGCCTCCTCTTAGTTTCCCTGCAGTGATGGTGAAGCCGGGTGATTTCCTATAGTTGGTCGTACGGGGCAGTTCCTCTTCACATGAACATCCCCTCCACAGACCCAGCACTTTATCTTCCGATCCTTTATTTCTATGTTATTTTCCAGGTTGCGCAATCTCTTTAAGATCTCTGCGAAACTTCTCTTCATTTCATTCTCATCAGCAGGCGTATCATTTAATGAGACTGCTCTTATGGTATGGCGGTCTTTACGGGAGGCTTGTTGGGCTGCCTCTATCCTAAGTGCATAGCCTAAAGCTGATTCTACGTCTCTGATGTTGGAGAGTCTCAGCGCTTTTTGAATTTCTGGATCCCGAACAGCATCGATAAAGTACTGAAGAGCTAAGTCGTTTCGAGTGTCAGCTTGGCAGTCTGAGAATGCTAGGTGTGACAATCTCTGAATGTCCGCTGCCAGCTCTTGCAAACTTTCGCCCGTTTTCTGGTAACGGGACTTTAGCTGGAGGCGACTATAGTCCTTAGAACGCTTCTCTCCAAACCGTAGCTCCAGTGCTCTAGTCAAGGCCTCGAAGTCGCTCCTTTCTTCTTTAGAAACATTTCTCAGTATCTCGGCTGCATCTCCCCGTAATGCTGCTGCTAAGTGGACCGACTTGGCGGTAGAGTCCCAGCCGTTAGCTTCAGCTACGATGGAAAACTGCGTCTTATATACATGCCAGGAGGAACTGCCGTCGTAGGTAGATAGCTTAATAAATTCGTGATTCTGGCTTCTTCTCTCTTTCTTTTCAGTTTCCTGGGGCTTGGATTCTAACTTTTCTTCGAGATTCCGAATCTTGCTCTGCAGTTCATTCCCTATTACCTCTCCGCTCCACTCTTCTCTCATTTTTCTCTCAAGATCTTCCTCCATTCTCTTAAACTTGCTTTCTATTTCTGCAAACCTTCCTTGCAGTTCCTGATCAAAATTTTCTTTAACTTTCTCCTCGAAACTCCGTTCTATTTTCGTAACACTCTCTTCAACCTTCATAACATTTTCTTCTATCTTCATAGCTTTCTCTTCAACGTTCATAACATTTTCTTCTATCTTCATAGCTTTCTCTTTAAAACTTTCTTCTATTTTCAAAACTTTCTCTTCAAAATTTTCTTCTATCTTTATAACTTTCTCTTCTATTTCATCCATTCTATTTTCCATCACCGTTAATTTACCCTCGATTGATTCTTTCACAGTTGAAAGCTCTCTCTTCATCTCATCTTGATTAGATTTAATTTCTTCCTGAACTTCACCCATAGTGCCTTTCAACTCCCTTTGCGATGTTTCCATTTTCTCTATCAATCCGGTTTCCATCTTTTCCTGTCCGGCTTTCATTTCATTCATCTGTTGACTCAGGCTATCTTTCATCTCTCTTTGCGATGCTTCCATACTTTCTTTCATCTCTCTTTGTCCTTCCTTCATTCTTTCGATCAATCCGGTTTCCATCTTCTCCTGTCCTGTTTCCATTTTCTCTATCAATCCAGATCTTAACTCATTCATCTGAGCAGTGAGACCTTCTAGAATTTTTTTCATCTCTTGCTCCATAGCTCTCGTTATCACCATTCACAGACAAATCCCACTTCTGACACCAGAAATGTTACGTACTTGGGGGTTCGTGAGTTGTCTGAGAATGAACGGCCAAACGTATAAAAATTCAGTAATTTATTCACAGAAAGTTCCAGAAAAATACAGGTCTATAAACCAAGTATCAGCTTCAATTCAAACAGTAAACACAGCTTAAACAACAGCTGTCAATAGCAAATCCACAGTACAAACTGTATCACAATAACACTTGAAGCAAATCTCTCTCAAAGAGGCTCAAGAGCAATGCAAGCACTAGCGAAGCTGGCCGAAGACTGAACTGAACTGACTGCCTTGGCGGGAAAGCGCTTCCTTATATACTATTCCCTGGAACCCAGATTTTTCGAGAAAACTCTAGAAAGTGGTCAACCAATCAACTTACAGCTTCCATATTTGGTATATCCCATATAAGGATTTTCTCGCCAAGGTCGCCAAAAAAATCGCCAAGGTGGGAAAAAGTCGCCAAATTTGGCGCCAAATGCATTACCTGGGGCTTTTTAATGCGTTTTTAAGGGAAAATAAGGCTATTTCAACTCTAAAACGACTAGAAATGCACAAAATTAGCACTTTATCAACTTACTAAGCCTCTTTGAAAGAATTTATACAAAAATAAACACAATTATTTACAATTTTGTAACAATATATTTCCAATCGGTTCACATTTTAGTTATCTTTCCTCTGTCAATATTTAATGATATTCATAGCTGAGTTTTTGCTTGTCAGGTACTAGTGCATTTTAGGCTCTCCCTGTATAATATAAGGGCTGCCACAGGAGACTTTTTTATATTCCCTTCGTAGTACTATTTCCAAAACAAAAAGCATCTATTATATTTTCACAGGTAAATCCACGCTTTGTTTGCATACATTTATTATAAACTTTTTGTTTTGAAAATAATGGTACGAAAATAATAATTATAATAATAGATAATAAATTAATAATAATAATAATAAAAAAAAAAAAAAAAAAAAAAAAAAAAAAAAAAAACAGAAACGTAGTCGCCTAAGGTAGCCCGGTGTATATATATAAGCTTTAAGTAGTAAATTTTACAGTACAGTCATCGAAAGAAGAAATAATTGAGATAGGAAAAATTGATTGTTGTAAAAATTGGTAAAATAAGGAAAAGTACACACACACACACAGGGATGGAACACGGGCGCAGAATTCATACCACTATGAAAGTAAGAAAATTTTCTACCTATTAGATCAACGATATTATAGGTATAGAAATTTCTTAAACAGATTCCGGTATGAATTCTGCGCCCGTGTTCCATCCCTGCACACATGCAAATAAAAAAGTTTTGAAAGTTTTTTACTGATACACTTTACGTTACCTTACGTTAGAAATTATCTTTCCGTACACCTATTACTGATATAAAAATCCTTTCAATACAAATTTAAATAAACCTAAAAGATTTTGACAGGCTTCCCTAAAATTTATTTAGAAATAAATATGTTAAACATCGTTAAAGTTAGCTGTATATCTAATTATATTTCTGGATAAAGCAAAAAAAATATTTATACCCTATATGTTTTATTTATCATGTTATGTAATATGTCTTTTCACTTTTCACTTACATCGTTTCTGTTTTAATTTCGTACATTTGGGTCTTATCACGTAAATAATAAAATGAAAAATTATTTAACATCAACCCAATCATATTGTTCATTTTTAATAGTTAATTTTCTGTGTATCCTATACATAAATTACCACTTTTTTCAACGTTTTCCGATATTTTTCAGCCTATTATGAACATACTAACAGTCGTTTATCCTAGAATATCCCCATAAAAAAAGAAGAAAAAAGACTTAAATGATGCACTTTCACGTAAAATCTACCATTTTCTTTCTTTAGCGCACATAACGACGTTTCTCATACTAAGTTCTTGTGATATATATTATAGACATTTTGCTAAAAAGCTTTGTTACATCCCATTTCAACAAAGGCCATTCAAAAACCGCATTCAACTATGGAAATTTTAAGGTAAAGGGTTTTCAGAAAATATATCGTTATTTAGGGTTATTTCTAAAGTAATAGAATAAAAGAATAGTACTTATCATAGTATAGTCGTCACGATTTGAAATGACGCAGTCAATAAAAGATGATAATGATATATTTTTGATATATTAGTTTATTTCATGTAATCCAAATACTTTTATGAAGATAATTTATAAATTAAATGTTTAAACGAATTTTTGTGTTTTAAATATGACATAAAAGTGGCTTAAATTTAAAATAGAAAAAATATGCACATTTTATTATTTTTCCAAAATTTAAGAATTAAGGCGTCCGAAGCGTAATTTATAGGTTGTTTACTTTAAAAATTAATCTTTTTAATCGTTTTATTTTTCAATCAACACTTATATAAATTAAAAATATTATCAGCATAATAAATTTTGAAATAGTGAATCAAATCGAATCAAAGTTATACAATGGACTTATCTTAGAAGCACCTTGGATGAATTCGTGAGGCAACTTGCTCTTCCATTTTATTTAAAGGTGGCGATCACTTTAAAATTTCAAATTCATATGACAGAAAAATGTATTTAAGACCAGATATGCTTAAATTTCTATGTATATACAGCTCGTATTAGGAAGAGAATAAAATTTATTATTAAACTTTATGTGTCACATTATTTAAAAATGGCAGTCACTTAAAAGCAAGCGTCAACTTAAAAATTTGCCCTCATTGATAACTTTTGAAATACTGAAGTTATTCGAACCAAAGATGAACAAAGATGGACTTATCTTACTTATCTTGGGTGGACTTATCTTGGATATCCAAGACAGATTTATCTTGGATGAGTTTTGTGGACAGATTTTTCTGCCATTTTACTTTCAAGTGGCAGCTATTTGAATATTTCAAATTCATGTCCTAAAAAAACATATTTAAGACCAGATTTTCTTAAATTTCGATATAAGCAATAGCCCATATAAATATCTGAATCAAATTTAATATTGAAATTGATCTCTCGTTTTGTTCCAGAATGGCGGCCACTACTTGAAATCAAGTTGCCATTTTGAACATGCAGTAACATGTGGACCTACTAAAAAAAATTCACTCGCCATAAGTCAGGTAGCACCAGAACTGAAAAAAAAGGCGACTTAAAGAATTTAACAACTATTCACTTTTTTTTCCTATCATGACTTTCATAGTAATCAATGTCATTCATTCACCCCGTGAAAATTGCGTATTTCGGAAGTTAAAGGTAAAATAACATTGACACTTACACTAACGCAGGATATGAAGAGACACGCTGTTATTGGATCTTTGGCTGCAGGAACGTTTGATTCTGAAATCGTGGCATTCCTCAAAGTCAACCGATCGTTTGTTTTCAAAGTCTGGAGAGAACTGGAAGTTTCCAATGGTGTAGTGACAGCCATTTCGCACAAGGAACGATATTGCCAGTTCTCGAGCATTACCAGGATACCTGAATTTATAAATTCTGTCCACCTTGCCATCGAAGAGGACCCTGAAAAGTGTATGAGGGAATTCGCAGGGATCTGCAAGCTGGCGAGGCGATGATTACACGTGTGGTTCATAAAGAACCCCGTTACAAGTCATACATAATGTCTCTCAACATTAGAAAACAGTTCATATCCTAGAAAACAAGGGAGAATAGTTAACTTTTCAATAAGTTTTTATAATCCTTTTCATACAATTTTGTATCCTTAAAAGTGTCATATTTTTTTTCAGAAATGAATGTTTCTACCTTTTTTTCCTGTAAAATAAAGGATATTTCGTAATTTGACCTTATTTTCTAATAAAAAAAGTCTGGAAACCTTATAATACCCTAAAATCCTAATATCCCAAGTAAATGGATTTGACATCTCACTAAAGCTACGTCATGTGTATTTGGCGACGGATTGGGATTCATCTCTATGGTTCGTCTGAATAGTACATGTGAAAACGATTTTGATCTTTCCCGAAGGGGTTAGCTCCCCTTGTCTCGGTAACCCCTATATGTATTATTTTTACAAAACATGGAGGATATTGCAGTCATGACGGTTTTTAAGTGCAGCAACCAACATTAATGTACACGATACCGGCTCGAGTATCGACTATCTGTTTCTGGCTCGAATGTTGAACATGCAATATTCCGGTTACCAGCATAATGCTCCATGAAATATTGGTTAAATATAATTTTATATAAACTATCGTTTAGAATATATATATATATATATATGTATTTCACATTTAAAAGTACGGAATTGTTGCATTTTTATCTCTAAAGTTGCTTATTCTGAACAATGTAAAGTAGATAAAAATCTCTCTTTCTCTTCTTTTTTTCTTGTTCTATTTTTTCCTTTTTCCTTCATTTATTTTAAATAAATAATTACCAATTTACCAGAACATGAGTTACTTATGAACAATCTACTATTTAATACATTTTTAGAAGATAAATAAAGTTTATGATTTTTTTTTTAAGTTAATATGTTACAAAATGTTAATCTTATTTAATGAAATTTTCATACTGTGGATTTTTCTGCTTAAACTCATGACTTTATTAAACAGATTTCCGACTAATTATAGTTTTAAAAAAAGTTAAATCCTAAATAATTCTTTCTGAATTCTGTAAAACCAGCCATAATCATAGTTCCAAAAAGTTTCAGAAATCTAATATTTTCTTGTTAAAATGAATAGAAACTTAGAAATAGCTTTATCTATGTCGAACATAACTTTATCGATATAATAGAGTATATCTGAAGCAGAGTATTATTTCAAAGAAAACATCTTAGAGTACTTTGAAAATGCATTTAAGTTTAGGAACTATTCCGTAAAATACGGATAATGATGTATTGAAATATCTTAGAATTAAAAAATAGATAAAATAGAACATTTTCAACAGGCGGAATCATAAAATAAAAACGAACATCCTGTTTGTAAAATCTAATAAAATTCATTTGAGAACTGTAAAAATTGATCCTTTGGAAACCAAATATTACTAAAATCTGTTAAAGTAATCGAATCACATTCGTCAAATTAAATTAATGAACCATATAATCCAAATGAACAAATATCTGTTTCTGAAAGGTTTTATATAAAAATAGTAATAAATTAAAGTATTATTCTTTATTTCGGTAGTTTTAAACCTATTACTATTTTTTTCCCCTACCTTATTAAATAATTCTAGTAAGTTATCTGCAAGGGAGTTATAAAACCTTCATCTGCAGCTGTCTTTATTGATTATTTCGCTGTGGTTTTACTGTCTTAAAAAAAGTACGGAAAAGAACACAATTTCACTATTAAAAGAACTTCTATCCCTTTTCTTTGCTTTAAACGATTTTGTTATTATTAGTTTAGTAGAAAGAATTTTACAATGGAGTTTTCTTTTTTAGTCAAGCTTTTTTTTATATCTGCGTAATATATTTATTAAGTTTATTAAATATTTATTTTGATGGAGCAATATTAGATTAAAAAAAAAAGCATATTTTAAATATATTATATTCACAAAAAAGTATTAAAGTAGTAGCAGAATTCATGTATTATGTATCTTATATACAATACATTTTACTCTAGAGTATAAAGAATACGATAACCATATTGTATTTAACCCTTTACAGCGCACTACCCTTTTAAGTTGGAATTTCAACAAAAAAAAGTTGTAGGCTATCTACTTAGGTCTAAAGGAGTACGCAGGTATAATTTTGTAAAGATAGTACTTACCGTTTTGAATCTGAGGGTGTTCCATGAGCGGGAACACTGCGCCACTAGAGCTCTGAAAGTGCATCTAAGAGCATCGCAGTGAAGCGCGTAAATGAGTAGAAGATTTTGCATATGAATTAAAAAACACTGTATTATACCTGTGTAGTAGATTTAGCATGATCCATGGTGCATCACGGGGAGGCCTGCTACTATACACCCCATTCTTCCTCCCTTGGAAAATCTTGGTTATATGATTTTTTATGATATAATTTGATATTTCCAGTTAGTATACATATATACAAGTCCTATGTGCAAAAATATTTACAATTAGTCTATTTTTCAGCTTCATGAAATTTTTGGAAGCACGTCACACTCTTTTGGTAGAAGCACAAACAACATTGCAGGTTTTGCACATGAAACTAGTTTTGTGCGTTTTTTTTTTTTTTTTTTTTTTTTTATAAACAACCAACTCTCCCTCTCACCATCTTATAGCTTGACGTCATTCCATTCAAACAGAGGAAAACAGAGCACGTAAACACAGCTGTCTTCTCTCATCGTTGTTTTCGGTTGCATAATATGAAAAGCGCTAGTGTCGCAGTGTTCTAGGAGATGGAACACCTTATTTTATTCAACTATTCCTCGTATGTTTCCTGTATAAAAAATTAAAAATAATATAGAATAAATAGAGTACAGCCAACGATATAACATAGAAATCTTTTTTCAAGCAATCTTTTTTGTATCCCAAAAAAATATACAAAATTTCTTGTAAATACGAGGTATTAAAATAATGCGTCCCAGCTAAATATCATGGTTTGCCTTGTGTAGTGGTGCAATTTGTGGATGAAAAGGAAAGTTCAAAGTAAAAAATAAACCTTTTTGTATGCATTTGTAATTAAATTTAACGGTTGGAGAAGCTAGCGCACTTAGGTGTTCCAAGTAGTGGAACACTGAACGGCAAAGGGTTAAATGAATGGAGCGGCAGAATGCTAATGACAGCGTTGCGAATAGTACGATAAGTATTAGACACATTGTTGCCAAGTCTCTGATTTAAGCGAAAAACTTTATATCAGAAATTTTCTAAAAAAAAAATTCTGTTTATTTAATCGTGTAAAATTAATGTGAAATATTTCTATGAAAAATACGAGTGTGAAACCTAATTTAAAAGTGAGAAATTTTGGGGAGTATTATACTGTAAAGAAGGCAACACTGGCTAATGGGTCAAATCCAACTCGAGATTTTTGTTTTACGAATCCAGATCTAATATGTGTATACACCATTTCTTCAAATTTATACTTCAAGTTTCATGTAGTTATTTAGGAATATGTCCCTATTTTTAAATGAATAATTCCATGGTAAATTCAGGAGTATTTCGAGTCTTTAAAATCATTTTTGCTGTTAGTATAGAAAAAAAAATCATTAATTTTAATATTGCTTAATATTGATCATTAATATTGTTTTTACAGAATTTTAAATTAAACAATTAAATGGGATTTCATTTTTACAGAAATTTAGGAGCTGAACAGAAGAGTTTTCGGGTGATCAACAGTTGTCTTTATTGATTCATGATATAAAGCGTTTTGTGTAATAGGATATCGTAAAATTTAGTAATCATTTGTTACGTATGTTTGTAAATATTTAATTTTTCTGCTAAAATGTTTCTTTTTAACACTTTACAACAAGGTTGAAAAGTGTTAATGACTTCCGTTTGTCTGTCTTCTGTCCGTTTCATTTGTCCATTCGTCTGCCTATATGTCTGTCTGTCTATCCACGCTCTAACTCTCGTAAATATTCATGGAATTTCTTGATATATGCTATTTAAATGCACTATGGGTATGCTTCTTATTGAAAATGTAGTAAATACCACTCCTGGTTTTTGCACAGAGACACCCAAAATTATTCAGAAACATTGCGTTCTATGAGAGGTATTTTTATAAACTAAATTTTAATAACTTTACTTTGCAAAAATATTAATGAAATTGAAATATGTTATTCATGTGCACAAAAGAATGCTTTCTGTAGAATACAGTATGCATAGCATACGATTTACAGAGGTACACAAAAATATTCTGTTACATGAAGAGCTGTTATTAGAAATTTACTGAAATTGTCTTTTCGATTTACAATAAGTGTTTTAAACATTTCCTAACAATTTTTAAATTTAAATACGATTTCAATTCATGCATCAGTCTCTCCGACTGTCCATCTTTCTGGCTGTCAGTTGCCTGCCACCACCGTCCATAAATATTTGCAGAAAAAAAAAAAAAAAAAAAAAAAGATATGTGTTATTGAAGTTTACTATGGGATGTTAACTATTTAATTTGGCATTAATATATCCGGTACAACTGGTTTGTGTACAGGTAACCCCCAAAAAATGCATTTTGTTCTAAGACAGACATTTTTAGAAATCACATTTAAATAACTTTTTACCGTAAAAAATAATAACGAAATTGACATTTATTGTTAATATGCTAAAATAATGTTTTGTATAAAATATAATATGATTTACACTAAGATTTACAACTGAAATATTCACAATTACATTAATGGTTGCAATTAGAACCTAAGGGCTGCTTTTTTTTTTTTTTTTTTTTTTTTTTTTTTCTAGGCATTTTTAACACTTTCCAGCGATGCTTAAGAGTTATTAGAAGTTTAATTTTTTTATGTGTATGCCTCTTAGCCCTTCTGTCTGAGCGTTGTGTGATAGTGTAGGCAAAGACCATTGAAAGTTATGCAATGCAAAAGTACGTATAGTCGGAAAGTGTTAATAATCAATGCGAACTTCATGATTTTTCGTTCTTCTTCCTTATTTATATGCATTTCAATAATTAATTTGATAGTACAGTTAAATTTTTTTTTTCTAATTACAATTGATTGAAACTGTAGATTTTCAAATGGAAATAAAACAGAATTTTATCACTGTAACCAATATTTCGATAACTTCAATAATACTCTTCAAATTGGGCAACTTAAAATATTCAGTTTCTGAATGTTACAGAAATTGGGGACTAAAATGTAAAATTTTCAAAATATATTTTTTTTTACAGATATTGTTTAAAAAATTATTATTTACATTTTAATTACTCAATTACACTTTTACATATCTCTTTCTTAAGTTTCTTATATCATTCAACAAAACCTCTTCCTACTAGCAAATAGTTCTTTCTTTCTCTTCTTTTCTCCCCTCCCCTCCCCCCTTCCTCCTCATTCTTCTTCTTTTTTTTTTTTTTTTTTTTTTTTTTTTAAGATAAGTTACAATATTTCGTAAAAATAATATTCGTTTTCGCAATTTAAAAATTTTAGTTAATCTTAGCTCATATTATTTTGATGACTCTAATTTCTTTAGCTAACTTCGTGTAATTTCATTGATTATAATGCCAAATAGCAGTAATTTAAAAATACTTTGATAACGTAAATTGCTTTGTTTTTTTTCTACAGAGAAATTAAGGTAGAAAAATATTATATTTTATCATTTTGACTTAAATTTTTTAATGTAATTTTACTATTTAAAGATTTTGGTAATAAGAGAAAGGCAAATAAAGAATAACTTAAACACATTTTATGAATTACCCATGTATAAGTGAATCATATATTTATTAAATTATCCACTTAGTTTTTAAATAACATTCATAGAGTAATTAAGTTCTTATTATTATTATTTTACATTTTTTTTTCGAATTTTCTAAAAAAGAGTGGACGAAATGGGCTAAAATTTTAGACATGCAAAGAACGTTTAAAAACTCACATTTTCCACTATCTACTTAGTCCAGAGTGTAATTAGGGGACTAGCCACAAATTGAAGAAAAGATCAAGTGCTTTGTTTCACTCTGCATTTTAAAAAGCTACAAATGATTTGTAACTGTAATACCTTTTCCCACATACTATGTACAATATTTGTATGTTTTGTTGTGGGACTTGTAAATTTATTTAGGCTGTTTCTAAAACTTATAAAGTTTCTATAAAAAATACCGATATATTATCAAAAAACCGGATTGGCTGGCAGCTATGTCATACAGTGTTATTAAAGAAGGATATGATAAAGAAATCGAAAAAAAAAAAAAAAAAACTAGTATTATATATTTTTGCCATTACAATATCTCCTCCTATATAATTTACAAATAATTATTGCTTACATTTTGTTTTTTCAAAAATTATTAATTTTTTGGCAAGTGTTTTATTTATAGTTAAAACGGTATTCCATAGAATTTTACAAAACTTGCAGAAAAATTGACAAAATATTAGAGAAACTTTATTCTGAAAGAAAAAATTCACAAGCGTAATACTCGTTAAGATATGAGCATCTATAGTAAATATTTTTTTTTACTATGCGCATACGCGAAGTACAGAAAATGTTTTATTACATAGATTGGAAGCTAGATTTAATGAACAACTTAAGACAAATATTAATTTGAATAGAGTAAAAATTTTTAAAAATGCTGGTAAAAGAACGAGCTAGATCTTGGGTTTTTTTCGAGAGTTGAAATTTAATAAGGGTTTTTTCACATACCGCTTAATTAATTTGAAAATCTAATTACGTCGACCACATGGCATTTTTTTTTTTTTTTTTTTTTTTTTTTTTTTTGTGAAACAGCTCAAATAGGCTTTTAACTCTAACATATTTTTATTTATTTACTGGGGTTTCTCACAAAAAAGAACTTTTACAGCGTGGTTGATATAATTGGGTCTTCAAATTAAATACGCAGCATGTGAAAAAAAAAAAAAAAAAAAAAAACCTTTAGGAATTTTAACTCTACAAAATACTTAAATCTAGCTCTTGCCGACAATTTGCTTAATTTTTCTGTATTCAAATGGACTTCAGACAAAAGCTGTCCAATATATCTAGCTTTCAACCTATGTAATATATATATATATATTTTTTAATCTTTCGCTCATGCGGAATAAAAAGCTATTCACAATAAATGTAAATATCGCAGCGAATATTACACGTGTTTAATTTTAATTTTCATAATAATTTACTCTAATATTTTGTGATTTTTTTTTTCAAGTTTTCTAAAATTTAAATAATTTGTTTTCATAGTCTGGTTTAAATAATCTGTTTCTAAATAATCTGTTCTATTTATAAACAAAAAACTTTAGAATTTTTGAAAAAAAAAAAAAACTGCCTAAATAATTGTGAAATTCGGGCAGCGAAACATACAAGTATTCTACGTAAAAATCCCAACTATGTGTTAAATTTAAAAGTCTTTTTGTATTTTTTATACAGGGTGATCCAAAGTATTTGCGCTTTTCTTTAATTTCTGGTTGATCTGAACTAAATCGATAGCGGAAAATGGGATTTTTAAAATGATCATTGCATGTCTGATGTTCCATACTATTTTGTTCAGTATTTCTCTAAAAATAAAAAATATGTATATTAATTTGATCACTCACTGCATAGAATGCGGTACGTTTTTTCCTTTTATCCATTTTCGAATGAATTTTTAAAGGTTTTATATTTTATTGTAATATTTGAGTATTGCGATATTGCGGATTTCTATATATAATAAACATTAAAAGATGATTTTCTTTTCTAATATTTTATAAAACAAATGACCTTTTGTGATACATATTTTTAAAATTCTGATGTTTATTAGTTTTCCCTAAGTTTCTATTATGATATTTGAGTTAGTTAACATTAGTTAATGTCGCAATTTGATTTAAAATCTTTATTTGTCCTATATAACTTTTTAAAATTGTCTAATTTATTTTCATATTAGCGAAGCAGGTTTTGCCTGTTCGGGCATTTCAATTTAAATGCTAACTGGGCGTTAACTGGTACTGCTGTTATTCAGGAATTTTAATTCTATGACAAACTTTTCTTGGTCAAATTAACATATTCACTTTATGACAACAGATGTCAGCACCATGCAATCTTCTCAATTAAAAAAAAAAATGCGATTAAATAAAAATTAAGCTAATCGAAAATTCGGGACTCGATGTTCGTCGAGGGAGGTTTAAACGTACATCCATGCGAAATTCTGACTTCAACGATCAGCCATTTGCTTAAAAACGACCAACATATTTCTAAGTTTAACTTTATGATGATATGATATTAAAAATAAATAATGATATAAAAAATAAAAACAACAAATCCATAATGATGTAGAAATTATGCATTTTCAATCTCATAGTTTTAATAAAATTAAAATTTATATATTGAATATAATTCCTAAAAAAGAAGATAGGTTAGTTTTTGAAAATATTTATATGCTTAAACTAAAAACCATCTATCTATATGGTCTAAACTCTGAATTTAATAGGAATAAAATTATTTAAAAAAAATGCTACATTTCCAATAAATTTAAACTTTTCGAAACTAATGACACATTTAATAAACTTCGAGGTTGTAGAGGGTGTGGGAAAACCAATATGAAGTTGATATTGTTAAAATTTCTGGATGTATTAAACAAAGACATGATTGAAAATAAAGATATTATTTTAATCAAAAACAGAATTTTAGGCCTAAATAAAACAATAAAATGGTTTATTATGTACAAAATGGGCAATTATTCATTCAAAAGTTACCTTTTTGGAGATATTGTTATTTAACTCTTTAAATATAAAACTAAAGTTTCAGATTTAACGGAAATAAATTTATCAAAAGCAATACCTATTGAAAATTTGGTCTTAGGTTATAAAGATAAAATATTTGGATATATTAAAATAAAATATATACATAAAAATTGTAATGATTTTTTTACACTTAAAAATTCTTGTAATAACAGAATTGCTTACAGTTATAATATAAATAAATAAAAATAAAATAATTTACAATTATAATAAAGATAGTAAAAATATCGATCATATTGAAGATGAAATTTCTTATTGCAATCAAGATTTTAATAACGAATTTAAGGATTCTTATCATGAACATACCAATACAGGTATGATACCAATACAAGTATGATACAATCTACATATAATTGAAAATACTAAAGTTAAGAAATCTTATGAATTTAGGTGCTAATTTTAGGTTAAATTTTAATTAAACGAATGGAAACGTTACAGATTTTATTTTGAAAGATTTAGATATTTTTATTCTACAGTTCACATACAAATATAGTTGGCTTATAGAAGATTTTAGAATATGGAAAAAGAAATTTTCGGATGGTTGGTTGGTTAGTTGAGTTTTTATGAGAAATTTTTGAAGTATTTTGCAAAACGTTTAATATTTTTTAGGAGTTACTTTGGAAATAAAATTCTTTAAGATTACAATATATACCTAAAAGAAAATGTTAAAAGAAATAATTTTATATAATATGTAATTTCCAAGAAATATATAATTTAAAGAAAAAAATTATTGTTGATACCGTTAATAAAGTTTTTTATAAAATGTAAATTACAAAAGAATATTCTGGTAATTACTCTTACAAAAGGTTAAATGATTCCCCCTCAATTATAAGAAAAAGAATTTTGGCATTTGATAAAAAAAAAATAGTGTAAATAGAAACAGTTTTAATTTTCCATATCTTTTTATTAACGTTAAATTTCATAAAAATCCCATTAAATTTCGTTTCGTTACTTGTGGAAATTTTAGTTATAATTACAAAGAAAATGAACTCTTTTTTATTTACTCAATAATATATTGAATAGTTTAGAGTCTGACGATAACTGCCATATCGTCCAAATAACTACAAGATATTAAAATATTTTAATAAAAACTCAGAAGGTATATTAACAATTAACTCCTATCATTTTGAAATCTTTTTTGATAGTGTTCCACATTATTTAGTTTTAGAAATTTTTGAAAAAAATCTATTGTGAAAGAATTTATTGGATTATCCTTATTAAATTTTATATCTTTGAAAATGTGTTATTTAACGATATAGATTATTTTTTACAAATTCGCTGGGGAGAAATTTTAGAAACATCAAGTTTTATAGATATATTGATGATATAATAGCCATAAACTGAAAATTTTGCGAAATATGCTGCTGAAATCTATCCCTTTGACCTTATCTTAAACCGAAATGACACAGATGATAAAATGTCATTCTTGGATTTAAAAATTTAAAAAATAGGCAAAAACTGGTTAGTTGGTATTTATGATAAAAGGTAGGATTTTTGCTTTAAAGTTTTTAATCTGACGAATTGGTTTTCCTGTATTAATCATAGAGTTTTAAAAAGTATTATGTTTATCCAAATTAACAGAATTAAATTGATTTAAAATAACCATTTAGACTTGAATTTAGCTCTTGAAAACCTTAAAAACATTTTAACTGTCAACCGCTATCCTGTTTTCTTACTATATAAAAATTTCAATCTTCCTGAATATAATCTAACTTAAGATTTTTTCTTCATCTCGGACGACATTTAAGAACTGGCAAATAACCCTACCAGCTGAAGAGAGTTCTCTCTTTTTGGTGAGGGGATTTTTCAATGCTTTTTATTCTACTTGTCATATAAATGTGTTCTTATATATAGTTATATTTATATATTTGTTATTGTTGTTGTTGTTGTCGAGTGCCACTCGGAAATTCCGAGCCCCAGTAGTGGAACTAACCGGATTTTTAAGGCATGAGGGGTGCGTCTTCCGTTATTAGGAGCGCCTCATAGGCAGGAAGTATTTGTTATTGTACTTTACTTATGAATTTAATTACCCTATTTGAATGTTTTGTATTAATTCAATTATAATCTTGAATTCGTTTGCAAGATATTTTTGCTTCCATTAATGAGAAGTCGAGGGCCAGAAACATATTTTTGGCTAAAAATCACACATTTCGACAGAAACATCTCATCTTCCATCCCTTACATGGGGGGCTGCCCTGAAGAAGGCCCCCATGTGTTTTGAGATTACTTTTCATTTATTATCAGTTTGTTTATTTATTTTGGTTTTATATTTCCTTTTGCTGTATTTGCGCATTGGTTTATAAATACTATGTTTAAAGCTTTTTATAGAAAAATCAAGTTTTACTTCTACTAGCTTTCAAGATTTACTTGAACTTCTGGAAGTAAATAATTCGAAGATAATTATTAACACATTGTCAGATATGCCAACGTTTTAATTTATTCCGGAGACCAGCATCTTTTTACGCAACGTTTTATTTATAGTGAATATTTTTTTCCACTGTGGATTTACGATTAAAGAATGGGGGGGGGGGAGAAGAGGGGGAGAACGTAATTTTGTGTTGTATGAAAAAAAAAAAAAAAAAAAAAAAAGTTAATTCTTTTTTTTTTTTAACACGAGTTTAAATGTTTAGCTAAATTATTACTTTAATCTGTTAACTGGGTATGAAACATATCTGCTCTGCCAATATCCTAATTAATGTATCGTAGTGTATTTACTCCTGTTCTTTTTTTCACACCAATAAATTTGTGAAGTAATATTCTCCAAACGCAATTACGATTAAATAATAAGAAACACTTACTGGTGGGAAAAAAAGGTGGGGTTAACAATACTACGGAAAATTAATAAGGATATTGGAAGGTATGTATGAAGCTGAACCTTGAAAGAAAGACAACTGCAATAGGCATAACAGCATTTTTCAACCAGTAGTTTGAGGAAAGATCCAAGATTCTGTTGCCTGAGGGTATTTTCTTTTAAGCATGCTTCATTATTATGGACCAGAGACATTATTATGGACTCTCTTAAAAAAAAAAAAAAAAAAAAAAAAAAAAAAAAAAAAAACATTATTTTTATAAACAATTTCGGTACCATTCAGTCGAAGATAGTTACTGAAAACGAATACCCATTTTTTCTTTTAAAATTAAATGATATTATTTTAAATAAACTCTGATGACGCATCGCTTTAAGGAGTATCATACTGCCAAACAATGACCTTTTTTCCGATGTATAATCCGTAAGACACACAAATCAGTTTTAAATCGGCCATTTTCTTTTCAAGCTTGCCTTCAACTTTGAATGAAGTGGGGGGGGGGAAAAAGTGAAGGGGCTGTAGCTGTCCTAACAACTTACAGCTTACCCTAACTTCAATCCTCAAACTACGGGTGAAACTATATGCAATTTTAACGTTAAACACAAATAAGTCAAATTTATCAATTTTTGAATGGGGAAGGCGTGGCATGATAATATATCTCGACTACAGTATTTTAATCTATTAATTATTCTATGACAAATATTGTATCAATCACACAAAATTTGTTCACCTTCCATTACTATTTTCGACAATAACCACTATCCAATTTAAACACAAAAATCTGCTTTAACATCTACTGAAATTTATTTTGTAGAACAACGTCAAAATATGGGGTTTGATGTGTAAATTAGCAAAATAGGCAGACCTGAAAACAGCATACTTGCCAACCTAACCCGAAAGATTGTTCGTTCCCGCCCCTTTTTGAACACTACTTAATTTTTAGAGTAATTCTCTACAAATATATTTACGATTAGATTAAAAAAAAACGTATTCTTAAAAAAAAATAAATAAAAAAATAAAAAAATAGTGTGGAAAGAATTGGCGCAAAGGGGTGGGACTAATAATCTCCCGAATTAGGTTGACAAGTATGAAGCATCATGAATCGTCTATTGATGACCACCGGAATACAAGGCAGATATATTAAATCGCTTATTAATCATTGCAATAGTTAAAGGGTTAAAAAAAAGTGAATTGTGAAACAAGTTGAAAAAATTTGTTCCTCAATTTGACAGGTTAAAAAATGATTTTATACATTCGTTTTTTCACTTTTATATCTGTTGGTGTACATTAACCAGTGACAAACGCCCCGTAGACAGCCAATGACGAAATCAGAGTTGCCATCTTTTATAATTTATTCTGGAACTATAAAATGCTCCGGAATAAATTATAAAAGTTGGCAACTCTGAATAACTAGACTAAAATGATAAGAATAATAATGAAAATTACACTTAAAAAATGTGGTATGTATAAAAGGCAGGACTAACGGTGTTCTGGAATAAATTATAACAGTTGGCATCTATAGTAAAATTTAAGTATTTTTAACATAAATACGAAAACTGTTTTTGTTGAATAATGTATATTTACACGGAACACAAATATTGTGGGCTTATTCTTGAAAAAAAAAAAAAAAAAAAAAAAAAATCAGACACCAGAGTGTTAAGCTAATGCTAATAAAAATTTGTAAGAGTAGGATGATATGATGTAATGTGTCTGAATTCATGAAGCTTCTTTTATAAATGTTCAGCAACCGTACAGTGCAAATTTTACTCGACTCCACCAGTACTAATTTTAAATAGCATATTTTGCGGCAAAATAAACCAGTAATATATATATATATATATATATATATATATAATAATGATGAAAAACACGTAGAAAATTAACTTCGCTCATAGAAAATTTGATTTTTATCTCAGGTTGGTGCAGAAGATCAATCTTCGAAATGTTTAGCCAACCATTACAGTTAAAATATAATGGTGGATATTAAATAAAAAATCCCTAAATTTGCTAACACTGCATTCCTCCTTTAGAACTTTACTGTTTTTATTAAAAGATTTCTACGTATTTGTTTTAGTCATTCAAATTTTATTTAATAAATGAAGGAAATATCAATATCATTTGTATACGCTTATCACAACGAACAGGTTAAAAATAAACCTGGGTTCCGACCGTCTTGCGTTTGTATACCAGTAATTTTATATAGCATATTTTGCTACAACTCGATATCGAATGTTGTGAAACGAAAGTACATGTGACAAAGTCACGCACTTTCCTCTGCATAAAGGTGATAAATAACCGGTTGCGAAGTTATGAAATTCAATCTCACTACCAAAGGGGGAACAAAAAGCACAAATGAAAACAAAAAATAAAATAAAGTATAAAAAAAATTAAAAAAAAAAATAGACGTAATCAGAAGCAGGAAGTACAGAAAAAGTAACTTAAAAGAAGAGGATTCCCACTGCCGTAAATTTATAAGCACGCTTTAATCAGTATTATTTTAAAACAAATTTCTTCTTATCCTTTTGCCAGTTCTATTTAATTTCATTTCTTTCGTCAATGTCGCCAAATTTAGGCACTTTTTTTTTCAACATCCACCACTAAATTATTTAAACTGTAACGGTTGGCTAATCACTTAGTAGGTGATAAGCCAAAATTATTGATAACAGTTAAATAATAGCGCCTGTTTAGGGCAGAGTTCCCAATTTTTATAATTTATTCACGAGCATTTTTAGCCCGCCTCTATTTGATACCGGAAATTTTTAAAAATGATTCTCTTCCTATTTAATCGTTGTCACATATTAAAGAGAAATTATCTACAAAATTTCTGGTTTGAAAAGAAGGCGGGGCTAAAAATGCTCGTGAATAAATGATTAAAGATAGGAACTCTGGTTTAGGGAGCTTTAGAGCGTTGGAGCCGAAAAAGGGTTAAGTATACTCTGTCGGAGGAAGAGCCTAGCATACCTAGAATCGCTCAACACTACTCCTAGAGTGGTGAGCGGCTCCTCGTCCCTATCAAATATACTCTGTACATTTGAGAAGATATTTATTTTATGGTAATAGTTGTAGGAAAGTAATTAGAAAAAGATGTGGCCGAGGGAACCGTGTTAAATATATTGTTTTACAGCAACACCTAAAGACTGAACATTCTTTCATTGTAGTCCAAAAAGCTTTAAGCATATCGAGGTTTTTACAAAATTATTTAAATATATAAAAATAAAAATGCTTTTTTTTTTTTTATTCATTTTTCCAAATGCACTTCAATTACTATTTTACTATTTATTTATTTTATTTCACATTGTCATTTTTTAAATAAATATGCTAAACACATTGAATATTTTATGGATCATTTTAAACACTATTTTTTATGAAATATTCTTATCATTAAATCGTGAAATTTCATGCATTTATGATTTCTTCTAGATTAAACTTGCGCTTTAAATTCTAATTTAACGCAGCAGATAAAATTTATGTACAGGTATCTTTAAAATAAATTTCTTTATATATCAGGAATTACCACGATACTAGTTATAGAATTTAAATTAAAATCAAGTCAGTTGAACATAAGACCTGAAATTGTCAAAAATACTCAAGTATCGAATAAAACCTTTTTTAAAATATTTAGAAAATATATCATTTAAAATGCAGTGTTTAAACATAAAACAAAATATAATATTTCCAAAAACTTATTATGCAGACACTGCATCCAATATATATATATCATACATGCGAACATAATAACTAATATTCCGTAGTGTTGTTAGTCCTGCCTTTTTTTTTTTTTTTTTTTTGACACCAGTTACAGGGGTCGTACTATTCGCCTTTTTTTCAAGACACTCTAAAAGATTAGAAATTTCTGCTCTTTTTTTTGCCACCACAAATTTAATGGAGAAATACTTTTGGACATATTTATAGTAATGTGCATGATTATACAGGGTAAACATTATCGCATAAAAATAGTGGTAGCAATAAATATAATTTGTTTTTTGTTCCTAAGTGTGTCCTGAAAAAAAGGGCGGAGAGTACGACCCCCGCAGTTAATTTGTAAAGTAATTTTGCTCAAATGCAATTACGATTAAATAAGAATTAAAATGCCCTAAAAATATACTGGTGGGAAGAAAGAATGCGGGGTTGGCAATACTACGTAATATTAATGAGGATGTTGGCAGGTATGGTGTGCATATATATGCATATTAATTAATGTTTTTAAAAATAATTCATTTATCTTTAGGAGGCTTGAACTGTATCTTACAAGAAAATGCATGTTTTATATAAATTTTAATACCAGAAATATTTTGCATATTTTTACATATATATAAAATTATTCACGCATGCCTACCTGAAGTTACTTTATGAAGCTTTTAAAGTATTTCAAGTAATTTGGCCGCTCTTGTCACGCAGCAGCTGAAAATGTGTAGAAGCAAACTTCTTTGCGAAAGCAATTCATCGTGGCAAGGGTATACCATTTCAAAGATATACAGACTGTGAGCTGTATTTGAAACTTCTTACGCCCTGCGTCTCATAAAGGAAGTTGCAAATGATGTTTACATTATATTGCATGCTTTGAAATTGTGTTTTCGTGGTTTATTTTACTGTTAATTAAACTGATTTTATTTTAAATGGTAAGTGAATGAGTTATATATAATGTGCTTTTTACAGATCATTCGATATTATATTACATATTTCCGATAAAAATAGATAATTGAAAGATATAGAATATTAATATAGCAACAACCATATAATCAAATCATGAAAATAACATAATTATCATTGTATAATATATCATGCTTTTCCAAAAATAACAATAACAAAGCATTGGGTTATTAATATAGTATTAACCCTGTAAGAAAATTTTTGCTAATTGTTTTTGTTATTTGTTTTGCTTCTATTTCTAAGTGTACGTTTAAATCTGCTAATGCCAGTTCTCTACTACCAAGCTACCGGGTGATCTAAGAGTCACAGAAAAATTACAAATATATTATGCAAAAAGTATTCACTATGCGGGTTTCATTGAAACGCGAAAAAAAGCATGAGATTTTTTTTATACATAAGAAAAAAATATTAGTTACATTTTGATCAAGAGATGGCGCCATATACGCTGAATCTTCTCAAACTTTAAACAGGTTTGCATTCTTAAATAACATCATATTGCGAATACTGATCATTCTGACTTTGTCGTGTTGCATATAAAGTGTTGTTTTAATAGATGCTTCCATTATCGGATTTTTTTTTTTTTTTTTTAATTAAATCATTCAGTTCTCCGTATGTTTTAATTTTTCCTCTTGTGGAATGTTCGAAAAGTTTTTCATATATATACATACATATGTAAATTAATTAATTAGAAATTGCCAAACAAGAGCGCACTAAAAATAACAGAAAATGCAGAATTTTGCATACAGAAAGATGAATAAAATTCACTCGATGCAATGTTTGAAAGGGTTTTCAATATATAAATATGTATATATAAAATATAATTAAAAGCCCCCCTTAAAATTAAAACATCATTTCTCAAACTTAAATGATTCTACCCCCCACTAATCCACTGGTAGAGCCCTAATTAATTCTTTATAAAATTATCTTCTAAATATTTCATTAATTACACATTTTTTAACATGTTCTCAACTCTTAAAGTTATTTTTATTTTATTGTCCGATCTCCACCTTCCTGTGTATATTGTGATTCCCCTAAGCCTATAATTGAGCTCGCGATCACTTGATCGCCCCTCTTGAAAGAAAGAAGAGAATTTTTGAGTCAGTTGCAGTTGCTAGCTGTTAGTCCGAAGTTGGGGTTTTAAGATGTAAGTGTAAGAGGAGGGCTCACCTTCGCGTTAAGGCTGTAACCGTTCGAGTTAATTATAAACCCACTTAGTCCACTGACTACAATTATTATAATTTTTTTTTAGTGACTGTCTATTTTAATATTACACACACACACACACACACACACACATATATATATAACTAAATATAACGAAGCGAAATTAACATATATTACTGAGACTTTAAATAGCATATGTTTCCCATAGAGTATCATAGACTTTTGTGTACAGGGCAACACGGATGTATAAAGTTTGATTATGATGTATAAATAAGTATAGGAACAGTGCAAAGTGTACTTTCAGTTGATTTATATATATATTTTTTTCTACAGAATTGTTACCACACTGTAATATTTACGTAATGTACAGGGCAACAGGAAAAGAGCATTTTTCTTAAAAATAATACTCTAATGAGAGTTTTATCAAATTTCCGTAATTTAAATAATATTTTATTTAAGATGTTTTTACAAATACAAAATAATTGTAAGATAAACAATCTTTTTTGTTTTTGTTTTACTGAATGCTCCACTATGAAAGAGCCGTAACGATATACATGACATTTCTCATACGCTGTTAAAAATTTCAGTTCAAACTTGAGCCATTATATTGAGTAAAGTTATAAGCAATTCCGTAATATGGTTCAATCTCATGTTTTAGTTTTCTTGGACTTTTTCTTTTCAAAAACTCGGAGTTACCATACATACATCCACTCACAAGGTAGGTCTTCTGGAGTACTTGTAATTGTAATCCCCTTTCTATTGAAGAGATGGCACCATTAGTGAGCTTAAAATCACTGGTTGTAAGAAGGTGAGTTAAAATAAAACCTGTGAATTGAGATCGCGTGTGATTATATCATATAAAACCAGCCTTTATAACAAGAAAAGTAATTCTTTATTTAATTGATCACTATCCAGATGTTACAATAAAAAAGTTTATTGAAGTATATCCTTTTAAAAAGTGAGAAAATCCTATTATATAGTCCAAGAAGTAAAATTCTTTTTGAAACCAAAGTGATCTTAAATTAAAGAACGTAGTCAGAAACATAGTGTAAAGTGTAAATTTTGTGCAACTCACCTATGAGTCAAGATAAGTTTAATTGATATTTACACCAAATTATTAACCCTTTGCGGCGCAAGACAATTCGGATCATATAAATTATACTACCACCGGAATTCATGAACTAAATTAAACTAAAAGACATTTTAAATTTTAAGGTTGAAAAAAAGGCCTTTTCTGATATGTTATAAACATAAATTTTTGCTAAAAAATTTCCGGGATGAATTTTTGCAGCTGGATCTTAAATTTTACGTCCTCGCAGCGAGGACAGCGCGCGTTAAGGGTGTTAAAGAAGAAACGTATGATAATTCACAATTACATCCGATTTTTTGTTTGTTAAAATTTAAACATCTTATTAGTTTTCAATTTCAGTAAATATCATTAAATCACATTGAGCATTTAACCCATAATTATCACTCTGTTAATCTATGTTTTGTATATATTATAATCATAAAATTTAAATAAAATACTTTTAATTAATAAAAGAAGGTGTTTCAAGTATGAACAAGAAGCCCTATTTGAAATAAAAAGAAGCAGATTTTATTCAAACTAAGAAAAAATACATGTGCTCAATACAGCTTTCATAAAGAACAAAAAATAAAGTCTGTTTCCTGAGGAAGCATGCTCGTGTTTTCCGAGACGGCGATCGGTTTTATCCGTGCCACCCACATTAGGAAGACAGAGTTCATCTTTCAGGGAAACTAATCAGGTTATAACTGGTCGGAAAATTCCGATGAAAGTCTTGACATCGGCGTCTCGAGCTACATCACCTTGAACCAAAATCACTTTTATAATGTGCGTGAAAGGTCTCCGTTGCGGCTTGTTTAAGCTGATCAACTTGGATACTCGGATGATTACGTTTTTTTCTCGTCTGAAACTCAGATTAATTCTACTTATTCCAACACATAAAGCATATCGATAACTGCTACATATATAAGAGATATAGATATACTGCTACCTATAACATATAAGAGAACTGCAAGTGTATTCTCTTCATATGTTACAACTTTGATGAAAAGGTGAAAAGATAAATTTAAAACAAGATTATATTCATGTAAAGTCAATAAAAGGCCACTGATTAATAACTGTCCAAAAATCAGTGTTTTCAAGTGATTGGGATCAGTGAAAATGTGACATAAAGAGCTAAAATTTAATAATGCTTCAATTTAAGTTGTAATCGTGTCGATGTCTTAAAAATTTAAAAAGAAAGATTCTATAACCTTTAATAAGGTTTCTTTCAGGCTTTTTATATTACTTTTCGCTTGTAAATTATATGTTATATCGTGTTAGAATATTTAAAACTTGATTTTGGTCAGAAATTAAATACTATGACTGTCCAAATAAAGCGAATGAAGTCCGAGCTCTCGGTTTCCAGTATTTACTATACAAGTACTGTATTAACAATTCAGAGAATAAATAAGGTTTTGTTAAGAAAATTTGATGATTTTTATTTCCGAATAAATGAGAAAATTTGAGTAGTCCGCCGACATCCATTTGTTTTTTCTTGGTACAGAACTCAGTGGATTTAATTTATTCCGTTGTAGTACCAATAAATTATCACAAAATATTTTAATTATTAAGTTTTGTATTTTTTTTAAACCATTCTTCAATCTTATATGTAAATCGATGAAAGGGCGCTCCAAATGTCTTAAAATTCACACTATTGATTCTGATTATGCAAGGGTTTTGAAACCGAAATTTCGATCAACAGTTTCTAACAAAAAATATTTGGTACTAAGTTCATTTCTGTGAAAAAGTTTTTAATATCAGCTTTAAATAAGTCTTCATTTTGGTTCTGGAAACACTCCTAAAACTTTTAAATGAGTCAATTTGTGTTTATTTAAATCCAACTTAGCTTGTTTGTGTTGAGTTATTGACTTCCAGACCCTTTATTAAAAAGATTCCTCAAATCATTAAAAAGAGGTTTTCACTTTTAAGATACATACTCGTATCTTTTAAATTTTTGTAAGTCTGAGAACTAAATTTAAACGAGCTTCCTTTTCTTTCGTGTCTTGAAAACAGGCCGTTAATATACGAGAGACAATTACAGATTTTTGCAGTTTTAGGAAAATTACGTACAAACCTTCACATGTGGAGTTTTATTGTTGCTGCTAGAAGAATAGGTTTTGATTTCAAATCAAATGGCGACTTTCTGAATTGGTGCATTTTCCAATCATTATTTGTTACCTAACTTAATGAATTTTTTCTGAAACATTATTTAGTATATTTATTGTCATCCTCATCTAATTTTATATGGAAAAGCACAGCTAAAAAAAATCTTAATGCGTAAAAAAAAAAAAAAAAAAAAAAAAAAAAAAAAAAAAACAATTTTTTTATCACTTGTACGGTATAATCAATTATGTTTTCTTTTAAATAATTATCAATCATGCCTTTGTGTTCTTCAAATATAGAATGATATTTTCGGTGTTGGTTAATTTAAAAACTTTTACTCACAACATTCATATAATTATTATTATTTTTAAAAAGTTTCCACTCCTGTTTTCAAATTTTACCTATGTGATAAATAGAAATGTTTTTCTTTCGCTAAACTCACACAGAATTTTGTAGTCTAAATTCGTTTTCTCATCTTTATTCTCTATTCTCAAGCTTTAAATTTCCCAGAATTTTCTACATCCTTCTGAAATTGCATTCTCTCTAGATGTGAATTTTATGTTAAAGGGACAGCCTATTTTTAAAAATGGGAAAATGGAGAAACTTTCAGTCAAATTTAGATTTTTTTTTTTTTTTTTTTAAATAAATGCACGCGTTTTTTTTTTTCTTTGTGTGTGTGTGTGTTAACTAGTATGACATTACTCTATTGATTAAAAATACTATTTTGGCTTACTTTAAAATACAAAAGTTTCTAACTATTATTTTATTACAGATTATTTTCAAGGGTGCTTTCTCACTCCACGCAGGATGTCTTAATTACAGTTTCCTATATCCGTATACATTTCACATTAAATGAAACATCACATTCAAATTAAGAATCTGAACTAAAATGTTTTAATTATTTTAACAATATGGAGTTTAATTAATAATTAAATTTGAAATATGAAATTACCGTTACCATTTTATATTTCCAAAATCATATTTTTTTCTTTTGAACATAACTTCTTATTTTTATTT
Source organism: Salticus scenicus (assembly GCA_963930645.1). Taxonomy (NCBI): domain Eukaryota; kingdom Metazoa; phylum Arthropoda; class Arachnida; order Araneae; family Salticidae; genus Salticus; species Salticus scenicus. The sequence goes on from OZ005662.1 coordinate 146,476,651, forward strand.
CTTTTCATTCAATATGTAAAAATGTACGGTTGAGGAAATTTTTATTTTCATATCGCAAATACTTTTTGAAATACACTATATCTACCAATAAATATTTGGACACTTTCGAATTTAGATGTTTTCTCAAATATCTAGAAAAAGTTCTTTAGGAATCATCTTGAAATTTTGGTAGCGTACAGAACATGTATTATACCTCATATATTTCAGCAAACTTTGTGTCTTGAAGGGGTAAAGGGGACCAGTAACAAATTAAACAGAAATCGAAATATTTTGGGCCACCCTGTAAAAAGGTATGCTTTAAATGCGTTTTGGCTGTACCATGTGATTAATAGAATTTGTTTCATTATCTGTATAAATTTCCATGAGGCTGCCACATATATTCATGGAGATATAATATTTTTTTTATATAGTTGCAAAAAAAAAAAAAGTTTCCACTTTTTTTTATTTATAAACTTGTAGGGTATTAGACCCAGTGCAAAGGCATTTTTAGAAAGATAGCATACTATATTAGACACGGAATACTGTAAACAGAATGCAAAGAGGTTAAATATCTTGAAAAATATGAGCACTTTTATTAAATAAATTTTTAACTATACATGCGCTACCTTTTTTAAAAATTTCATTTCATAATAGTTTAATGAAAAAAAATATTGAATAACGTATAAGAAAACTCCAAACAAATATCGTGTAAATTAAAAATGTTACGAGAAATAGAATGAACAGAATTTCAGTTCTCTCATAGTAGAAGCTAACTGTAAATTATATTGATAAAAACCCTTATAATCTTCCTCTTTTTTTTTTTTTTTTTTTTTTTTTTCTTTTTCTGAGAAAAAAAAGTTTTTTCTGAGTTTTTTTTCTGAGACTCTGTTCATTTTATCTCTCATAACGTTTTGAATTTACACGACCTTTTTTTGGAGTTTTCATATAAGTTGCTCAATACTTTTAACTATTAAGTTACGCAAATGAATTTTTTTTTTTTTAAAAAAGCTAGCTCATGCGTAGTTAATATTATTTAGTAATTGTTCTCATATTTCGCAAGATATTTATCAGTTTTGCATTCTGATTCCAGTATGTCGTGTCTAATGCAGTATGCTAAATTTCCTGAAAATGGCTTTGCTCTGAGCCTAATACTAAAAAAATGGATTTAAAAAAAAAAAAAAAAAAAAAAGTTATATCTCTATAAATATACGTGATCTCATAAAAATGATACAGATAATGTGAAAAATTCTCTTACACTCATGCTACAGCCAAAAAGCATTAAAAGCATTACTTTTTACAGGTGATCCAAAATATTTTTATTTTTATTTAATTTTTTTTTTCTGGTCCCCTCTTTTGTCTTCAGGACACAACTATTGCTGAAATATATGAGGTATAACGGGTTCTTTACACTACCAAAGTTTCAAGATGATTCGTAAAGAACTTTTCTAGATATTTCATAAAACGTATAATTTCGAAAGTGCCGAAGTACTTATTGGTAGATAGTGTATCAAGCTCGCAGTGAGAAAACATCCTTGAATTAAAAAAATAATAATAATAATCTGCAATAAAATAATTTTCTATTTTAAAGTAAACCGAAATAATATTTCTAATCAATAGATTAATATCATATTAGTTAACACAAAAAATATCTTGTTTGTACATGTATTCATTCTTTTTCAAAAAATTCTTAAATTTGATCAAAAATTTCTTCATTTTCCCATTTTTACTTCCACCCAACAACCGTAGGTAATGGAAGTGTTGTATTCGGTCCAAAAATTAGATATCGAGTTTTCATCTGATTTACATGTTTTAAGGTCTTCTGAGTCAAAAAGTAGTTTTTGGCAATTGGTCAGAGTATGTGTGTGTGTATGTATGTGGGAACTATTCTAGCTATTACATCTCGGAAACTAATAAAGACAGAACTACCAGACTTTAGAATTGAAACGGGTCTGGTGTACAGATGAATTTTCCAAATTTTGGTGAAAATTGGAAAAACTGGAAGTGGGACATCGGAAACCGTAAGTGGTATCGTAAGTTTGATCTCAAAAACGGCTTTAACGATTTTCTTCTAAGTTGCAATATAAACACTCTACTAGATGTCCTTTCGAATGATATAGTTAGTTAGTTCAGAAAAATTGATAGGCGTCCTTTATAAATAGCTCAATTTCAGGCCTCTCAAGTGCGTTCCTTTCAAAACGGCTGCACGGATTTTTTTCAAACTCATCATCTTAACTGCCTTTTAAATACCTTTTTGTATGT